>CM074580.1:35421832-35761832 GCA_037305975.1 Chrysolophus pictus
AGCTGAGGGGGAATGGAGAAGAGTAAAATGACACTATAGATATAATTATTAGCAAACAATTATGTAAGTGCTGGCTCTAAAATATCCATAGGATCGTGGCTCTTGAAGTGGAATCCAACACTACACAGTGCAAAGGAAGGTAGTGTGTCTCTGACTAGGATCCACAGCAGCTACTATCTTGTATATGAAGCCTTATAAATTATAAATTAAAAAAATATATCCATATTCTAATCACAGAATCACAGAATCATAGGTGTTGGAAGGGACCTCCAGAGATCATCGAGTCCAATCCCCCTGCCAAAGCAGGTTTCTAATCTCTTTCCCGTCTTTGATTTTGGCACGTACATCTGGCTAGACATAAAGTAGGACAGTGAGTTATAGTCCAAAGGACTGCTTGAATCATAAAATGTTTGAGGTTCGAAGGGATCTTGGGAAATTATCTCATCCAAACCTTCTGGATTTAAGAAGCAGGGTTACCTACAGCAGGCTGCCCAGGACCATGTCAAGATGGCTTTTGGCTATTTCCATGAATGAAGATTCCCCAGTCCCTCTGGGCAATCTGTTCCAATGCTCGGTCACCCTCGCAATAAGGAAGGGTTGATGTTCACTTGGAACCTAGTGTTTCTCAATTTGTGCCCTTCATTCTGATGAAGGAGAGGGGGAGAAGAGCAAGGCCTCCTAGCTTGGCATATCAGATACTTATTTAGAACTTATTTCTTTGCATGGATGCTCAAAGCCACATCTTTGATGTTCCAAAAGAATGCCACAACTACTTCAGGGTTTTTTTGGAGTTAATCATATTCTACTCCTCTTGCTTGACTATTCAAGTAGTATTAATATCAGTATTACTATTCGTGGTTCATTTGACCAGACAACTGGTGGAAGAAAGAGCACAATCCTAAAGCCCTGTGATGAGGGCACTCATCTGGGAATGATTGTGATTCATATGCAGTCCTTGCAAAAGATAATTCTGACTGACTTCTAGTGTAGCACGTTCTCACTGCCTCCCTCTCTGATCCAATGAATCCGGATTTATTTACTTGTTTTTAGGTAATATTGTTTTAACAGAAGTCAATATGTACCTTGTTTCAGAACAGTTATTACCATGGAATCTGTGGTATTCTTTCTAGCTGTGGAGGAATGCATGTTTGAACCTCCACTCTCTGAGAGGCAAGGGGGAAATTGGCTCTTCCATGTCTTTGCTGAGGCTTTAGCTGTCCAGCTCTGTATAAATACAGGAACCCATTATAGCCTTGGTTGAAAAAAAAAATAAAATGAAAGGAGTGGAGGGATAAGTGTTATGGATGGAGCAGGGGTTAGCTACTGTGATTGTGTGCTAAAAACTTTGAGGCTTGAATTTCCTTAGATGTAGGCATTTCTGGGTGACCTGAAGTGAGGTGCTTGCATTTCTTTTTCTCTAGCTTGCACAGCTTTCTACAGATAGTGCTGTACTGTCAATCCCATTTTAGGATACTCAACTTTCCTCATACACTGTGTGCACACTAAGGCGACTTATTTAAAAGCCCTGACTATCACAGTAATTCTCTGGTGATGTATTTATCTGAGAATTCAGCTATACACTGTGATCTGGAGAAGTTTTTGGCAGTATCTTCTCCACATTACTGTCTCCTCCCTTCTTCATGGGGGGTCCCAGTGAAAGAAAATTAGGCACATGTACCAAAACTGAGGAGTGCTCATGCAGGGCCTGTAACTGATGTTCAAACAGAACCCAGGGGACCAGGACTGTAGAAATAATAAGAGGTGTGCTCTTTCTGTGTTGGTGCAAGTTTATCATGGATGGCCCTCAGTTTCCAAAGTAGATAATTTTCCACTTTATTGCAAAGCTTCTTGCTGGAGTATTATACTTTTTTTTTTCTCCTCATACCTCCTTAATCAAATTACTGTTAAAACATATGTGATTTTAAAAAACAAGACTAGTTCAGAGTAATGTAGACTTGTTAGTTATAAAAGCATATCTATACTGACAAGAATATTTATTAAAAATATATTTTCAGTCTAAAATTCCACATTTGAAAAAAATGTAAACTTCACAATTTTATGCCCTAGCTTGCTTAACTGGTATTATATTAAAACAGAGAAACATATTAATTTGTGAGAGGTAAAAATAAGCATATAAAACATGTTTATATCCCAGAGAAGAGGGGAGGGGATAAAAAAAAAAAAAGAAATTGGTGTGTACTGTTTTGTGTGCAATTCCCAAGTATATTTTAGAAATAACTTTGAATTTTTATAGCCAAATTACATTTTCTAATAGAAGGAAGTTGGGGAGGGATGAATAATAGAATGATTGACAAATCTTTTAGGGACTGATTTTACAAGATGCTGTGCACCTCCTGATTGCTGCCAATCAATTCCATTTTTTTCAGTTGATCCGAGAACATATGGCATTATTCAGATGGTGCTGAGCACCTTCAGTCACAGTCCTCATAATGCCACAACATCCTCATACTCTGCTAATGTGTGAATTGCTGCTAATGTTTTAAATTGGAGGGTTATTTGATCTTTGTCTGGGTAAATTCCTAGCTGATATAAATGGATGTCTTGCCTGAGGATGGACTGCAATAGTGAACAATAAATAATCAATTTTATAAGTACCATATTTTACACAAACTATGTGAAGTATCAGTTTGGTTCATAAAATTCTTTACCACTTTTATTTCATGGGGGAAAAAAGTACTGTTCTTGTGGAGAACTGAAGTTTAGTTTACTCTCAGTGCAAATTTATGAAAGTGGAATCTCTGGATGTTATGTGCACAATACAGTTGATTTAAAGAGATCAGAAAGATGTTTAAAAAATATATATAAATAAATCAATTTCAACATACTGATTGTGCTGCATTACAGTTACCTGTAGAGAATCTCTAGTCATGTCTATCTGTTTTTGATGCCTCTACAGAATAACTGTCCAGCATCCTCTGCCCAACCAATCAGAATGTAGGAAAATCTACAGATATGACGGAATCTACTGTGAATCTACCTACCAGAAGTATGTTGAAATCTGTGTGAGTCTTGCCTCTAGCTCGTGCATTTAGTGCTCGTGCTCTCCCGCTATTCACAAATTACACATGTTGAAACCTTATACCTCTGCTTACATGTAAACTCTCTAAAGCAGGGACAGAAATATGTTGCTTAATTCTTTGGGATTGTGTTCTAAAAGCTAAAAAGCAAATAAAAGATCCTATGACTTTGCTAAATCTCTTAGGTATGCTTTTGTACAGTGCAATAAGCAAAAATGTATACATTAGAAAATCTAGGCAAAATGTATTGCACAGGTGGTTCACATCTTAGGGATTTGAAAGGTGTGTTATGTATAAATTAGCTGTCACTTTTTTTCAGTTGTGTAATGGAATGATGAGCTGTAATTTGCATAATCCTTTAAGAAGTCAAATTATACTGTCATGTAGCAGACTTAACATGCTAGCTAGGATTCCTTAGCTTTGCAGCTAATTAGTATGTACCTTACAGGACAGTTAAATTGAAGTTGAGTCCTCTTGCTTTGCAGTCATTTGCCTTTGTCCATTGCCCTAACAGAACTGGCTTTTGTGTGCAACTGAAGGTTGTTACCAGTGCTTCTGACAAAAATGCTACTGCGGTGGGCAGGCAACTGTAACATGGTTAACTTATGTTACTGCTGCAATCTATCAGTAAAGTTCTATTTTATTGTAGTAAGCATTTAATAATGCATTTTTAAATAGAATTGAAAGGTATATATTTGACAGGTATATCATAGATGATTTTGTGTTAATATATTGCAAAGGCATTATGAACTTTCTGCAGTCTTGCTGGATTTTCAAACTGCTTTCTGTCACTTAGCATTTATTTTTCATATTCCAATTTTATTCTTATTTGCTGTATCAGTATTATTGCTGTCTCGTGTATAACAGATGTCATTTAAAAAAAAAAAAAAATCCTTAGCTTCTAAACATCAGTTGCACTTATGCTGGAACAAAATGTTTCTTGGGCAAGGCTGTCATCATTATATTTTTGGGTCATATTCTTTCATACATTCTTCTTGTTCCATAACTTGTTGCTTGTTTTTTGTGATTTTTATTTTAAATGTGTTTTTAAGTAATAGCTACCACCATATAAAAAATAACTGGTAGTTTTAAGTAGATGAAAAGTATCATTTTGGTTTACAGAACTAAGAAGAAAAGAGAAATCTAGATTCATCATTATAATTCTAGCATTAATTTAACTTGGTGATCGAAAATAGAAATCTGGCCATTGGCTTGGCTTTAAAACAAACAAACAGAAAAAAACCCTGTGAATAGCTACTTTTGATCTGAGGTATTATTTACGATTTGTATTGATTTATATGTATTTCTTTCACTTTTTGTTGGTTTTTCCATCTCACTCTGCCAGTAATCAGCATACAGGCTGATTTAAGCATTTTAGATCTAGTATGATTGTAAATGTCAGCATAGAACTTAACTTTTGTGGCTTTAATTCTCTTGTAACATCACTAATCGTGAAAATATATTCCTTTGTTTATTGTTTAAAGCATATTTGTTGTGTACTATCTCAGTTTTTGGAGTAACTTCAAGATTTTGAAACTTTGGGGGATTAAGAGAAAATTGGCACAGTTTCTTATGAATGCTAAATACAGTGATGCTGATTATCTTAATGTTTGAAATAAAGTAGACTTAACAGTCAGTATAGTCAAAACAGCTATCAGTGCTGACCAAAAATAAGATGGTAGAAGTTCAATTACAAATAGGTACACAGTTGTACAGGCAAATTTGGCCAAGAAAAAAGGCCAAAAATCAGACAGCTTATGAAGCAGCATTATAATTGACATCTGTATTATCATTACCTGAAATTGCTTATGTTATGAATTGGTTGAAGTTTTATTGCAGAAAGCAATTATTGTAGAAAGCAGATTGGTTCTGAAAACTAATGCCTGTCTTTCTACAGCAGAGAGTGGGTTTTTTGATTAGTGAAATGTTCCCTTGGTGGTACTTCAGTGCTATTTAAGTTCTCTGAGGCATTCTTTCTATCTTCCTCCCAATGGATGTTTTTGGTACTTTACCCCATGGTGATATTTTTTCAGTGATATGAGGTTTAAAAACAAGTGGTTAAAAACTTCCCACTAAATTACAACCATAACAAAATCAAGCTGTATTAATGGCATTTTTGAGGCTTAAACTTCAGGATGAACTCTTGCTAATAGATGACTGTATATGAAGTAACATAAACATGAACTACACTGCTGGAGAAGAGACTGCAACTTTGGTAGCCATTAGTGATAGCTTCAAACTAGTTGCTTGGGGCACTTAATGGTGGGAGGTGCCACAAAACAGCAGAAGGCTGTGTGGTATGCAAATCCCACTAGGGTATCTGACTGTTGGCACAGGCAGCAGCTGGGTTCAGTAGTCATTTAGCGCTCCATTGCTATCCATACCAGATTTAGAAACTACAGAATCACATACTTGACAGAAGTGTGGTCATATCTGTAGTAACTGGTAGTTTGTGTTCCTTCATAAATATTTGAAGGTTCTTTTTATATTCTGAAGTTTTTCAGAGTTGAGTTAATTTTCCCTTTTCGCAATTCAGATACTCTTGTTATGACCATTTACTAGAACTTGAGCCCATGCACTTTCCACATGCTGAGAATATTTAATTGCTAGAAGCTTGTTTTGTTTTTAAGTAGCGGGACTTTCTTTTTATTTTTTTATTTTCTATGATTGAGGTTCATTCTTTTCCTTGACTTTTTTTTCCCAATTCCATTGAAAATGGCTGTAAGCGTAATGCTTTTCCCCCCTGCTCTGAATTTATGCTTAACTATCTACCAATTAAAGGTATTTTGTTGTAGCTACTTAGCAATTGAAATTGAGATATTCTTATCGTTTCCATTATAATCTGGCAAGATTATGCCCTGGCTTTCTAGCTCAGAAATATTTTTTCAGAAAACATTTGGTGAAGTATAGAGTTGAACTTGATGATCTTTATAGAGTCCCTTCCAACTTAAGATATTAAGTCAACACATTTTAATTCTCTTCAAAAAAACAAAACAAAACAAAAACAAAACAAACAAACAAAAAAAAAAAACAAAAGGAAAAAAAGAGAAGGGAGTTGGGCAAATTATAATATTTTGTCTGTTTTATATATATTTTTGAATATTTTAATAGAAATCATTCTAAACTATTTATGATCCACTTACAATCAAGTCTTATTAATGCTGTTAGATATCCCACCCAGAATACTTTTCCCCCTACTGTCAATCAATTCAGTTGCCATGTGCCTATGTTATTTGAGGTTGCTGAACATGTAAATATGCTTAAAAAAAGATCTAAAGCTTGAAAACAATTACAGTTTGTTTCTGCATTTGCTAGTGATAATGTACATAATTGTTCTAAAAAGATTTTACTGTTGTGCTTTTTGAAGCAGATTGTATGTCTTGAGCTGTGGAAGTAAAACCAGAGACCTGTCAGTTACTGACCTGGAGTTTGACTGGCCATCACCTCCTGAACACTTTTTTTCTTTTTTTTCCCCTCCCTGTTCCCATCGCTGTAGCCAGGAATTTCAAGACTTCTTTTGTGGAGTCAAACAAAACTAACAATAAAAAGAAATATTTTCTTCTCAATTCTAGTTCACTATAAGCAAGCTGCCAAGTCTTTTCCCACTTGCCCAGGTTGAAAATTCTTTCTTTTGTTTGCTCAGACACCTATGTTTTGCACTCTTGTTCACCTTTTTGAGTGTCAAATAGTGAACAAAGCCTGTGTAGAAGATCTCCAGAGATGGCACAGCTCCCTGCACGTGCTCCAGTTATATTTGTTGCTGAATTACAAGGAATAATGTCTTGACAAGAAAAGTGGTATTTTTTTCTTGCCTGTCTTGGGAGTCTTGGTTGTGTACAAGCAGTGGATATCTCAGTTATTTCTTCCCCTAGAAGTTATTCCTTTCATAAAGTGGTTCTTCACAGTATCATCTGGATTGTGAAGGGGAAACTCTCAGTTTAATGGCTCTTGTGTGCTATCTCCAAAGCAAGGGTGGAAGAATAATTTCTTCATTTTTTCCTGTCCATATTAAGTGGACATAAATTTCATGTCTGTTTTCAGGAGGAGTATAGAGAACAGGAAAGAGTTCTGCAGTAAAGTGTTTCTTCTGAAATCAAGAGCATGGAATAAATATGCAAGGAAAACACCTCACTTACTTAAGTCCAGAAATACAGCTATGGCTTTATTAGCTCTTTTTCCTTCCATTTCTCTGCAGTGATCATAGAACAGAAGGCTTATTGATTTCAGTGTAAGAAGTGGAGCAGTTTGTCCTGGAAAGTGTAGCTGGTCATATACGCATTACCATACTGAGCCTGTGAATGCTCAGAACATCCAGACTTACCAGACTAAAATAATCTCCCCTTAGACTGTATGATAGCTCAAAAAATATAGATATTTGTACAACTGAGAGAAGGAGGCATAAAGCTAAACCATTCTTGTCTAAGGTTTAAATTAAGGTTTATTTATCAAATAGACAAAGCAAAAACAATTGCTTTGCATATATCAAGACATCTCGTGGCCCTTCTTACACATCACAAGAGGACCAAATAACTCTCCCAGGGTTTCTTGTGAGGAAAGATTAAAGGATTTTTTTGGGTTGTCGAGGTGGTCTACAATGGTCATCCCACCCTTAGTGTGGTGAGAGCAGACAAAGCCGAGAAGAGCTAATAGTTCTGAATGGAGAACTACAACTTTGTGGAAGTGGGCTTAAAACCCCCTGCTGGCTCCTCTGCAGCTGGTCTTGCTGGTATGGTGATAGGCATGGCACAGAGAAGTTGAGCAGGGCTGAGAGATCGCTACCTTTTTATGTCTTTCTATTCCTTTGAGGTAGTGCTGCACATAAATTGACTTAGGCATAAAACTTTTCATTATCCTTGTTTATATGATGTTGGATGGATTGGGATAGTTTAAAACAATTCTTTTAGCTGCAGGAAAAAAAAAAGCAGCACATGAGAGAACAAGACTGTCATTCAAGCTAATGCTGTAGGGCATTAGGGTATACGAGCTTCTTCCCCCTTCAGCATGCCATGTATAGGGGTTAATCTAGTAAGGAATTGGTAGGGGACAGTCTTCGAACTCATTCTGAAAAATCTGCTTTTTCATTTCATCTGCCTTTGTAGAAGATAATGTTTCTTCATTTCACATCTTAATTTTTCTCCTTGCAATCTGAATTTGATGGCTATATTTGAATAAGTGTCTACATATTTCCTTGCCATAAATTTGACCTAACACTATATTTGTTTGAAAGCTAATAACCCAATTCAGTATTTATGAGCATCTGCCAAGTAAGCCACAGGTAACAAGCCTATTAATACAAATCTGGTTCTTGTAGCCTCAGTGTGGCAGATCTTTATCCCTGTTACCATTACCTGCTTCTGCACTCAAAGCATATCTCAAAAATATGCATATCTGCATATTATCTGTGCTGAGCTTTCTAGATGTCTTTTGCAGAAAGAAAAAAAAAAAAGAGTTTTAAACTGAATTTAAAACAATGAAAAGTGAGCCAACATCATCTTGCATCTAAGATGTGAGAGTGAGCTTTCTCTGGGTAAGAAATGAGATTAGCTGTGCCACTTTAAAGTGATTAATGATCACTGGCTAGCATTAAGTTGAATATCTTATCCTTGGCTGATTGGAGCATTTAAGCATTGAAGCACTCAAAAATATAATTTTTCAATAATAGAAATGTTATCATACTTGTATTTCTATTATGACATAGATGTTGCACTGGTTTTAAATTTTACTCTGAGATTAATGGAAGGTTTCATGAATAGATGATATGTATAAGTGTTACCTAAAAATTTTCTTCCATTGAATAATGAAGGGCCACATTATTCAGTTTAACAAAATCCTATTTGGTTCATAGTTCAATACAAATTTTGAAGATTCATTTAAGCTTTGCAGTGTCTGATTGTAATATCTATTCTTGGTTAAATCCTGAAGAGAATTTAGTATTGGTCAATTGATCAATTAGGCAATTACCTTTTGCTGTCTTGCATGCAGTTCAACTTGTTGGGTTTTCAGGTCCCATGATGATACCCTTTGAATTCCCTATTAATACATGCTTTTTTGATAGTCTATAGAAATTGTTCATGCATTTCATTTTTATTTCAGATATGAAAGTCTTGGTGATTTTTTTTTTTTTTTTGAGTCATGCTATCGTTTTCAGAAATTGAAAGATCAATTCAAATTATCAGTGACTGAATTATTCTTTGCATTCAGCAACGCTTGAATTTTCCCATGCTCTTTCAGTACCTCATTGCTTTGCACAAATAAAGAAACATTAATACCTAGTAATTCCAAAATACTGTGTGGGAAAGCAGTGTGCAAGATAAGTCCATTTCATTTACCAGTGATTTATGCTTTCATTCAACAACTGAACAAAAAACAGTAATTTATTTTTTTCCCAAGCATAAGGAGCCAAGTATCTGCCTTAATGCTCATATAAAACTCATGGGTTGCAGTAACAAAGGTATCATGGAGCATTTTAAGTATGCTTTTGAAAGGTAAAGTGCCAGCTTTTGATATGAAAGAGCAATATAAGATATAAAGACAAACCTGCAACCTTTCTTTAGTAGAAGGAAAATGCTGATTATAAGAATTTCAAGTAAAGAAAAATGCTACTTTTCTTAGATGAAACATATTTACTGTTAGTTATCATTTCTGTTATGTGTTGCTACTTTATTTTATGTTGAATTTTCACCAAATCTGGCAGTAAGTTTAAGAATCCTTTAATACTCGTGACATTCCTCTGTTCTCCCTAGAGAGCATCAAGTTGACCTTTTATCCCTGTCTTTGACAGAGGTTTCCACTCTTGTTCTTAGTGAGGCAGTTTCTCCAGAATGTGAACACCTCTTGTAGCTGTTTGCAGTCTTTCTGGTTTGAGTAGTGGTATCATGTATTAGATGTTCCTCTGGTAAAGCTCAAGGATCACAGATACAAACCAGCGCCGTTTTGTTGCCTGCTGTTTGAAACAAAGATTCTCAGTCTCTTGCATGAGTGGTGATTTATACAAGCTTTTCCTATTACTGTTTCCTTGCTGTGTACATCAAAGGACTGCTTCTACTGCACTAGCCAAGACTTTACACTGTAGGCTAATATTAATTTTGTTACTCGCCATCATCCACATGCCCCTTTCTATGTTATTATTTTGCCTTTATCTGGCATCAGTGTTCTTAGTTACTAGACAGACAGCTTTGTGCTCTACTGTGTTAAAACGCATCTTATTCAGGTGAGCCCAGGCTGCCACGCAATTTGTAGAACTGACAGCTCCTTGGTAGTGACTATTTTATTATCTTTTGTGTCATCTGCAAATTTTACTGGGAAGGATTTTGTTTTCTTTCACATCGCTGATTTATTCTGCACAGGGTACTCTGCAGGGAATAAAGGGCCCAAGGAGCTCTTTCCCTGTGTGGAGAACTTGGGGTAGGTCTAATTCATATTTCAGAGCTGCTGGTCATAACGGCTGGGAGCAGATTAGGGCTGCTGGCACTGATGAGCTGCAACCAAACAGGGGCTGTGAGTCATGAGCACGCACATTACATTCAGGAGTATGAGGTGACAGCAGCCTTTCCTTAAAGTAATATAGGGCTTGTTTTGCATAGTGATGCAGTTGAAATACAGAAAAAAAAAAAAAAAAAATCCTTTGAAAATCTGCATGTCTGTAGTGACAACTAATAGTAAAACCTAGTTTTGTTTCCAAAAACAGATTATTTGCAAATGGTTGGCAAACTAAGTGAATGTATGTCCAAACAGAAGGGTAAAGAAATGGCTTCTGAAAAACTGGAAACAATTTTTGTTAGATTTTGTCCTAAACAAATTACTTTTAGTTCATTTCCAAGCGATGCTTTTATTCAGAACTAGATCTGCTTCTTAGACAACCAGAAGATTAAACAATGAAATCGTCAATGATTTATGTAACGTAGTCTCAGAGTTTACTGGAAATGAATCTTTTGGTTAATGTTTTATCATTCATTCTTCTCCTGGTCCTTCCCCCACCTCCCAAAAAGGTTTCATTGAGCAAACTTCAAAATTGTGCTCTCACTTCTTAATAACAGTAACAAAATGAAGTTGGTGATTTAGTAGACCTCTGTAGCACTTGCTTCTCTTTAATGTTTAAGTTGTTTAGTCACTTATTTATTCTCCCACCCAGCCATAGGACTACAGAATACAAAAGTGATGCAACTCATATTTCACATTCAGATGCAGCAATATAACTAAGTTTTGGACTTATCTATGGGAAAAACTGTTGACTTATTGCCTAAATTCCTTTTCTTTAAATTGACTATGGATAGTGCTATTTTACTTATGCTAATTTGTTTTTACTATAAGAGAAATAATGCTCTAGTGAAAACACAAATATTTAGCAAAAATTTAGGAGGA
This sequence comes from Chrysolophus pictus, assembly GCA_037305975.1. NCBI lineage: Eukaryota > Metazoa > Chordata > Aves > Galliformes > Phasianidae > Chrysolophus > Chrysolophus pictus. The sequence goes on from CM074580.1 coordinate 35,433,232, forward strand.
CAGAGTTGGGGCTCTTCAGCCTGGAGAAGGGAAAGCTCTAAGCAGACCTTATTGTGGCCTTCCAGTCCCTGAGGGAGCCTACAGGAAAGCTCGGGAGGGACTTTTTATGAGGGCATGTAACAAACATGGGGACAAGGGGAAATGGTTTTAAGCTGGAAGAGGGTAGATTTAGGCTAGATATCAGGAAGAAATTCTTTTCTGTGAGGATGGTGAGACAATGGAAAAGGTTGCCCAGCGAGGTTGTGGATGCCCTCTCCCTGTAAGCATTTGAGGACAGGATGGATGGGGCTTTGAGCAACTGGTCTAGAGGGAGGTGTCCCTGCCTATAGCAGAGGGGTTGGAACTGGATGATCTTAGAGATCCCTTCCAACCCAAACCATTCTTTGATTCATTCTCTTGAAGTTCCTTGTTCATATGCACCGGCATATGTATACACAAATACATACACCATTTTGAAAACAAATAAAAGAAAGAAAATACCGATGTTAAGGCATAAGATAATATGCCTTATCATAAGAAAGTGGAAAGCATATTTCTGTGTAATGCAAGTGCAGTAAAAAGGTAAAAATTTCTAATTGTCATCATCTACAGACATAAAGCCAGTAGATGATGCCCCCCTCCCCCCCAATAAACTAACCACCTAACAAACCACAACAAAAAAAATCATATTGCAATACTGTATAATCAGATAATATAACTGAGATTTGCCCTTTATTTATGGAAAATAGGAAATAAATTTTTCAGTTATACCAAGCAAAAAATCTGATCAACAAGAAGGGGGGACACACAATCTGTCACATTTCTAAGCTTTCTGCTTATTGAGTGACAAGAGACTCGCAAAAGAAGGTATCTTTTCCTGTTGTAATTGCATTGGACATTCTCTTACAGTTTTGTAACTGAAGTTGGGCCTGTGCCATACTTGAGACTGCAGATTGTGACGCAGAGTAGTCTGAGATGCTGTATCATGTACCATTTAATCAGGCTGCACTAGTTAGAGCATGTGTGGCAAACTGGGAATAATTTGTGTGTAAAGTCTTTCCAGCTGCATTTATATGAAAGGTGAAATTCCCTTACCTCTACACAGAAGTAGTTAAATGGACTGCGGGGAACTGAGCAGCAGTTGAATGAATTAATTTCATGTACCTGTCCATAGCTGGCTGTGACACTACAGTGTGTCTCCTCCACAGCTGACTCGCAGCCAGGGCCTCTGCCTTTCTGGAGTTCCTGGGCTGCTGAATTTATCAGTACTGATCAATCGCCTCCTTGCCAAGAAGTGTGTGTAGCTTTTCACCCCTTGCTAAATTGGAATTACTACTCTATTTGCCTCGGGGTAACTCCAAAGGCTTCATTTAATGCTGGGTGGACTCTGCTGCCTGTTAAGGCCTCTAAGATGGATGCAATTGCAGCAGTAGGAGAAGGAGCACTAGCACTGTCCCCTCATGCATGTGCTGTTGGAAGATACTGCATATGCTGCTTCATCTAGAGGTAGAGACTGAGGGAGAGGAGCTGTGGTGCAGTTGGTCATCTGTATTAGGGGTGACCATGGATGATGGATACCAAAGGTTCTTCAGCTTTTTTTATTTTAGACATAAATAATGAGTAGCAATAATGCTAAGAAGCAAGCATGTTCATAAAAGGAATTTGACTCTAAAACTTCAAAAATACTAATTTGCATTTACTGAAATACAAATGATTAAAGGAAAACATGATGTAATTGATGTAAAGCAGTATATCCTGCAGGTCTAAAGGGAATTTATTTCCCTTTTATATTTTCTAAATAATAGTGAAAATCATGGGAAAAATAATTTTAAAACTAATATATATACTTACATGGAATGTATGATACTCATAACACAGTAGAAATCTCCTGAGTACCATCCACTGACACCAGTTTTTGGCTATCAAGTTTCATAACTATCCTTTGCTATAGCACATACTTTTGCTTCAGATTTTCTTTGCCCCAACATTGCTGCCATGCTCTACACTTTGAGTCAGATATTATACTAAAAAGTTTTTGTGTTTTCCCAAGTTGGCAAGTCTAATTGAGCAGGTTTTTTTATTCACTGGGGATAGAAAAGAAAAATATTTTGAGCAAAATACTGAATATCTTGGTTCCGAAATTGAATTAAAAATAATAGTCCAAGCTTATAGTATATTTTTGTATCCCATTTGGACAAAGCTGTATCAGTAGAAACCTATATAGCATATGCTGTTGTCTTGCACAACTGTTATTTAACTGATATTGCTTTTTTGCTAATATGTGATGATTTTCTCATAGATGTACAAATCAAGCCTTTGCTGATGTAGTCCTTTACATGCTTTGTCTCAACAGTATGCTATGATTACTGTACTGATAATGTATTCCTAACATAGACCTCATCTGGTTTTAGCAATTCATGGAACGGCTTAGGTTGGAAGGTTGGAAGGAACCAAGAGTTCCAAACCCCCTGCCACATACAGGGTTACCAACTGCTAGATCAAGTTCTAGATCATATTGTCCAGGGCCCCATCCAACTTGGCCTTAAACACCTTCAGGCAAGGGGCATCCACAACCTCTCTGCGCAACCTGCTCCAGCACCTCGTCACCCTCTCAGTGAAAAAATTCCCCCTGACACCTAATTTAAATCTCTCCTCCTTTAGTTTAAAATCATTTCACCCTTGTCCTATCACTGTGTAAAAAGTTGATTTTTCTCATGTTTATAAACTCCCTTTAATTACTGGAGGGCTGTGATGAGGTCTTCCAGCAGCCTTCTCTTTTCCAGGCTGAACAAGCCTGGTTCCTTTAGCCTATCTTCATATTCCAGCTCTCCAGCCCATTTTGACTTCATATCTCAACAAAGTAAGATTTGTTTTGTAGAATTTGAAAGGACATTAGTTGTTCGACAACTTCATCATGAATAATCACTGGGATAAAGAAGTAGTGCTGTAGTGCTGTACAGTACGGCTGTGAGCTGTATTGTATTTAAAAATCAGTCCAATTTTTTTTTTTTAATAACTTTTTTTTTAAATCATTTGAGACACTCTTGCTGGAGACTTGCACTGAGGGTGAGAAACCTTATCTTCTCACATATTTCATTTTCAGTCTTCATAGAATACTCCAGATGCTGTGATTTACCTGATTTATTGTGGCAACGCTATTCATGCTAAATCCCACATAGTTGAGCTCCTTTCCATTGATATCTAATGATGTACACAAGATTTTTCAAAAAAATACTCTGAGCTTTATACTCCTTCAAAAATCTCTCAACCAAAATCAGACTGTAAAGCATAATAACTGTATCCTAGTCAGGCACAATGCTTTGCTGCTTGCTTTGAGGTCTTCTTGCTTTAGATCTTTTTACTAAAAAGGCATCCTTACTTCCAGGGATAGCAGCGTGCTTTTAGAATCGCTGCACTGCTACTTGTTTACTGATGATGGCTATGTTACATGCTGGACCCAGCATGCCAGACAGAGGCAGTTCTGATTCATATCGCCCTGGGGAGCATCAGGCATGTATCCAAACCATGCATCAACATCAGTAGTAACTGTGGCATTGAAATTACAAGAAAGGCATAGCATCAGATAATTATCCATAAAATAGTACTACTGAATGGCTGTAAAATTCACAGATGGTAGGTTCATATCTTCCAGGAGTACAGTACTCTGTAACGGGCAAAACCTGTTAAGAAACAGGTCAAGGCAACCTCATTAGACAGCTTTTTCATTGTTACTTTATCTTTCCTCTCACCTCTTCCCAGGTTTACTGGCAAGTTACAAACAGACTTTTTGTGAGGTATCAGAAGAGCAATTCAGCCAGTGCAGACCTCGGTTATCACTTAAAGGTTAAACTGAAATCTAAATATTGACACTGTCACTAACTGGAACAAAATACATTTCAGAATACCAACAATTACATGCATATTTCTAATTTCTGTGTGCTCCAAATCTATTTGCTTTTGTTAGGATACTTTGTATCCTTGCAGCAATGCCCACATCACAAGCTTTAAGATACCCCAAGCAATGTTGGCCAGAGCAGTGTACTACTCCTTTTTTTCTGTTTCCTCATTAGCTCCAGTTACCATTTATTTTGAGTTGAAAACTAGGAATAGCTTTTCTCCCTTAAATTGAGGGAGACTCTTATCTAGAACTTTGAAGAATTCATAAAGATGAATAAATGTCGTATTTCACAGATGTTTAGGTCATTTTACATGGGAATTGGCTGAACCCTCCATGCGCTGCCTTTTATGAGGATAAATGCTCCTTTTCTCAGCAGCAGTTTAAGGAGGCAGAGTCCTTCTCTGAGCCTCTTCATCCAAGTGCTTTTTTAGTGGGTAGTCTGTACTGGCCACGTGGCTCTTACAAGCATGTTAAATACAAGTCTTAGTGGCATGGCCGCAGTATGCTCAAGGCCTTAAGTGGAAGGTTTCCTCCTTCAGTGCAGTTCTTATGCATGTTGTTCACTCCTGTCTGTGAAGTCTCATGATATACGTGCAGTTATGATGCTTGAAATTAGCATTTTATACTAACACTCCTAAATTTGTGGTCAGGCCCTGGAATGGGGAAGTAGGGCTTCTCTGCACTAAGAGTTGTTTCTCTGCATGTTCAAAGTGTGTTTTCTCTAAAGACATCATAAAAGGCTCATCTGTTTACACATACATATTTTATAAGAGGTGATTTTGGGAAATGTATTAAAATTCATGTTGGGATGCAATTCCTGTTGGATTAAAATCTGTATATTGTGTATCGTCTTCCATGTGCTTATCTAAGGACTATTTGTGAAAGTCAAAGTGAATAAATAATTGCTTACAGTTGGTCATCTACTCCTCATACTTGTACACCCAATACCACATTTGTGACTTCTCAGTCTTTGATTTTTATGTGTGGACATTTAAAAAAAAAATCCAATGTATGAAAACATCAGCCACTTACTGTTGTGTTTAAGCAAAATTTTACATCTGCATTAGAATCAAAAACCTAATTCAAGTTGATATGGGTGCTGCATATTGCATGAGGCAGTGAGATGACATCAAAAACAGAAAATAATTGTATTTTAGACTAAGTGCAGGAAATTTACTGTAAATAGGAAATTACTGTTTTTTCCCCTTAATACTTACGTTTTGATATTGAAAGTCCCTACCACTAAACCATGTTCCTGTTTAGTTATGTCTTATCCCCATAGCTTCCTCTGATGCCAGTTGCACTCATTGTTACTTACCCATCTTCCTGGGGCTGGAGGTTATGTTCTTCACAACAGCCGCACATTGCAGAGCTTTTGGTAGCACTTACATAGATTAGTGTCTGATACTGCTTTTAATGTGCGTATTACCTCCAGCTATATACCTCCTTTTCCCTTCCCTGTATTCAGAAGACCACAGTATGCATTTTGGATGGCTCTGCAGACAATGTCTGCCAGGGAAAAAACAGGTGAATATAACAAACCAGGGAGGTAATTGGAGATTGATACTGTATAATTTGATTATGGTATCAGATGAAAGGGATTCAAAAATACTAGTTAAATACTGGTATTGCAGTGTTTATTATATGGTAGTAAACAACTCTCTTAGTAAACAGATTAAAATTTAGGTTGGACCTGTACTTGCATATGGATTGAAGAATGTTTGTGATGGAAGGAAGTTCTCTATTTGCAATTCTGTGTAAAGAGCTGGTTATTTAAGTTGTTGATATGAGTGGTGGAGGATAATAACCTGACTTTTAGTTTGCCCTAAGTAGCTAATTACATCTGCAGATAGGTAGAATTTGGCTGTCACATTGCTGTGCTTTCATACTCGGGGACACACAAGAACATATAAGAGGAAAGATGTGTAATTCCTCTTGGATTTAGAACAAGACGTCTGCTCAGAACTGTAGAAAAAAAGAGCACAATCTAACTCTGAGTCTTCAAGACTCTAGTGTCAGAAGTACTCAGAATGGACTTGGGAGGGAAGAGGGATTACAGGCTCGTTGAAACAAATGAATCTTGTGCAATGAACAGGAACAGGGTCTCTGATTAGGTGAAACTCAGCTCAGGCAGAAGGAATGAGGCTACAACAGGTGGAGAGCTGACTGTTGCAGTGATAAGGGGAAGAAGGTGTATGCAAAAAGGAAAGGGAGAGCCCTGTGTTCCCCAAAAAGGGCACTTCTTGAAGCTCAAGCAAGATGGGAGAACCAGACAGCTGGATTTGCTATAGCTTTGCATGCTAGAGAATGAAAAGTGTACTTGTTTCTGGAACCCACTGAAAAAAAACTATTTTTTTGCTTTAGTATTACTTCAGAGGGTGAACACAAAGTCCCACAGGGGTTAGAGCTATCAGGGTTTATGCTCTTGACCACTGGAGAACAAAGCTAGTGTTGCCTCGTATGGATAAAAAGTGGTGACTAAAAAAGCCCATGCCTAGTAACTGTGCCACAGCAGTCATGAAAGTGATTATCGCTAGTCTGAGGGAAGTGCATGGAAACTAGACCAGAGGAAACTTACAAGCTCACAGACATAATGAAACCCCAAAATAACAGCTGACTGAATAGAGTCTACCAAGGCTAGTGGTTTGCATCAGCAGGAAGATCTGTTATGCACCAGCTCTCTTATTTAGATTTTACAGGTTGGCCGGGTATACTGAACATGTGCCAACTGCAGTTGTAACAGATCTGAGGAAAAAAAAGCAACAAAATTTTCACATTCTTCTAGAAGACCCATGTGGAGAAACTTAACCATTCTGACTGTGCAATTGCTAACTCTGTTATCAGTTATGGATCTCAGCAGGACATAGAGACATCGCAGAGAAACTCTTGGGTAAAGTGCTGAAATGCTGAAATGACCCTTTCATTGTCACAAATGGACTACTCTGCCTTATGACTTCTGTTTTGTTGTTGATTTAAAACAAAATTATTTATGACTGAGGAAAGATTTGCTCACTGAAGTGCTATTCTTTCTTCCCTGAAGCAGTGAAGATGTTCTCTAGATGGCAAAAATGTTTAACTGTTACAAGACTATCACTTGCTGTTATCAGTCAGATTTAAGCATTCTATTTAACATCTTTATTATTATTTATCTTCTATTGTTTATTTTATTACTTTTTTTTCTATTTAACATCTTTATTAATGATCTTGATGAGGGGATTGAGTGCACCCTCAGTAAGTTTGCAGACAACGCCAAGTTTGGAGGGAGTGTTGATCTGCCTGAGGGGAGAAGGGCACTACAGAGGGACCTGGATAGACTGGATTGATGGTCCAAGGTTAACTGTATGAGTTTCAATAGGGCCAAGTGTTGGGTCCTGCATTTTTGTCACAACCACTCCAGGCAACTCTACAGGCTTGGGGAGGAGTGGCTGGAAAGCTGTCTGATACCTTGGTGTACTGATTAACAGTTGGCTGAATATGAGCCAGCAGTGTGCCTAGGTAGCCAAGAAGGCCAATGGCATCCTGGCTTGTATCAGGTATGGTGTGGTGAGCAGGACTAGGGAAATAATCACACTTGGCATAGGTGAGGACTCACCTCGAGTACTGTGGGCACCTCAGTACAGAAAGGACATTGAGGTGTTGAAGCAGGTCCAAAGAAGGGCAACAAGGCTTGTGAAGGGCTAGGAGAATATGCCCTATGAGAAGAGAATAAAGGAACTGGGGCTGTTTAGTCTAGGGAAGAGGAGGGAGTCCTTATTGCCCTCTTCCAATATCTGGAAGATGCTTACAGCAAGAGTGGGACTGGTCTCTTCTCACTGGTGACAGGTGACAGGAGGAGGGGAAATGGCCTCAAGTTGCACCAGGGGAGGTTTAGGTTGGATATCAGGAAAAACTTTTCATGGAAAGGGTTGTGAAGCACTGCAATGGGCTGCCCAGGGAGGTGGTTGAGTTACCATCTTTGGATGTGTTTAAAAGCTGTTTGGATGTGCTGCTCAGGGACATGATTTAGCGGAGGCTTGTTAGTTACGGTAGTATAGTTAGGTCGTGGTTGGACTCGATGATCTTGAAGGTCTTTTCCAACCTGAACAATTCTATAATTCTATGATTAAACTTACCTATGCTTACTGCTGACTGCTCATAGCTATTTTTTGGCTGAGTATATCAGGATTTTAGTAAAACTACATTGTCTGGTTAAAGGCTAGAATCTGATAATCAGATTATCAGAATCTGATAATGATCTTTCAAAAATAGAATATTTAATTGATCTAAAAATTGGAATCTTGGACACAAAGATAGGGAAAGTATAGTTTTCTTGTGACTTCAAAATTTGAATCCCAGTTTGTCTAATACCCTGCAAGATATAGAGAATTTCCAGATTATAAGGTGGATTTGTTGCTTTCGACACTGAAGTATTGTAAGAGGGAAGGATGGAGTCTTAACTTTTTTTTTTTTTGCTTTTGTCTAATTTTCAGTTTAGATAATCATTTTAAGGTTATGCTGATTATTGCATCATCCTTATTCTTTTGCCTGAAAAATATGTCTGGAACATGCTTTTATCTCTCCTTATTAATACTTGTAAACCTCATACCACTTCACCACTGTGGTACAGCTAACGCTCTTTTCCTTTGCTTAAGCCTACTGCAGTCTCTCTGGCCCTGCCGTCAATCACCAGCTGGATGCTGAGACAAATTTTTTATAGCAGCTTCTGTCAGTACAGAGAAAATATTTTGAAAAATGCAGTTTAGAAGCTGAGTGTCAGCCTGCTGAGTAGCCTGGTTAAACAGGAGAATTGACTCTGCCAAGTTTTTGTTGTTTGGCTTTTTTTTTTTTCTAAATTAAAAATAAAAAAGTGGTTTGGGGTCTAGCCTAAATAATAAACAAAATAAGACTTTCTTGGCAGGGACTCATAGCTGACTGGCTTACTAAAATTCTTAAGCATTTACATGACCATTTCTGTCTGTACCTTTTTGTTCCCAGTAACATGGAAATTTTCAGCCCGTTTTGCATGTCATATGGAAGAGTAGCAAAGAGCGTATAAGCTCCAGTAGCTCTTGCAGATCCCCAGTTATCTTCTTGCCTTGCTTTGTGTTACTTTTTCTCTTTTTGTTTTTGTTTGTTGTTTTCCTTAGCAAATTGAAATGATTGTTAAAGTGTATTGCTTCAGAGGTTCAAAATCCTACAATAAACAATACTTTATATCTCTTTTGGAATACTTCCTGTAAAGATTTCTGTACTTAGCGTTTATGGCTAGAGCAAAATGTGTTTAAAAGATTTAGATAGGCAAGAAGCCACATCCATTTCTTTAAAGCCACTTTGAGAGAAGATGGTGGAAGCATACAGCATATTGCATAGTAAATCTTTTATTAGAAAGCAGCAAACCCCTTGCTGAGAAGTTGCATTGGTCTCTTGAGCCAGTGAATATTGCTGTCCTACAGATATATTGTTGGAAGCTGCACTGAGAACTGCAGCCTACTTGTTAGTTGATAAATAGAGATTTGAATAATCTCTACTAGGCTATTTTATGGTGCTTGTTAACAATATTTACCTTCCTAAATTGATTCAGTATAATCCTTGCTGTGGTTTTACCTCATTTCTGGAAGACATATAGATAATATGGTACTTATATGAAGTCTTACATGTCACTGAGAAAATGCTAATTTTTCCTTCGTTGAATTGTACAGCAGGATTATATTAACATAAACTTTGGAACATTTGAGCTCCCATAGGGTATGGAGTGTGGTTGATATGACATGACTTGCCTTCAACAGTTGTTTTAACAAGATATCCTTCATATAAAATATAGCAAGCTGAAAGGCATAACTGAGTGAGTTTAGTAAAAAACACTATTGGCAAAATTCTTCACTTTCATCTTTATCTGATTAATTCAAGGCTGAATGTTACAAAGAAAGTATTTTTAGTCTAGAATTGTATATGGAATGTTTATTAATTTTTTAAATTCTTATTTTATAGAAGATTGTTTCTAGTAAATTGTTAAACTCACTGTTTGTACATTTACTCATAGTCAAAACCCATAATGTTTACAAGTCTTCTCACTTCTCCTAAAACTGCTTTAATAATACATTAATTAACACTTCAGTAGCAGTTGGCATATTTAACATGCAAAATAATTTACAGTTCCCAATATTTAAAACTGTGTATGAAAAAGACTAGCATTAGTTAACAGAAAATGCTTTATACTCACTACATGTGAATGTAGCAATAAATGCTAAGTATGTAATTTACACAGCTTTGCTTTTAATTTATTAAAGATACACATTAATATCTTGATAATACTGCTAATATCGTTTGAATCGCTATGAAAGATTTTTCAGATTCCTGCTTTATTTTTTCCTACTTTATTCTTTTTATTAGTACCATGCAAAGACTTAATCAGATAACAATAATTTTTGGTTCATATAAACAATTCCATATTTTATGCGAAAATACTGTATTTTAATTTTTATACTATTTACTCATACAAGGCTTTTTATATTGTCTTGCATCAAAAGGCTTTGACTGACCATGAACTTGAGAACAGATCTCAAATATAGACAGATTTTACTGTCTCTTCACTTTATACTGCAGATATAAGACTACACAAGGATACTAAATGGCTTGAAGGTTTAGTAATGGGATATGGAGACCTTCACCTTAGGTCACCAGTATGAATGTAGCCCAGGTGGGTGGAAACTGAAAGCCATTATTATTTGATGGCTCTTGGATGGCCTGTATAAAATGAGATGATGGTCCTAGTCTACTTCCTAGCAGAAAGATGCCAATATTGCAGAATAATGGCCAGAGCATTCACAAATTGGGATATTTGGTGGAACTCTTTGCAGAAAATCAGACACTGACTGAGTTTGAATGCTGAACCTCAAATGGTTTGTCCCAGACAGGCAAGAAGCATAATTGTGCAACAGAATGGAGAAACCATTGTTTTCCTTTTTGGTGCTTGTTTGGCCAGCTCTGTTTTTTAAATGCACTTCCAAAACTGGTTAGCCGTGTTTGGCTCCTGTGGTCGTAGCTTGCAAGGTATTTCAAAGAAATGCTGCATGGTCCTTCTTAGAAATAAGTGGAAGACCTGGCAAAAGGGGGTGGGAGGCAGGCAAGGACAAAATAGAGGGTGGAGGGGAGGGTGGGAGGGGATGAGCACAATAACTACTTCTACTAGTTAGCACTCAATCTGGAAGAGGTTGTAATCCTGGTTGATTTTTTGCGAGTTGGATCTAACTAGCTGGTTAACTGCCTTAACTTTTCTGCCTGTAATTTTGTCACCAGACTCTGGCTGTTTTAAGCTGTCCTGGAACTAGAGAATAAAAGCACTGTATGTTACATTATTGTCAGATGTACTGAAAGACTCTTAACTGTGATCACTGTTGAAAATCAATGCTCAATATCTAATTGTTCTAGGGAATGGCATTGCATATATATTTTTTTTTACAATCCGCAGATAATTTCTACCTTTCAGCATTTATGCATGCTGATTTATGTACATCTCTCTCAAACATAAACCAGCCCTTCTATGTGTCCCTGATTACACAGTGAAATTCACCTGGCTGATAAATGCAGCATCATCATCTCTGTTTGGCTTTTTTTTTTTTCTTTTTTCCTTTTTTCACTTTCTATGGAAAGTTAAGGAGATTCCTTTGTCCTTAACCTTCTAGAAAGCCAGCTTGCAGGATAACTAGTCTCCGTTATCCTACCACCTCCGCTCCCACCATATTCTATCTTTTTGTTTAAGGACCAAGAGGGCACACCACAAATGAGAGGACCATGTTGCTATAAGCTATCCACTACCTCCAGATGCACTTTCATCTCTGTGTAACATAATAAGTCAAAAATGATATTTCATTGTAAAGGAAGTCATGGGAGCAGAATAGCTTGGCTATTTCACTGGTTACACTGAAATCCATTTCCTTTCCTGAAGCTGTTGTTGTCTTAAAACTATGGCTAGGCATTGCTGGTGTTTCAGCTTTATTCATGTGTCTCAAACTTGGACTGGGTGCTAGAATGCAATGGCACTTGAGTGAAATTACTTTAGAAGAGAGAAAGAATCTTGTATCATACTTATTACTAAAAAAAATTCAAGCAAATGCTTGTTCCTTCTTAAAATACAGTAACCCCTGAATGGTGAATTAAAGGATACAACTAGATTCCACTGAATGTGTTAAACAATGTAAATATTTATTGTAAGTATTGTAAATATTGTATTTCTAAATATACAAGTATAAAAGATTTATAGTTGCTATCCCAGGAGCCTGTGTAACAGAAGACTTTGTGCATCCTCCCTAACAAACAAATCAGGTGCAAAACACTAGGCTGCCTGAAAACATCACTTCCTCAAATATTACATGAGAACTTACAGATATTCAGTTATTTGACTTTATTTAAGATAATGATGCAGTGAACATTGCTTACAAATTGCTGGATATTTTTCTCCCCTTGGGGATAATTAACAGAATTGAAAGTTCTAAATGGAGCATATGTTACTGTTTTACAAAGACATTTGCTCATACCTGTATCTTTTTGACATCAAACTTCAATCAGTTTCAAAGCCTTAATAAAAGCATCCACAGTCCTTGTGTATTGTTTGATATGAGGCATTAAACAATTTGAATGTTCCATTAAAACACTATGACATAAACAAAATTACATGAAGTGTAAACTGAATGTTATCTTTTCAATACTAATGTGGAAAAAATCAGATTCATTTGCATTGAACTAGATCTAGCTTGATAGAGTCTTAACTTTTTTTATGAGGTTAAAAACAATTACAGCTGACAAAAGGGACTGTCTGATTATTAATTCTAAGTTAGATATTTGTGCATGTTTACTTTTGTTGCTGTCATTATTCTGCAAGTGTAGTTCCAGCCTGTAGTTAGACAGAAATCTTCCTTTGAATTTGCTATTTCCTATGTATTTTCAGCACACGTAAACCTAGGTCTGTAACTATGGATGATGATTTAGGGACTGCAGGAGTTAGACAAGTCACAGTAGAGGTTTGTAACTTCTTTTAATTTGCTAATCCATGCATGGAACAACATTTCCAGCATTACCCAGAGATTAAGCCCCAGGGCCAAGGGCAGGGCCTCAATTTTAGTTTGCTAGTGATAGGCATACTGTGATTGGAACTAGGTCTCTGCTGTGGACAATACCAATCCAATTCAATTTAAATTTCAATAAGTGTAGCAAAATATTAAACACAGAAAATGTGAATTAAAAAGAATAAAAATAAAGCACAACACAACTGTCTTTATATATAGTTGTTTCCCTGGATAAAATATGTATTCTTTTTCAAAAATGGGAAGAAATAGAGACGAATACAGTATGTTAATTTTATGCAAGATTTTTACATCTGAGGGTGTGGTTATTAATGAGCAAAGAACAAAAAAGATAATGATTTTTGTGTAGATGATTGTGATAATGTTTATCAATGTAATAAGTACTGCACTTCAATGCAATTTTTTAATAGATTTTTGTTTACTCTGATGATTAACTGGTAATTCATGCACATTAAGTTTGCTGTTTTCAATGCAGGTCAAAAGAATTGTAATCATGTTATTTCTTGATAATTATTTTCCGAGAAGGGGTAGATTTTTGGAGCTATAGATTTGAAATGTAACCATATTTCATGAATAGGCACAATTTAATACAATATATCAAAACCTCTTAAAATTGGAGAAAAAATCTGGTAGCTTTCAATTTTTTTTTAAATTAATTTCAGTTTTAAGCATGTATATCTATTCCTTTTAAAATGTAAGTATAAAACCAGATTATTTCTGGATTCAGAACTTTCAAAAGAAACTTCATATTTATTTATATGAAATGGAATAGCACTACATAGCTCAGATTAAATACAAATAAATATAAATCATCTATGATAACTGCTTTTGGTATTTATTCAATTAACATACATGATGTGGTCATCTACTACTGATGCAAGTGCTCTACATTCAGTTGTGCAGCTAAATTGCCACCTGTTAAATTCTCTCCAGTGCCAATTTTTAGGAAGAAAGCACAAAAAATTACAGTATGCTTTAATCAAAAGGAAGCCACCTTCATGTAAGTAGAAATGCTGCATCTTAGAACAGTGTAGTCAAAAAAAGAAAGCCTTACTACCACAGTGATGCTTCTAATTCAGAGAAAGGACCTAGTCCTGCTCATTATGTGAACCTGTGATGCCTATTATGTCAGTATAAGGACTGTACATACAAAACTTGTAGCATCTGCCGGGATGTAGACTTTGTTAGAGTTACATTAACATTACACTGATGCCTTTACCCCGGTGGAGATAGCTATGGGCTACTTTGGCCATTGTTCTCTTCTTTGTGGGGTCTCCTCTTTCATATAGGCTCTTCTACTTTATATTCATTCACATCCTGAGAAATGTACTGCTTTAAGCCCATGCATTTTTGTTTTGCTTCATCTCCTTTCAGTTTGGGAACAGTGCAGATTTCTTTATGGGAATTTTTAACTTCTGTGGTACTGTTTTCCTTATTTAGGTACAGAAATAGTAGTGTAAATGGCACAATGGTACCGTGGCTTCAAACTGAGTAATATTGCTGCTTAGCCATCAGTACATTGAGAAAGCATGGCAGTTCAGAAAAGGATCCCCGGAAGGACTAAAATTTGATCCTTTGTCTACTTGGATCCTTTTATCGAGAATTCGTTCCTGATGATGATGTAAGATAACCGCATAGTGATTTTATGTGATTTATGATTTTCATCAAGCGTAGCACAAAGGGATGTTTTTCATCATCTGTTTAAATAATTGGTCATCTTTTTTCTTTTCAGCTGTAACTTAGTCTCTAACTGACTTCTGATTTGTGGCAAGTGTTAGATCATAGAAAGTACAAAGTAAGACACAAATGCGGAATCTCATTAAAATGTTTGCTTTCAATATACGTGCTATTGTATGTTGCAATTATCATCTCTATTTTTGAAGGAACACATAGCAAATAGTAAAAGTTCAAAACTTCAGTTTTTAGAGACATTAGTTTTTTCCCTGTGATTCTTCACTTTTTGGATATAGAAGAGTATTATTAAAGAGTGAAGCAACACTGGAAGGTTTTATGTAAACGGCTTCTTGTGCTAATAAAAGGTGTTCCATGGTAGTTTGTTGCATCAGTTAGTTATTAAAACACCTCTGACCACTTCATATTTATTATAGTTATGACTTCATAATCATGAAGTTTTAGGTCAGACTTGATTGCAACCATAATAAAACTTGTTTCCTCGCCTTTTAGTGTTTGAAAAGTAATAGTACAGTATGTGTGTGGTCTGAGTTTTTTTGCAGACGTGACCTGCATTTAATCTGTGAAAATTAATTCCCTAAGCTGCTGGCAGGCAGCATGTACTTGTTAATTATTCAGGTGGATGACAAATGCAGAGCAGAGGTTCTCGCAAAGACAAAGTTTGTATGATGCATGTTTAGTAACTGATAGGCTTGACATTCTGTGGTGTCTTATTCAGTGCTAATCCTAATAAGCTGCCTGATGAGATGAACGCCTATCCTCCTGTCCTTTACAGAGAGAAAACAGAGATTTGAATGAACTTCATTATAGCAATAAATCCCATACTTTCTGTTATTCTTGGTGAAAAGAGATCTTGTCCAGATGAATAACGCAGAAAAAAGTCAGAGTAGCAATGTAATACAGAATATTGAAAGGAATAGAAAACTATATTGTAAATGTGAAAGTAGCTGCAGTTTAACTTTATTAGTTATAACTTATATAGTTTATGCAGGTTAATACCCTTTCGGTTCTTTGGCTTTGATATACAAGTAGTATAATCTTATGTATGTGTGGTTCGAACCAAGACTTAGAAGTTACAAAGGAATAACTTCAAAATATTGTACCTACTGTAGAAGTTGTTCACCCTCTCTCTGTTTTTTTTTGTCCATGAAATTCTATGCTATGCGTGTTGTATTTTTCCATTGCACCAGGCAATGGTGGAGGCCAAAGTTACCTTTTGGACACGAGTAACCAAGATATTGCCAGTGCAAGTGGGTAACTGAGCTCTTATTCTCAGTTGTCTTCTAATTATTTTTTTTCACCTTCTTTTCATATTTTTGTTATGATAAGAAGAATAGTTATACATTTAACTCCCTCACTGCAGTGCAGACCACCCAACACCAATCCTGAGAGATGTTTGAGTTATTCTGTACCATAATGCTTTGGACACATGGCTAAGAAAGGCCATGCTTTGGGCTGGCTCTAGCCTAGCGCTTCCTATAGATTAAATTTCGAATACTAGCTTTCTACTATAGCAATTGTTTTTGATATTTTTGGAGAGATAGATTGATGGAAGATTTATGTATTTTATATTTCTGTGAAGCTTATTTATGATTTTCTTTTCAACTGCATTTAAACATTGTTTCCATGTGAAACAAATATGAGCTTGGGAGAGAATACTCATTAGCAGATTTATGTCCGGCTGGTCGGCTCATCTCACAATCCCTAGCCCCCTCCATTCTGTGTGTATGTGTTTTGGATAGTATAGGATAGTAGGATAGTGTAAGTTCTGGGTACACTGACTGAGACCTCTGATAAAACAAAATTGATCTTGCTCACCAGACTCTCTTGAAGAACAGTGGCTAGTAAATAGTAGTCAGAGAACAGCATTTAAATACTTAAAGGAGAATACTTTGTGATGTATGAAGGTTAAAGCAGTACGGTAACATGTTTACACACTTGTTTATCTTTACAAAACACGTGGTGCATTGAATTCTAGCTCTGAGCAATCCTCCTGTCTTGAGGTGAAGGAAAATGTTAACTTAATTTACAAGCTAGCAGAGTCCTGGGCCTCTCCAGATTAGGAGCTTTTAATCAAATGAAATTGTAGCTAATAATTGAAACTAGTTTTCTGATGCTAACCGTGAAATTCAGCTGAAGCCACCAAACTCATTTCCACAAGGTTTTAAGAGCTGGTTGAAATTAGAATGTGGCAGGAAAGGGCTTTCGTTTGTTCTACCAATTTACATTTGCTCTTTTCTTGTTCCTTTGCACAAGTTGTTAGGCATAACATTTTCAGTTCCGAGACCACCAAATTCACATCTGTGAAGATTTAAGGTTTGGCTAAAATCACAGCATATAGGGATAACGCTTTCATTTGTTCCACTAATGTATGTATCCTCTTTCCCTTTCTTCTTGTACAAATTGTTGGGCATGGTGATTTCATTGCTGTGACTTAATTTCACCTAGCAGAAAAATGCATTATGTACTGTGTAAGTAATTGGTGTCTACAGAGTAATTTCATAAGGTACTTGTTGCATAATAGCATGTATTGGGCTATAGAAAGAAGTTATATTTATGGTTTAGTCCCTATAGTTAGGTTCATGTTCCAAAGAATAACCATTCTTCTGTATTATCTCTTTCCCTCATAACTGCAAATGAAAACAACATGGCATGTATTTAGACCACAATTTCTTTTTTTTATTTCTAAGGAAAACAAACAAAAAATTTACACTGTAGTGAATATATTCAGAAATTTTGACTGTTTTTAAGAAAATTAGACAGCAAAGCCCATCAGAAGTATAGTATTCCTATTGTAGCAAATATTGAAAATATTGTACATTAGAAAAACCTCTTTAAATTGCTGTATATACCCTTTACTAAACTAGACAAAATATTTTGTCAAGAATGCCCCCATTAAATTGTTGTTTTCTTTTTCTACATTTCCTTTGCTATTATTGCTTGATTACCAAGATACCATGTCCTAATTGAAGCTTTTTTCTTTGAATCAGACTTTCCTTGTTTCCTCAGTCATTTAGGGCAGAATCAGAGATGTGCAGAGCTCAATCCTAGATTTCTTTGAGGAAACTGTTCTTTTCTGCAAGCTTCAAGAAAAGATTTTGTACTTTCTCTAAAGAATATATGCATCAGACATTCTTTGTCCAAAGAAGATCAGATTTTACCCTTAGGAAGTGGTTTTGATTCTCCCTGTCCACCACACACTCTGTGCAATAGATGCACAAATCTGAAACTTGATTCTATTTACAGCTTGGTACCAGATTCATATTTGGTAGCAATGGGATGCCCTATACCTTATTCCCTCCATTTTTGTCTTCACTCATAGTATCATATCAAATGAAATTTTTGAGAGAGATTCTAATGCCTTAACTTGTTCTTCAGATTAGCACCTTGGCGTCGTGTTTGATTCTTTTTTTGTGTGTGTGTCTGTGTCCTAAAATTATTTTACTTTAAGAGGTTAATCCTTTGCCTCTTCTTTTCCTTGTGATGGTTCATTTATGTTGCTGATACTCTGAAGTTTTCAGTGGGGAAATAGTGAGTGTAGGAAATGAGAGATAAGATAGTAAAAAAATTTTATTCTTCTGATGTTTCAAAAAGAAGTTACACAAAAGGCCATCTTGAACAGGAACACACCTGACTACCTTTCCCTAATGAGATAGGAGTGAAACTAAACTGTGAAGATCAGATGGGATTTGAACTGGCATTGCTGTCTTGACTCTTCCTTGGCCTGGACGAAAAACAGAAGGCAGCATCATTCTCTCCACAAATGGATAGTAAGTAGAGCACTGTGTGAAGGATCACCATCCTGCTAGCTCTTAATCAGTCTTTTACTGCAGAACTGAACAACTTATTTATCTTTTCTGCTTTTCAAGCTCTGGCTCTTGCCAAAGCTGGGAAATGAAGCTGGTTTCTAGGAGGAGCTAGGTTTTGAAATGAGGCAAGCTTTATTGGGTAGATATCCCAATGCAATTATACATTAGTAGATTTTAAAATACGGATGCACATCTCCAGCTCACTTTACTGAAACACAGCTGTGATGAGCTTCAGCACCTCATTCCCTGTTTCTCTTAAAGTGCAGCATGGAAGGTCAACATTGAGAAGAATGGACTAAAATGCACTTTGGAGCACAGATTTAGATGCATCATTCCCAAGGGATTTCTGCTTTCTTTGCAAGGAAAGACTATCAGAATATATCAGAGCTACAGAACTGAAAAGTTACAAGAAAAAAATGCCTTTCTGACCACATACTTAGGCCTTAAAAGCATGTTACTTTAAAACCATGTACTAAGATGTCAGTACCTGCATAAATAAGTACATCTGTCTAGTAGGTTTACATACTTTCCCAGATTTCTTGGAATAGAAGAACAGAAAGATAGCATTATTGTTGTGCACAAAAAATGGATGAAATATCTATCTGTTGTCACAAACTGCCCTTGGTCATCGTGACTTTGTGGATTTTTGTTTCCAGAGATTGCTGCAGAATCCTAATGCACAGGTCATCACTCCCAACTATTGTGGCAGCTGAAGGAGTGTTGGAAAAGAATCCTGGAAAGAAATCAGCTGTTGATAAAGAGCTTCTTAGATAACTGTTTTCTAATTATATTTCTTCCAAACCTTTACTTCAAGTCTATAAGACCAGAAAATTCTCAGTGTTTAACAAGGAAAAAAAAATCAGCTAATTTTTTCCCGAAATTAAACCTTTTTTTTTAATTTTTTTTTTAAACAAGTAATGTCATTTTGTTTCTTCGTTTTATACAGGGAGAGATTTTTATTTGATAAAATTAATTTTACTGTTCCAGTCATTAATACATTCCTAGTTTAGTTTAACAAGAAAGGAAGCACTTCACTACTCTTATGAGGGCCCTAAAAACAATAGAGTAATATTAGTTAGCAAGAAAGCTCAGCTGATTATCATTCTAACAGCCTCTGCTTGTTTTCTTCCAAGAACTCTTCACCAACATCTTCTGTCAGGCTGCAGATTTCATGTCCCGTCCCACGGGAAAAATTGAAGAAATCAGGATTCAAATCCACTTTAAGCAAGGAAAGTAAGTTTTTAAATCAGACACTTAATTGGATGAGTTCTGAGCAATTACAGTCAGACACTGAAATTATTTGAATGGTAAATTCAAATCCTATAGAAGGGAAGACAGATCACGTGGTGCATTGAAACAGTTCACGTTGTACGGGAAACTAAGTCTTTGCTGAGCTTTGTTGAGCTGATCTTCAGAAGATCTTTATTCACCATCCTCATAATTTCTAGATTTTGTATGCGGGATTCTTTTACTCTTGCTGACTTTGATCATAAGTGTTCTTTAATACTTAGTGTCTCTTGTGATTATGATAGCAATAGTTGCTTTGAGGAACAAGAAGATGCACTTATCTTTTTCTGGCAGATCTTTTTTTGATCAGAGCTCTGTACAAATGGAAAATTTAAACATATACAGATCAAGTTACTGTATTTACATAGAGCCATATGGTTTTGAAATAACCCATTAATAAAAGAACTGTGTGATACCACCTTTGAAGATTTTGTCTAAGATGCCAGTAAATAACACTTGGGAGCATTATAAGCATAAACAGTGCCACAGAAACAAACAAAACACATGCATGACTCTTTTTTGAGTCTTTTTTTTTCGTAGTAATTTGTTTATAAGCAAGATGTCTAGGTAAAACATGTGTGATTCAGATCCTCATATTACAAATTGAGTAAATCAGGACTATCGTTCCTTCATTGTGCCTTTCAGTTATTTTTCATTCAGAAGGTCTTATTCTCTCTTCAGATTAATGTCTAGATGGTAGACAAGAGTGATTTGGCTGCGATTAACTGGTATCTCTGAGGTCTGGTCTTATCACTCGGAGATTCCAATGTTGGCTACGACAGGTGAATATGTGAAAGCTCTTTCACAGTAAGCACTGAGATTAGTATTAGTCCCACCCAGGTTCTCCTGCATCAATCAAAGTAAGCTTCCCGTCTCAGTATCTCATTCATTTGAAATTAATTTGGGCAGGGAAAAATAAGGATCAAGAGTTCGATCTTTGAAAAATCCTCCTTACTTGTATGTAATCTTTCATTACTTACCAGACTCTAATCCTCATGTCAGAGACTTCTGGTCAAGAAATGTCTTTTGATTTTTTTCAAACTATTTTGCCACATGCATATGCATATTCCCAAATTGCCTAGTTGTGATTGCTTCTGCCTTCCAAAGGCAGCATTTCTGTCCCTAGCATTAAGATTTTCATTCAAGATCTTGTTATTTCATTGCAATACCTTTTTGCCTTATCTTTCTTGACCTGTGCTTGCAGCCAGAACAGTTTTGAATGTGACTACTGCCTACATTCAAGGAGGATCATCTCATTTTATACCCTAGTTGCTAGTGCAAGTAGTGTGCTTTCTTGCCTCCATGTACACACACCTCTTGCATGAGGAATCTGGTTCATTGAGCAAGTGCCAAAAGAAGCTGGCACACAGCTGGCTATACAGTGATTTACTGACATCCCAGAAAACTGTTGCTGTCATGGGTGATAGACTGATGTTGTTTATTACAGTCAAACAAGTGTGATAGAGTTTCCATAATAATGGAAAGGAGTTTGATTAACTTTACCATAGAAATTATGCAGTAGGGAGCAAAGTCTTCTGTCTGTGAACTGACTTGTGCCAGAGGCAACCACCACTGCCAGCCTTCTCATTGAAGCAATTGAAAAATTCACTTCTTAGAGGTTTGCCAGAAATAAACCCTGAGGTTACCAACAAACCTTATCCATGAAACGCTGCAGTTATGTTATTTGGCCTTCCAAGAATAGTGTGAATTAACGTGTATAACTGTTTGATACCAATTTTTTTGCTATAACTCACTCCTGTTCCTTGCCCTTCAGCCCCACAGCCATTCTTATGGTATGGTTATGTTCATGTCTCCATGCAGTTAACCCAGCATTGCGTGTGTGTGAGGGTGGAAATAATGACGACTGCAACTTATATTTCAGCAAGAACATTAAGCTCTCTTCTTCAGCATAAGAAAGAGTGTCAGAAATGAGGCCACTTCTGTTGAGGTAGCATTAATGCCATTTAGTTGGACATAGATACTGAGGCTTTCTGTGGGGTGGCGTTTTGTTGTTGTTTTGTTTTTGTGCCTTTTTTGGGGGGTGAAGGGAAGAGTTCAAAGCACCTGCAGTGTTAGTTGTTTTGGGGAGAATTGTCAAAGTGGAAAGTGAAGGCAGGCATGAAAATAAACCCATCAGTGCTGCTATATTCTTGTGGCTTCCACTGTAATGAATTTAGCAGGGAACTATGCCTCTTCTCGACTTGTATCTTTTTGATTTGCGTTTCTGCTTTTTAAAGGATGGCACTTCACATGCACTGTTTATTTCCGCATGTCAAAGAAATTATGATTAAAATTCTGAATGCTCACAAATATAATAATTTTCACCACATAAACTTAAACATTTAACTGTTCTGGGGAGGGATGAGTAAGTGAACAGGATGGTGGGTATTTTATGCAGAAGCTTTTTGCCTCCTGAGAAACTTCAAAGGCAGCCAGGGACAAAATGTGACTAGGCAAAGGGAAAGTTTTTCCACAGTAATATCATAAAAGCAGGGGAAAAGTGAGAATGAGATTGATTTGGGATTTCTTTTTTAGTAAATGAAGGGTATTCATGGCTTTTATGTAACAGTCTCATGGCAGCACAAGTTGGACAGCCCTAGGTGACAAAGCAGAAGGATGCAAGAGTTGTCAGAATAGCGACAGTGGCATGTTTGTATTGTGGCAGTAGGACTTCAGCACAGAATACAGCAGTGACATCATAAAAAACAGGCTATGACAGAATGTATGTGTAGTTCTACTTTTTTGTATAAGCTATGGATCTTTTCAAAGTTCACAGAACAGTGAAAGTGAGAGGCATGCAGATGAACGTGGGCAGCAGTGAGTGAGGACAGCCGGGAGTGGAAATGCTAAAGTAGCATCTGGTAGCAAAGTAACCTGGTATTGAAAAACTGGGACAAATTTTGATTGAAGAGTACTCATAAGTGAATATAAGATCCATTCTAAAATGTTTTCAGGTTATGAAATGACTTGAGAATAAGAAATCATAGAATCATTAAATTATTTGAGTTGGAAGGGACCCTTAAAGATCATCTAGTCCAACTCCCCTGCAATGAACAGGGATATCTACAGTTAGATCAGGGCCCAATCCAGCCTGACCATGAATGTCTGCAGGGATGGGGCAACTTGTTCCAGTGCTTCAACTACCCTTACTGTAAAAAAAACTTCTTCCTTATATCCAATCTAAATCTTCCCTCTTTTAGTTTGTGACCATTTCCTCTTGTCCTGTCACCACAGACTCTGCTAAAGAGTCTCTCCCATTCCTTCTTATAGCCCCCGTTTGGATACTGAAAGGCTTCTATTAGGTCTCGTTGGAGCCTTCTCTTCTCCATGCTGAACAACCTCAGCTCTCTCAGCCTGTCCTCACAGGGGAGATGTTCCATCCCTCGGATCATTTTTGTGGCCTTCCTCTGGATTAACTCCAACAGATCCGTGTCTCTCCTGTACTGAGGACTCCACATCTGGACATAGTGTTTCAGGAGAAGTCTCATCAGCACAGAGCAGAGGGGCAATATAACCTCCCTTGTCCTGCTGGCCATGCTACTTTTGGTGCAGCTCTAGATTCAGCTGGCTTTCTTGGCTGTGAAGGCAAGAAAGGGTTTATGTCCAGCTTGCCCAAGTCCATCAGTACCCCCAAGTCCTTTTCTTTAGGGCTCTGCTCAATCCTTCTCTTCTCTAGATTGCACTGCTAGAGGAGTTACTATGACTCAAGTGCAAGACTTTGTACTTGGATTTGTTGAACTTCCTGAGGTTTTCCTGAGTCTGTTGCTTGAGCCTGTCCAGGTCTCTCTGAATGGCATCCCATCCCTTGGATATGTCAACTGCACCACAGAGCTTGGTATCATCTGCATATTTGCTGAGGGTACACTTGATCCCACTGCTGATGTTATTGAAGATATTAAGGAGCATGGGAAGTGCATAAAGAGTAAATGTTTTCTGGAAATACATTTTTCCTAGTAAAAGTTGTTTGTTTTCAACAACAAAACAAGCTTTATTCAATTGCTATAAAACAAATTTGGGCAATTGCTTCTTTCTTCCATTTTACTATATTTAGTTTAAG
Source organism: Chrysolophus pictus (assembly GCA_037305975.1). NCBI lineage: Eukaryota > Metazoa > Chordata > Aves > Galliformes > Phasianidae > Chrysolophus > Chrysolophus pictus. The sequence goes on from CM074580.1 coordinate 35,457,013, forward strand.
TTGTGTTTTTAATTGCTCAAAATCATTATTTTTGTTAACAAAATGTATCTTCAAGACTGAACTTTGATCCAGAAATATGTTTTCCAGCAGCCTGGGTGATGAATTCTTTCCCCACGCTGCTCTGAGCAGTGGTGGTGATTTCTATCTGCAGGTCCCACCCCGCCAACCAGATACCTCCAACGTCTTGAACCAGCTAGTTACCCAGAAGACAATCAAATGTTAAAAATCATCACATTTAGATTTTTTTGTGAAGTAGCCTATATTTTGGTCCTCTTAGAATAGCTCCCATGCTATCTTGCTGGCAATTCCTTGGAAAGATGTATTTAATTTTATGTTGCTTGAAAAACATCTTCCTTTTGGTTCTGGAATGCCTTGAAAGAAAAGTGCTTCCAGGTGGCATTCAAACATAGCTTAATTGTAAGTGCAGCAAGAAATCTGAGTGCTGTCATGAAACTTGGAAGTTTCTCATCTGTTCAGCCACTTTTTAGCATACATACTTCCAGTTACCACAGTGGAATATTCTCCATCTGATGTTCAAAAATATTTGTTTCATCTTCTATAGACTGCGCTTGCTTTATCTATCAAATGTTTGATTTTGTCTTGTCAGTTATGTTGGGATATGTTCAGCAAATGGATGGAGAAAAGAATGCTTCACATTGTGTTTTTTTTTCCCCATCCACTTTTCTTATGTCTATCTTTGTAAGAGATCTCTAACAGCAAAAATTTTTGTAATGCAGCATTATGCTGCTTTTCATTTATTTTAAAACAAATACAAATTTCAAGTCAGATATCATTTTCCATTTCTGAGTAGGATGTATTGGTTTGGGTGTTAGGTGAACTGCTTTTCTCCTGAAAATTCTACAAATTTTTCAACAAACTGAAAGCCTGGCAACTTAAACTTCAAATAAGTAAATGTTCTGCTTGTTAAATTTCATTGACTCATTTGACTCACTGTGTGTGTGTTTTGGAGAATACAGAATATTAGTAATGGGATGTATTGTGTGAGACCTGTTTCTGTTGATTACAGCTTTATTTATAATCACAGTGTCTATGTTTGACTATGCAAAACAATGCAGATATTTGTATATTTTGTAGACAGAGGGTTTTTTTTTTTTTTTTTTTTCCCCCTGAGAAAGAAATAAACAGATACCACCTCTGTTAGCACTTGAAGCAGACATGAGTAGATAAAGTTTTCCTCTTACTCTTCTTTGCACAGTGTTGAAAACTTCCAATTTGCTATTATTATTTAATGCTAATTTGAGGTTTTGTTAATCTTTGCAATTTATGTTTAACACATTTCTCTAAAATGCTGTGGCTGAATTTCACTTACCATTGCCTGTGTTCTATAACTATTGATAAGTACTGTCCAACATATACAGTAAATCAACTTTCACCATTAGATTCAGAAGGAAAAAAAGAACAATTTTTTCTAGCTTCTACCAAGGAAAGTAGGTTGAAATTACAAAAGGATTCTTTTGCTTAGTACATAAATGGTTCCGCAAGTTTGAATGAGTTACCATGTTACAGATCTGATTATAAAACCTATGCTTACTGTGGAAAAAATTCTTGATAACAAATTTTTGTAAAGCCTTTTTAGACTGTCTGGGGATAAGCTGTAAAAAATAAAAAGTGACAACAATGCCTCCCAGCTATGGTATATTTGTGCTATGTTTGAGTACACCATGACATATCTATAATATCATTTTAACTTGAACAGCAATTACAAAGGGAATATTGTCATTCTTTTCCAAAACTATACTACACAGATTGCTGCAGTATAGAAAAAAACAGCTCTTGCAGTTTGGTGAATGCTAGATAGTAGTATCTAGGTGAATTACCAGATTTGGTGAGAGGTAATTTTCATTAGCTTTCAGTTATTAGACAAGTTGTAAGTTGCTGCTATTGACAAAATGTCAATAATGTAGGCATACATATTGGGCATCCTTTGTTTAGAGGAATGTCAATCAGAACCCACTCTGGAAATTACAAAGTGGATGAGAGAGGATGGTTGTGGATATAATTTGATAAAAATATAACATAGTAATAAGTATTGATTAGCTGATCTAATTTATATTCATTAAAACCTTTTGAAAAGTATTTTATTAAAGGGTCAAATTGTTCTTTTATTTAGAAATCCTTGATGGGGGCAAGAACCTTCCTAAACGATCCTTCAGGGATATTTTGTAATTTGTTTGCACCAAGTAACATTCGAATCATTCCACACCCTTGTTCTCCTTATCCACCAAAACCTTGTTGATAGAGATTTGTAGCAGCCATACTGCTTCTTTGATGACTACTGATATGTTCTCAATGTCCCTGAGCAGTACACTTTATAGAAAGCCAGGTTGAATATTAATATCTACACAGCTGAAATTTCTTGCAGAAGCATTCTGATCTGCAGTTCTTATTTCACCAAGCAAAAGGTGAAAATCTGTGTGCAGAACAGATTTGCAGGAAATCCCAAGGATGTGACCATTAGCAGAGATAAACTGAATAGTTTTCTAGAAAATACAGTGCTGGTCATTCTTCACAGAATGTTTAGTCTCCTTAATTTTAGTCACATTGGAATGTCTACCATTTTCCCTGTTTCACAATGAAGCGGCACATTGACTAGAGAAAGAACATGTCATGATCATGGTTAGAATTTAAGAATTTTTAAAGTAATTGCATTTTGTTTGATATTTGATACCAGGACCTTTAGAAATCCAGTTATTTTAAAAGGCCACCATTGTGCTTCTTGTTCAGCAAAAGCTTGTTGAACATAGAATCACAGAATCATAGAATCGCAAGGTTGGAAACGACCTGCGAGATCATCTAGTCCAACCATCCTCCTACTACCACTGCTACCACAAGTCTCTAAACTATATCTCATCCAGATGTCTCTTGAACACTGCCAGGGACGGCAACTCCACCACCTCCCTGGGCAGGCCATTCCAGTGCCTGACCGCTCTCTGAGAGAAAAAAATTTCTTCCTTATGTCTAACCTGAACCTCCACTGGTACAAATTGCAGCCATTTCCTCGGGTCCTGTTCGTTGCCTGGGAGAAGAGGCCAAACCCCTCCTTCATCACAACCTCCCTTCAGGAAGTTGTAGAGTGCAATGAGGTCTCCCCTGAGCCTCCTCTTCTCCAGACTAAACAATCCTAGCTCCCTCAGCTGCTCCTCATAAGACTTGTGTTCACCAGCTTCATTGCCCTTCTCTGGACAAGTTCTAGGGCCTCAATGTCTTTTTTGAAGTGAGGGGCCCAAAACTGAACACAGTACTCAAGATGTGACCTCACCCACCAGTGCTGAGTACAGAGGGATGATTACCTCCCTGCTCCTGCTGGCCACAGAACAAAGTGTTTTGGAACTTTCAGATGTGGCTCTTCCCACATCAGATTCCAGGGTGGTTGCAGAACTGTAAAACTGGCCCCAGTCATGATCTTCTTTCACGATACTACTTCAATAACATTTACCATATTTTGTTCAACGATGTTTTGAAGTTATGAAAGTTACAACAGCATGTTTTTGGGTGGCTTGATGTGGTCCTCTTTATTCTGTTTACATTTTGCTGAGACATTTAATCTAAATCTTAAGTTGTTTAAGACATGTTTAATCCATTTTTCCTGTGCTAGTTCTTGAATAACCCACAGGCACTATAGTTCATGATCTTTTGCGCTTTCTTGATTTCTTATAGCTAACAAACTACTTCATCCATCACCCTTGAATCGAGTATTCTTAAACAGACTTACATTTACTCTCCTGAAGTTCAAGGTTCCAACTCTTCTCCTTACCAACTCCCTGTTCCTTGAGGTCACAAACTCAAGCAGAGCATGGTCACTACATCCTGGAGTTCCTCCAGTCTTAACCTCTTTAATGAGTTCCTCCACACTGGTAAGCATCAGGTTCAGTAACTCTTCAACTATTTGGTCTGTCCAGTATCTGAACAAGGAAGTTTCATCAGTGGACTCCAGGAGTCTCCTGGATTGCTTGAAGCCTGCTCTGTTGTTTTCCCCATAGACATGTGGTTGAAATTCCCAGTCAGGCTGAGAGCCTGAGCGTGACATCTCTTGTAGCTGAAGCAAGAAGATTTCATCAACAGGTTCCCCTTGAACAGGTGCTCTGTAGTAGATATCAACCACTGGATGTCTTTTATTGGTTTGGTCCCTAATTTTAACCCCACAGTCTTTCAACTTGATCATGGCTGTAAGTGAAAGGTGTAGCGCCTGGGTTGGGGCAAACCCAGATATATATACATTGGGAGAACTCCTTGAGAACAATCCTGCTGAGAAGGACTTGAGGGTCCTGGTGGGCAAAAAGCTGGACAGGAGCCAGGAGAGTGCACTTACAGTCTGGAGGGCCAGTTGTATCCTGGGCTGCATCAGAGGAGGGGTATGCAGAAGTTCCTTTTGGATCCTGCTGGAGATGGCTGATATCTGACACAGGACAGCTGCTGGGTTCTTCTCAGTGAACAGCCCACCCCCTCCTGCAGACCCCTCACCACCAAAACCTTCCTGTGTAAGCCTACTACACTAGTAGATTGAGAATAACTAGTCACAGTGGAAACTGAAATAGAGAAGTGTTTTTGGCTTAGTTTCCAGGTAAATGGTAAATATATTTTTAGCCAGGTTGAGAGTGCTGAAGGTGTGGCCCCTTTTCTGGGGCGTCTTAATGTTTCAGTTACAGGGGTCAGGCAGATAGATAATGGTCACTGAATATCAGTCTGTTCTTAAAGCATGTAATTAAAAAATAATAATAAAATATAAAACAAAACTGAGATGCATTGCCTGGTAGGATGTAAACTGCATAGATTCTCTGAAAAGTTTGAGTTCTTTCAAGCACTTTATTTTTTTTACTGTGTTTTCCAGTGGCGGGTCATGGGGCATAATTGGTTATTGCTTCCCTTGTGAGCTTCACAGGCAGTTGTGCTGACAGCTCTTGAGTTGCCTCTGGGTCTGTCATATAGTAAAGCTGCTGATGGGCTTTCTGTGTTGCTTACCAAGCTACCGTGGATTTAACCATGCCTCTTCCTGAATTGTGATGTACAACTGAATTCCCTTATTTAAGTGAAGCACTACAAGATCTTGTGACTTCTGTATTTCTATCACATCAGTGGATATAAAAGCAAAGATATTGTTATACTTCATCACTTCTATCATATTGTAATAGCAGGGATTTAAGAGAGAAATATAGTTGGAATTAATATTGATCAGGCAAATAGGAAGCTTAAGGCTATTTTTTTTTTTTTTTGTATTACTGGTAGGAATAGTAAAGCAAAGGTGTCTTAAAAGTAAGATAGTAAAAAGTTGATCACTTGGAAAGGAAAAACAGAAAACAAACATTGCTATTGAATTTCATTATGCAGAAAGAGCATTGACGTAAATGGAAGGAAGAAAGAGTTAAGTGGTTTGCAAATGCAACTGGTTTTCTGGCACTAGAAAATTCTGAAAAGAATTTTGTTATCTGCAGGAGAATAGGAGTCTTGAAAAATTCAGAGCTTTGAAATAACTATTAATGTGTTTACTTCCTGTGGTTTAAAAAAAAACAAACAACGTCTTCCAACTCTGTAAAATCTACAACAAAGTCATTTAATTGCCAAACATAGCCTCTGACTTTAAGGAGAAAGTACATTTAAAAATACAGTGACAAATCTATATAAAAATGTATCTAAAATCACAGTTACAAATAGAATGTTGTTCTTGACTGGTTTGCTTATATTGAAACTATATTATTTTATGTGAGGTATGTGTAATAGAGCATTAGATTCAAAAAATCTGTCTTGAATATTATTTCTGACAGCCTTTTTTAGGGTCACTAAAATTCCAATAATTCAGTACAGAATTGAAGTCAATGCCAGAGAAAAATTTAATATAGTCTGCTTGCCTGCCAGCTTCAACATAGTTCTTGAGTACTGAAATGGTTTGACACATTGGAATATAAAGTGCATTTGTCATATCTATTGGTGGAATATTGTATGTGATCACATCTAACAGAAATCAAGCCAAAGTAAAACTTAATGCTAGTTTTTCTTTTTCTTTTTCTGTTTTTTTTTTTTTTTTTTTTTTTTTTAACTCGTCTAAAAAGAATATTAGGGAATACAAACTGTTAGTAATAAGAATACAAAGACTTGTTAGTAATGTCATACGGACAGTCAACTTCTGTATTCTTCTGTTTGCTTTAGTAGTTTTGTATTTTGTATAATGCAGATATTGTTAAGTGGCAGTGCTATGCAAGTATTCTCTAAAAGTTCATTTATAGAACCTCAGCATTGCACATGCAGTTCTGCATCTTACATGCAAATACTTTGCGTATGCATATCCTGAGGAGAGACTAAATTGTCCTGAAAATTGCAACATAACTTCATGAAAATTAATCTCGCTTTTTTCCTTTGTTAAAAAGTTTATTGGCTTCCTCCTCAAAAAGGAAAAAAGAGTAAAAGGCAATGTATACTTTCCTAATACTTGCCAAAATATCTTCATGTTAATACAAGTCTTGATTTAATTTCTGTGGTTTTTATTCAATTTTATAGTTCATATTAACTGAAGCAAGATTTTTAGACAAAGGCAAGGGTGTAAATGAACAACCCTGAAACGGATGACACCTAATAGAGAGAAAGTAGTAAGCCCATGTTGATGAGTTGCCCATATATTTTCCATGCTTGAAGGCCTTAGAAAGATAACAAGAAGATGTTTCATAACTGCAGGTGTCCAGTTTGATGACACTGTGGCTGCATGATAGCATCAGGATTCATGGACTCAGCACTAAGATTAGATTGACAAGCTACCTGAAAAGCATTTCTGGTGTGTGTTCATGAGTCAAGCTCTGCTGCCTCTTTAAACTGTCACAAGTCTTTCCCAGGGAGGACAGAGTTGAGCAAACAGGTATCTTTCCTAAGGCTCATGCCCCAGAATGGATCTGATCTTGAAATACAGTTTCTTATTTTTTTTTAACAATAACTCTTCAGAAACAAAAATGGCAAAGAATACCATTAACAATCTGCACTTTCATACATACTCTGGTACTTTGGTGACTTGCTGGCATTATTTGTGCCTATTTCCTGCTAGAGGTTGTGATATATTTCTTTTCTACTGTAGCCTTCAGATTTCAGGTATAGAATTTGCATTTTGGTCAAGTGAAAATGCTTTATTCCTGAATACAAAGGGAAGAAAAAAGTTTGTGCCTTACTTTTTTTTTTTAACCAAAAATCTACATGCTATATAGAAAGATACTACATGAATGACCTGGCCCAAATATTTTCTTTATTCCCTTACAAAAGAAGTTATTTTGTAGAGTTGAAAAAGGTACGCATCTTTATAGTGCGTCTTTGTAAAAGAGGGTATACATTAAAAAAAAATAATAATAATTACATGAATCAGAGTATTCAGGTTGTTTTTCCAGATTAGATGGGTATTTTAAATTAACAAGTTACAAGCATAGATACACCTATTCATTACTGAATGTGTTTGTTGCAATATAGGGTGTATACTCAAGAGTGAACTATGAGTTTTGAAGGGGCTGGGAATATAACAGTGGAACTTTCAAATAAAACTTGATGGACCTTTTTGCTGTAGATTTGAAAATAAGTCCAGAAGGCTGAGCTTAATATAACATGTGGCAGGTGGCCTGCATTTGCCTGGAGAATTCCTCTAGGGCAAGACAGCTCAGCAAACACATAAATCCTTTTTTCTCTGTTATCTAGTAGCACATTTAGTTGCCATGGGAATTTTATTTATGCAGCAGATCCTCTGCAGTTCAGTTTGTGCCTAAAGTTTAACTGTACAGCTGTTACCGTAAATACTACATGGCAATATTTTCAAAACACGGCACCTTTGAAGAAAAAGAACATCTTCTCTATTATTGATTTCGTTATTTTATCAAAATATCATTTTGATTACACTAGGATAGGGTTTCCCCCAAAAGCTTTGTAAGCCGATCTGAACTGCGTGCCTCCTGTATAGCTCTTCCTAATAATTATTTATTTACAGAAATCCATGCAGCATTTTATCCAAAGAGTAGATTACAGGAAGTTAAATTCAGTAACTTGTGGAAGGAAAGTACCTCATATGAGTACAAAGTGCATATATAGCTTTCTGCTTTTCAGGCTTTCAGGTTTTCTGTATTTGGTATTTTTAATAAAATATTAATAAGTATCATATTTTACATTTCTTTTAACATGTTGTCCTGATTTGCTTGCTAGCATATGAGGGGCATTAAGTTCATTGACTGATTATTAGAACTTTAATCCTCATTTGTGCAACAACAAATCACAAAGTTTTCTTTGTGTGAGATGAGTACCAATTCTGTTTTTCATGTTCTTTAGGAGCAAACAGTGCCATCTGTACCCAGATCCATTCTCTGCAATCTCTAGGTTGCCAACTATGCTAACTAAAGGAATGAAAATTTAATAAATAACGTTTCAGTGCAGAGAATCCATCAGTATCTTGCTATTGATTGGGGAATTTACACTGTAAATGCAATGTTTATTCTTTCCAAAAGTCCACAGAGACTTTATTCTACAGTACTGCTTTGCACAAATACAACTATGATCAAAATTCAAGGCTTCTAAACAAAATGTTAATTAGATTTAATGCAATTTTGGGGGGTATAGAGCATATCAGTTTAATATCAAACCACGTTCCTACACTAACAGTTGTGTAAGTAGGTTCCTGTTATGAGCACACAACTTCCAGGTATTTTCTCCTTTTAGTATAAACTGTTGTGTAATTTAGGAAATGAATCACACCATAGTTACAATAATAAATTAAATGTGTTGAACCCTAACTGTTGGAGATCTTGAGTTTTGCTGTTATGAGTGTCTCGGGCCTCTACAAGTCAACTTTCTGATAAACTTGGTTTGATGCTAGATAACAAAACAGCCACCTCTACTTGCACAAACTTCTTTTAAAACTTGCTATATGTTAAGCCAGAATGAATAGCAAATGTATGCGATGTACTAAAGTAAAATACGACTCCCTTTTCACTGCTAATCATTTATAAATAGATGCCAAGCAAAAAAATTCATGTATTTCCTAGCAGCCTTACTCGTTGCCTGTGAAAGGAGGAGTTTATTGTCTGACTAACTGATGCACAAAGCTTAGTTGGAAAATATTCCTGAATGGGATTTGAGACCTTATCAGTTCTTATTTCCCCACATTCTATTGGTTGTTAGAAATCTGGTATGGAGGAGCAGATCAGCAATTCTAGAGGGTAGGAACTGCAGTGTTGGTATGATATCGTTCTGTGAATATTCTGGTAGACTTTAAGACAGTTTTCCACATTTATGAGCTCACAACTAGTATGCAATTTATGTAACCACACCTACTGTAGTAGTTACCACTCTTACTCTTCTGCTGTGACACATGACATTCTTGCTGACAAACACTGACAGATGTCTGCATCTTGCTAATGTCTGAATTTCTCATGAGGACTGTCCATGGAAAAGTGATCTTGGAGGTCACCCAGGAGACAATCTTTACAATGAACTGCAAAATGAAAGATCGTAAGTATTTAAATTTAAAAGATTTACACAAGGAAGTGAATTGGTTAGTCCTGTCTTTTTGTGACATTAGGGTTTCTGTAGGTTTTCTTTTTCAAATGATGTGGAATGAGGAAATTTTCTTACTTCAGATATACCAGATAAGTTCTCTCTTATTCAGTGGAGATAGAAAGATTACTAGATTCATATTGCATGACTGCCTCCACAGTCAACAGACTTCTGTTCTACCTTGACCAGAACAGACACCCACATCAGGAACTCATGGCTGGAAGCTGAACTATGATGAGTTCAACAGAGAACCTTGGCACTGCTGGGTAGTTATTCTGAGAAAATGATGGGCTTGCCATCTGTAGATGTCTTCAAATTCACATTGGTCAGCTTTCTGTAGGATATATCTTAGCCAGAAATGTCACTGATTTCAATATAGAAGTTCAGAAGTTACTAGCAGCAACTGAATGATTGCTTATTCAGGACGCCAAAAGTAGATAATGTAACAGGTCTTTCTGGTCTTAAATGCTATTGTTAATAAGCTACTATATGGATAAACTATAGTGTTCTTGCACATTTGTAGATACTACCTAGAAACTTTAATGTAAGAATTCATACATTAGCACTGATTCTGTGTGGCATGAACTGCATCTTAGGACAGCAGCTCAGATTCTCTACTAGAAATAGAAGGAAAATATTTATTACCACTTATTTTTCAAAGAGAAGAAACAGCTGTAGGCTCTGCATAAATTTGAGAAGCTTATAGTTTTGCTTTGTATAGCCTATTTATGTTTTCATCTCCAGCAATAATATGACAGACCTTTTTGGAAAGACAGGTGATGAAAGCCCTAATAAGCTGTGTTTTTGTTTAAACTTGCTGCAGCAGAAATACTAAGTCATGGCTTGAAACAGTGATTGAGCACCTGGTGGCAAGGCAGGGCCAAACCAGGGGAGCTCAGGTATATGCAGTGCACTTGAGTGACTGGAAGGGGGTGGAGGCAGGATCCATTCCTTCCAAGGCCTCATTTAAGTGTTGACAGTGGAGGCAAGAGTATCTTGATGGAGATCCCTACCAATTTGAGGCTTTCCCAAAGTAAGCAGCTTCTTTCCTTTGTTTTTGTGCCTACAGCTGTTTGCGTTTGAGCAAGTTCTTGCTTGCTGCAGCCTAGAATTGTGATATTCTGCTATCATTGCTGTGCTTTCCATCGCGTTACACTTGAATATTTCATGACTAGACATTTTTGTTAGTATCAGCTCAATTTTCTCAATAAATATCTCAATAGAAATAATTGATAGGCAATAAAGAAAAATCTAAGATGATTGTAATAAGCATTTTAAAATATTTTGTTTACAATATATTCCTGAAAAAATGTAAAATGGTAACTTACATTTCTCCTTTAACTCACAGTGCATAGAAAATGCAGTAAAATTCTGTAAATTTAAAGTGTCTTTATCAGAAATTGAGCACTAGCAGTGACTAATCAGTTGATGAGTGCTTTTTTCAACTTTGAGAGGCACTAACTTCTGTTATAACTTAAAAAGAGTAATAAAATCTTCAAAAATTAATTATTTTTTCATAGTATACTGGTGAAATTAAACATTAGAACTAGTTAAGTTATATATTGAGGCTGCTGGGTTTCATCTCATCCATGCTTAAGTAGAGCATGGTAATACATAAACCTGAAAATTTTTGAACTATGGCTGTAATGTGTGATAAGCTTTTTTTTCCCATCAGATACTTGCACTTGACCCAACTGAATATATGCTTTATTAGATTGATCACAGACAATATGAAGTTGGTGAAATTAGGATAAATTCCCCTATGGTAGTGGAAGATTTTCATATCACTACATTGTAGCAGAACAGGGGTCGGCATGAGATGTGCAGTGATAACCCTTAGGGTAGCACTGACTGTAAATAGTGACTGCTGCCACACACACATCCTTTGAGGAGATACTAAGAAAAGTGATGAGGATGTGGGAGGTTTGGATTCTGCAACCCATCCTGTAACAGAATTGGAAAAAAGGAAATTACACTTGGAAAACTTGCATCACATCAGCTTTTTCTGAGCTCATCCCAAATCTTGAAGGGATTCCATGTGCAGGGTGGATTTGGTAGTTATAGTGCTCAAAATGAGAAACATAAGGAGCAACCTGTATGTCTGCAGTGTGTATGTGAAGCAGGAAATGGAATACAGGAGTGTGAGAAGAAATACTGCTCTGTCATTTCTTTCTCCATCTACTGTTGATTTTTTTTCCTCCATTAAATGAATGTATCAAACTTAATTGCATATTTTAGAAAAATGTTAGAGCTTATGCTTTCACGGGACAGTAAAAATAGAAGAGGGGATGACTGAAACTTATTTCTTGAGGATCTTTATCACTTTTACTGCTACTGTGTCTCTGTTTTCTGGCCAGAAGAGGTGGAAAGACCCATCTATGATCCTGTATGGAAAACTTGGGGCAGGTTGCTCCTGGGTTGTTGCTGGAGCTCTGTCAGTGACTTTTGGGACTGCTGTTTTATCAGTAGCTATTTCTCCCCTTGTGGCCAATATCTTTACTTCAGTTAAAAACCTTCCCTTGTTATCCAGAAGCTGAATTCCTGTTCTCTCTTTATTTTTTCTTTGGAAACAGGCAGAATGCTGTTGTGCAGATGTTTTTCAAAAGGGAATTTTTTTCCTCCAGTTTGTTGCCTAGAGAGGTTGAGAACAATTACTTTTAAGCTTTATTTATCACCAACTTGGCAACAGAAAGGAAAACTACTAATACTTTAAGAGTCATTCTTACCACTTTAAACTGTTTTTTAAAGGCTCGAACATAATTTTTATATATATTTAAAAAAAAAATCAAGTGTGTAATTAGATTTTAACATTTGGAGCCTGGAATCCTGGAAACTTCTATGTTCTGCTAAACCAAATGTTGACTTTTAGTAAGATAGAGGATAAATACTGAGTCATACACTATTATTATTGTACTAGCATGTGTTTTGCACTTCAAACATTTGATTTACTAGTACACTTTTTCATTTTCTTTGGCCTTATGTGTCTCATGATCTTCTATCACATACGTATTCTTTTTTTCCTGAGAGAATCCTGCTACTCAATAACAATTTAATACCTTTTGAATAATGGCTACTTTTCATAAATTTTCTTATATCCAGCTGGTGAACTGTTAATTTTTTATTTTGGCATTTTCTTTCTTTGAATAGTCTTGCATTCTTGAACACTACTTTTGACATTGTGCCTGTGGAGTTTGTCTTAAAAGCCTATTTGGCTTTGAGGATGTTTTGCAATCAAAGGCATGGAGCTTGTAGGTTGTTTTAAGACAGCTTTAAGAACTTTAAGAATTATATTACATGTTGTAGGCAGTATGATGGGACTCCAAGGAGGATACAGTGTGCAGCTCCTCCTGGTGAGATCCCTGGGAGAAGTCTGTGTTTACGTATGGCTACTGATATACATACAGCTTATTTCAGTTCAGTGTTATGAACTGATACTTATGAAAATATTTATGCTGAACTAATATATACTGCTTAATTGTACAAATCATATCCCTGGTTCTATAATGCTTGGAAATATCAGACATGCTTACTGGTAGCATTCTTGTCTTCCTGATACTAGAGATCATGCTAATAACAACGATAAGTCAGAAACAAAACAAAAAGGATGTCTGATTTTTATCTGCCTGGCTTTTTCACTTTCTTAGTTGTATGTAAAATGTCTTGAGGCTGTGGGTTTTATTATTGATGTATAGAGAAACATACTAAATCATTTTGTTGAGGAATTATTTATCATTTATTCTGAAAAATCAAAGTGTTATCAAGCATTTTTAGAAAAGAACTTGTTGGGTTTATATCGCTATTTTTGTGAACAACTTAAGCTTGCTGGAGAGAGAGCATAACTTGCTTTTTTCCTGCTTATCTTAGCCCCTCAATTCATTATTTTGTTATGAAGAGGTTGTATCAACTGTGAAGGAATTTAGGAGGAATTTAAAAAAGGGCACATAAAATATTGCTCTAATATTCCTCGCTAAATGTTACATCCTGGATATCTGTATTTTCCTGTTGCATAGCTGATAGCGCACCAGGAATAGTTCATGGAACAGCATATCACCTTGATACTACTTCATAGATTTTGGTGAAGTAGGGCAAGATTGATACTACTTCATAGACTTTGGATTTTGGTGAAGTAGGGCAGGATTGGGTCCTGTGGCTCTATTGTTTTCCTGTACAGCTGTTGCTAGCTGCTTTCTTTTCACTTGGAAAAATGGAGATTTAGAAATTTACATAATCTGATCTTCAGTCTGTACAAACAGAATTTCAGATGCTAATTTTCACTTGTTTGTTAATCAAAGGTTTTGAAAAGGCAGTGTTAGTGTATTATTAATAACTTTAAAGTACATCCTGTTTATGAGGTAATAACCTTCTGTCGTGGGCTGAATTGACTTTGAGTTTAATTAGCTCAGAATTTGTTTAATACAGAGTTAATCAACCTTGCAGTGGCTGCGATGGTGGTTTTTGTTGTGCTTCTGTTTTCTTATACCTCTGAACCAAGCCTCAAGAAATTAAAAAATAAAAATAAAAAATTAACAAATGGTGATTATGTGCCCCCGCCCCCAAAATATATGTGATATAATACACATATGTTACATATTAAGAAAAATCATCGTAAAATCAGGTACTCTTAAAAAAAAAAATCTATACTGATAATAAAAATATATTTGTTATTTTCCAATTTCACAGAATTTTATGCTCAATAAGAGAATTGCCAAAGGGAAATGCCATTGTATAGGCATGTATATGTCTGTGCGTCCATAAACGTATAATTTACTTTATCGGAAATGTCATAATGAGTAAGTTAATAACTTTGTGATAGTTGTGTAGAACACAAATACTTCTAATTTCCAACTGGAATTATTGTTATAAAATATCTAGAGACCCATATCCTTGTTTAGAATAAAAAAAATTTATCATAGTATCGTAACGAACACACTAGCACAAATGGTAGTGATCTAATGCATGGCAGCTGAAGCTCTATGGATTTTAGTTAACAATATGGCTCTTATTTTCAGTATTAATCTTTGGAACAATTTCAATTATTGGGAAGAAAGAAACAGTTTTGGTCTCTTTCTAAGATATGTGTAATAGATTGAAAAAGGATTGGTTTGAGAATACTGTTACCAGTGTTAGACTGAAATATTATTGTTTTGGAATTCTGCACCTATATAGTACATTTCTAAATTAATGTGTCACTCTAGAAGTGTAAAGTTCGGCGCAGCATATTTTTATGACAGCTGTTGAGTCAAAGTGCCATAGTTCAGGCTGGAAGGAACCTCAGAAGGTCTCCAACATAAACTCATCTCAAGCAGCATCAGTTACCTGGCTGCTTGCAGGGCGTCTTTTGTCAGATCTTAAAAACCTTTGAATTTTGATATGTCATAACTACCCTGTGCAGCCTGTGGCACTGCTGGACTGACCTTACAATGGAAAAGTGAAACTATTTTGTTTGCACTTATGCTTTTGAAGGTAGCAGGAGGGTGTGGGGACCATTTGCACGGTGTCTGCCTCTGTTGCCTCTGTGCTCTCTCTGTAAGTACTGAGGATCTGCTTTTAAGCGTTCCCTGAAGTCACCTCCAGGATGAACAAGACCCAGTCCTGTAAGCCTTACTCATAGAGAAAATGCTCTGGTCTCTGACTGTCTTGATGGTTGTTTGCTGAAACCCACCAGTGTGTCTCCTCTATTATAGCTGTCAAACAAGACAGTGTTACCAAAGTATATTTTTTAAAAAATGTGCTTTTAAACAATTTTTATATTATTCAAAATAAAGTATTTCAACCTTAGTAGGCAGTTCTCAACTTCATAATCTTGTCATCTGGTTACATCTGATGAAGTTCTTCATTAAACAAGAAACATATCCTAGGGTGGCTTATAAATATTATAAAGTGCACATGAATTTTTGGCAAGCTTCATAAGCTGTGTGAACAGGATAGCAAAACTCTTTCCTTTCTGTTCTCCTGAACATTAATTATGTTCAAAGTATTTCAGAATGAGCCAAATACAAGTTAGAAGTTCAAGCCTAAGCAAGGGAGTGAGGAAGTTCTATTTTTTACTAAGACGTTAATCTGAGAATACATGTATGGTTTCTGTAATAGGTTTACAGGACAGATATTGGAAAGTAGCTTTAAATGTGTATGTGATTAAACCAAGCTGATGTGAGGATGTTTTGGTTTTCTTTGGTCAAGTGCTTCAGCTCAAGTGAAAGTTATGGAAAAGTGGAAATATGGAAATTCTGGAGGTCAGAACAGATGACTATAATTGTCTTTCTGGTTTAAAAGGAATGAACAAGTCTTGAACCATACTCTTACTCATACTCATACCATGCTCTTCTGTAGTTTTACAAGAAAAAAAATAAAATATAAAGTAGGTGACTAATACTTTTAATTTCTAAGCTAAATCCTTTGGTTTCTTACTTGGCTTATTTTCAGATATTTGTTTTAAGTTTATCTGCATTGACCCTAGTTTCACAAAACTTGTTCAAACAAGTCCATGGGAAGGTAGGACGTGGGAGGTCCTTGATGAAATTCCAAGAGAAATAATACACAAGAAACCTGCAAATAATAAACCTCAGCATCTAGATATGTGTCAGCATCTTGATAGAATAAGATGTAAATGGGATATGGAATAGGATATGGAATATATTTCACATGGATGGAATTTCTTTTAGCGTTTGAAAGCACTGAAGAACTGTTCTTGCTCTGAGTGAGAAGTAATGGAAATGTTTGTGAATCTAAGATTCACTGCTGCAAAGAATCAAATCATATATATATTTTTAACAACTTCTGCTTTGTATCTGTTAAAAAATAACCCTAACATGCAAATGCAGTCTCCAAGTAAGAACTGCTTATATTATCACTAGGAAATTGCATGGCTAAAGCAGTTTTCTTTGGACATTTTGGTCCTGGTAATTGTTGTTCTCATCAGTGACTATTTTCCTTCCAAAGTTATAAGCCCTGACCTCCTAGTATGCAGATATGAACCTACGGGCTGCATATAGGCACAATCTGAGTGATTTCAGTCAGACTCATGCCCAGAGTTATATGAATACTTAATGAGCTGAATTTTTAGATCCAAGAGGTATCAAACATACAGGCAGGCTAATACCTGGAGTGGAGGAGGAGAGGGGTAGGTGAATTTTTTTTTTATCAAAGAACTTCAAATCTATTAGCTAAGAAATTAATCCTATGTTTTCCATAGCTCTCATTTAATTTTTTTCAGTGTACCTTCTGATGCTGTCAACTGTGTAGTCTTTCTGAAGTTGCCAGAGGTATTTTCATCTTGTAAAAAGTGGATTGTAAATATGAATAAAACTTAAATACAGATCTATAGGCAAATGTTATGAGTAAATGTTCATCTTTAGAACAGCAAAGAAGGCATTGCATTCAGTTGATTTTTATTTAATTTTTTTTCATTTTTAACAAAATTTTGCTTCTGCATTTCATTCAACATCCAGAAATTTACTGGGCTTTGTGAAAGGCACCATCTCAAACTGGTCTGAGGGTGATGGGTTTTTCAGGTAGTGTTATGTTTGTGGGGGTGATTTCAGGTCTTCCAATGGGATAGTTAGGGCTGGTATTTTACAGAATTCTATTTTTGGCTTGTTACAGTTCACATTTGTATCCTGCCTTTGGGCCACATTAATCATTGGCTTGATATTGGATTTCATTTCTGTTCTGAGGACATGCTAATTCATCTGTCAGTTGAAACAGCAAATCCAAACTCTGGTTTTATTGTCTGGATCAGTTTCCTGGAAAATATTAAAATATAAGTTACATTGATTTTCTTTAGCTAAGTACAAGTAAAATGAAGTTTTTTTTTTTTTTTCATTTTGTGACTCTATCTATAAGCTGAATGCCACCTCAATTTTTGATATAGCTTTTATGTATTATTCACAGTACAGGATTACCACTTAAACATCCATATTCCTGTTGGAATCTGAAGTGTCCTTTAAACATCACACTGGGCAGATTATTAAGACTTCCTACTGTCATTTGAAAAATGAAACTGTACTTTGTCTGTATTTATCCTTGTCTGTTTGTAAGAAGCTGGCTCAGGGTTTTATCTCCTCCAAGCTAGACAACTGTAATGCTTTGCTCACTGACCTGCCAAGTGGTCTCATTACCAAGTTGAAGAAAACTCTTTCACCAGAAAAGTGTATCTTGGAGAAAAAAAGAAAAAAAGACAGCATATCTAAACCTAGCATTGCTGCACTGGCTACTGGGAAACAAAGGATTGATTGTGAAGTTGACCTGTCAGCCCCTTTATGACCAAGGCCCTGAATATATCTCCTGATTTAATTTTGAGATACATGGCTTCCAGACCTCTGTGTTCTTCAGTGCCGTCTTAGTGAAAGTTCCAATTATGAACCTACAAACCTTGTGTGAAGGAGGATTTTACCACTATGCCCAACAGCTAAGGAATAAGCTGTCTTTTTCTGTTTAGGAAACTCATGCTTTTTGCTTAAATCTCCTCTTCTGAAGAGTCACTTGACTTTTTTTTTTTTTTTTTTAGTGAGTAGCTTTTTATACACTGTGGCTCAGTCATTTGGGTGCTGAATATATTCTATTTTGCAATGCAGGATGAAGTAGTAATTGTAAGTTTTAAGCAGAACTACTTCCAACTTTGGTTGGTTTGGGAAAATAAAAACAACAAAAATAATCATTATTTTTGTCAAGAACCAAAACTGTATGAAAAGATCCATAGACTTAGGAGAAGGCAGCGAGGAAGAATGCCTCAATATTATAGCATCTTCCAATATCTAAAAACTGGCTCCAATCATTGATTGCT
This sequence comes from Chrysolophus pictus, assembly GCA_037305975.1. Classification (NCBI taxonomy): domain Eukaryota; kingdom Metazoa; phylum Chordata; class Aves; order Galliformes; family Phasianidae; genus Chrysolophus; species Chrysolophus pictus. Next base: position 35,475,320 of record CM074580.1, read on the forward strand.
TATTTAGAATTTAAAAACTCAGGGCCAACCTTAGCTATCTTCCTGATATTGAAGTAGCTTAATTATCAAACCACTGTCTGATCTGAAGTGAAGCTTTCTGAATTATTTCCATAATAAATGTGGTATTTGTATAATTTAATTTAATTGATGCTTGGACCTGAAATTACATATAAAACGTATTGCTATAGGTTTTTCTAGAGCGAATATCTTTGTTTTACCTCCTTCCCTTCTTCTTCTTACTTTTTTTTTTTAGGATTCTATAGCTGTATTCTCAAAATGAGGAAAAAGAAAATAATTGTTTATTTCATGCTACAGATATTAATTCGATTTTCATGTTAAGAAACTGATTTGCATTTATTAACCAGTAGTCCTCTGTGGAAAGTGTGTTGTTTTAATATTTAATTTAAACATTAGAAATTGAGTTAACAATAAAATATTCTAATTGTTTATCTGTTTTGGAAAGTTAAAGAGAAAAAAAAAAACAAGTTTCTATAGAGATCTGAATACAGAAATAGAATATGGTGTTTGTTCTGGTATTCTAATATCATATCATAGACTGGCTTAAGTTGGAGGGGACTTTAAAGATATTAATGTCTTTTAATTGTTTTTATGAATTTCTACCAAATGTGGCAGAGGCACAGAGATCTGAAAGGTAGCTGAGATACTCCAATTCAATGACAGCAAGCAATAAGGAGAGTGGAAGGAACTTCCAGCAGCCCAGTGCAGGGCAAGAACTTAGCAGTAGCTCAGTATTTTTCCACAACAGGGAATTTCAGTAAGGTACAGTCTTGTGTTCAGTGAAAAGATTCACTTGGTGATCTCAGTCAAAACATCACTAGCAGAAAAAGCCAAATATTAAATAATGATCACCCAGCATTATAATGTGTGTGTTTTCTAAATAAAAATAGAATATCAACCCTACCTGGTTATTTTTAAGAAATATTCACTATGGAGATTATAGGACCTTAAAATGTTATATTAAGGACAGCATATATGCAAATGTCTGTAAAATCACTGTGCTTGTATTTCTTGTTAAAAAATTATAGTCAGAACCATGGAAAGAGAAGGGCTGTCACTGTCAAAGAAAGAAAATGTCCTTTTAGTGACCTTCTAAATAGATATAAATGGGGAAAGATGACACTTCTGAGAAACAGAGAAAAGGGGTTTGCAGTAATAAAGATATAAAACAATGGCAACGCAGATGAGACTTCAGCTGTTTGAATGAAAAGACAAGGCTGCATCTCAGAGATCTCATGTGGAGGGAATGGCAAGATTCAGGTAGGTATGTGCTCAATGTGACAAGTGAAGCAGCAGTTGGAGAGATGACAGAAGAGTAAATGCAGTTCATCAGCATGAAAAGTGAGAGGCTTTAATTAAAAAAAAAAAAGAAAGAAAAAAAGGCTTTAGAAAAAGAATATGGTTGAAGAGAAAGTTATAGAGTGTTGAAGAGAAAGTTATAGAGATGGACTACTGACTGTGGAGGAATTAGAGTATTTGAGAGTGCAGTTGTGGAAGTTGAATGGAAATTGTTTAGTTGGACAGGAGCTCAAAGAGCAATATTAGATGGCATATTTGACACTTTGAGATAAATGAGAGATGAGATGAGAGGCAGAGAGACTAAGGGAGTAGCTATGAAAGTTGTCTTGTGGCTAAAGGTAACTAAAAAGGACAGTTGTAAGAATACTCGTCAGCTTTGCTACTGAGTGTGTATTTTGTACAAATACAGCAAAATATAACAAGGTTTGAACAGTTTGATGTAAAGCATAGGTCATACAACTACTTCAGCAAAACTAAGTCAGTTGGGCCGGTTTGGTGGGAGACATGGGAAGATGTGGTGAAAAAAATGGAAGATGACAGACTCTTTACATGATGGTCTGACAGTGATAGGACAAGGGGTATGTCTTTGAACTGAAATGGGAAATTCAGCTTAGATGTTAGGAAGAAATTCTTTACTTAAAGGGTGGTGAGGCTCTGGCACAGGCTGCTCAGAGAATCTGTGGGTGTCTCATCCCTGGAGGCATTAATGACCCTGGGCAGTCTGACCCTGGTGGGGGGCAGTAGCTTGGAACTGGGTGGGCCTTAAGGTCATGCCATGTTTTTTATCAGGTTTTGTATCAACAAAAAAGTTTTATTTCAACAAGTTAATAATAGTGATAGTAATACTATATGGCAGCAAAAGATTCTACACAGCTGCCAAAGAGTTTAAAAGTTGATGCAAAGCCCAGGTGAGTGATGAGGAGGTCTATGCAATGATACTGACAAAGGGATAGCTCTCTGTGTTAGTCTAAGTAGATCTACAGCAAGTTTCTTAAATTTGAGTGCTTATTCTTTGGTAAGGCATATGGGGAGGCTAAAAAAGCTGAATTATAAGTATGCAGTTACATGTGTTAAAATTATTGTGTTTATTTTGTCTGTGCATTTTTATAGGGGGAAAAAAACGTGATTTTCTATTCTGTCTGGTAAGAAAAGGAGTGTGGGATTTTGGAGATAAAGATGGTGGTGGTTTAAGTGATGTATGTTCCTCTGTTAAATTTTCTTTGCTGATATTTTTGTGGAAATTTCACAGTCATTTTATTTTATATGATAACGTGAAATCAAATTCCATGCTGGGCACTCGTTATTGGTTAGGATTTTTTTCTACTAATTAATAATTACCTGTAAAGTATGTAGCATTTATTATCCTTTAGTTATAGAAGGTGAGATGCTGTTAAATGGAAATATATGCTGTTCTTCAAAATAACTGAGAATATTACCCAAGAAGAATTTAACTGAATGCAAACTGCACGCGCGCTCTCCCTCTCTCTATATAAAATTTAACTGCTACTACAGTATACGTAAACTCCATTAGCAGACAACAAAACTTTTTACATTAAGCTATGTTTTTGAGATAGCATTTTTCTTTCACCTGAGCTCCTAACAGATGAACTCTTCTTAATTTTTCCCTGCTGATTACAGGTGAGATGTTGTAGCATGGGGGTACAGAAGCAATCTTCTGTTGACCAACTGAATGCAACTTTTCTGCCAATTAAAACAACTCATATAGTTCTTATAAAATTATACATTTCAAGTTACAGATATTAAATGCAGATCTGAAATGCAAATTAATGCAATTTTTTTTTGTATGTATTGCTTACATAAATGTCTCATAGCATTTCTGTATGATTAAATTTTTGTTTTTTTTTTTCCAGTAGGTGATCATAACTTTTTAACAAAAAAAAAAAGCAAAAAACTGCTGTTTGTTTTTTTTTTTTTTTTGTATGCTCAAAGTGCAGCTATAACATAAACAAGTGGTGAAGTATTTTGAAAGAGTGTTTGTAGAGAAAGAAGTTGCTCTCAGCATCAATCCTGATGTGTATGATATCTTGGAGAATTGGCCCTCTGCAGCTTTCATAAAACTTCACCTTCTCTTCTGAAATGCTTTCTCCTGATAGAGTTCTTTAGTTTTTCTATTTGTACAATACTATAGTTTTGCATGCCAAAATCTACAAGCTGGAAATTTCTCTGCAGTTTTTCCCTGTTTCTTAAGGAAATTTCTAAAGAGTGGGTTTCTTAAGTCATGTGATACATTTTGAGAAATGCATTTACAATGCAACAGAACAGCAGCAACGCAACCCTAAATGTTTGGAACATATGTGCTGGAGAAAATATCTTCCTCACTCTTTCTGGCTTTATTTTTCTTTGACTCGCATACTATGTGAGTTTTCATTCATTTTACTATCATTGGATAATGATCAAATAAGTGAGGCCTATTAGTGCACAAGCACCTATTTAAAGTGTTTAAGAATTTTTAGATGCCAATACTTTATTCAGATGTTAGCAAATGACTTACACACATGTAGACAGCAACAAAGAGTACCGCGCATGCTTTTGGTAATATGTGATCTGGGCAGCACAAAAAAGAGAGGAAGCTTGGAAAAGTGTATTTTTGTGTTTTTGGCAGTATTTTGCTCCACAGAGTGCTGCCAGAGTAAGAACAGTAGCGGACATTGTCTAAAATGTCTCTGACCATCGTCTGAACTCTTGGACCACCCTATGGATGGACGGTTGCCGGAACATTTCTTTCAGGTTTCTCTGCTGTTGCATTTTGGCTGCCTTGTGCTTAGTCCAGGTTTCTTTTTGAGGTGTTAATCTCTCTGCTTCTACCAAAAAAGGTCATTTGTATTCTCCAGGCCTTTTGAATTCCTGTGTCCTTCCATTTCAGTTTTCCTTCTTATTTTTACTTGCCTTACAAAAATAAGTTGGAACATAATTTATAAAGCCAGCAATCCTTCTTTGTGCATGGTAGACTGTTCAGAAGGAATGAAAGCCTATCTCTTTTCTGATAGCATAGTTGTTCTTTTCATTCCCTGGTTTACAAGAGCAGAGAAATCAGGAGGCTGCAGCGCCAACCATAGAATAAAAAGGGCTAAAAGGAGACACCTTACAACCTGATAGGAGCAGCTCTATTTGGAAACTGATTCAGGAAGTAGGAAAAGCTATTGACTCGCGCCAGTTGCCGCATGAAATTCTGCAAGTGACCTGCTGTAAACCTTTTCATCAAGCTAGTAGTCTGCATATTTAATGCTGACATGCTCTGGGGTATGTGGAAGACAGCAAAACACCACCATGATTGCATGCTAATAAATAGATTCTCGCCTGTTTTTCCTGTGTTTTGCAAGTCACTGGAGTGTAGTCATTATTAGTTAAGCATGTGAATCTACAGCACTGCTTAAACTATGTAGTTTACAATGATCACTGAGAGCAGCCTGTTATTTTGAGGAGTAAGGATGTGATTCAGAAGGTTAAGCAATTCAGAGGCTATTGAAAAGGACTGTAAAATATTTCATGTAATGCAAAAACCTGGTTTCATTGGCTAAGGCCTTTGCTCTCATATAATCATTTTTGGTACATAAGCAATACCTGATAAATGTTTCTTGCTTTCTAAACAGTCTGCAAAAAAATGTCTGCTACTTTTTGTAAGAAGGCAAGTAGTGGTTTTCTCACATCTCTGATTTTCAAGTGTGTCTAAGTCAAGTCCACTGATGCTTTACCTAATAATTACAAGGTCCACTGTATCGTCTGCTTTTAAATAAAATTATTTCATGTTCTTTATTATTAATGAATAGCAAATTGAACTGTTTTTTTTTTTTTTTTTTAATAAGTTAAAGTTAGCAGAATTAAAAAGATTAGGTTCATAGGTTTTAAGTAAAATAGTCAAGCTAATCCAGACCTGGCATTATGAGTGGGAAAATGATAGTATGTTGTAATGTTCAAAGGTGATAGGAGTGCTTTTGGAGACTGACAGTTTGTGTAGGCCCTATGGAAAACTTAGGATTTCATTCTGTAATGTTTTTATCTTCAGTGACTTAAACTCGTGAGAAAGAAGAGGGTGTATTATATGGTTCTCTAGGCAGAGCATGGCAGGAAACTGCAGTGGCTTTTGAAACTTCAGGAGACTTTCTTTGATTTCTTAAAAACTGTACTGCGTGGTAATTTAAAAAGAAAAAAAATTATGTATTGCAGTTTCTGTGATGTAAATAAGCTTGCTTGCTTTTAGCCTCTATATAAATAACAAATTCCCAGCCTAACATTTCCTGTAAGTGAAAATGTGAATAGCAATATGAAGTCCCAAACATTTTGATTCCTTTATATTTTCTCCTGCCTTCCTTAGTACTTATTTGATGCTCAGAGACTACTACTGAATTGAATTGAGCACCTGCAGCTCTCACTTCAAGTTATGCTGTATATTGAAGATGAAGGGAAATGCAGGTGTTCTGTATTTCCCAGAACTTATCCCACTTGCCATTGCCTGTCTGGAAGGACTTACTGTTCAAGCAAACTGACTGAGATTTTTTGATGGCAGATGTACTTTATGCTTAGAAAATATGGCTGTCTATGACTATTCTGAGTTTACTTTTCCCCCCTTAGCAATGCCTACATTTTATTCATTTTTGAAGTTCTTAGGGTGACTTAAAATTAGTTGAGATCTCATATTAGGATTTTCAGTAACTTTGCAAGGAATTTACTGTCTACTAGCTCCATGACTTCCATATCTCTCATAATCTGTTATCGTTTGATTTTTTTTTTTTAATTGATTTTACTCGTGATTCTAATTTTTAAACAAGTAATTAGCATCCTTTTTAGGGTGAGAGGAATTTAATAAAAAAGAATAACAAATTAATAACAAAGAAAGTAAAAAGCATTCTGGTTAATGTTCTCTGTATCAGAGCTGTATCTTAGATCTGGGTGCTTCTTTCTTGCTTTCCCAGAACTACATTCTTCTGGATTCAGTGGAACCAGACACTTTTTTGTCTGGCTCTGTTCCAAAAAAAAAAAACCAACAACAAAAAAAACCCACACACAATACCCAGCAACCTACTAGTTCTGCCACTTAAGAATTCTGGTGTTTCATTGGAACCGAAGCTTGCATATGGGCACAGACTATATTATTTCAGTCATGCAGTGTTCATGCAGAGCTATCATGTATTAAAGTAATAGGGGAGAGAGGTGTATGAGTTTTAGTGCATAATTTAACCTATGCATTATCATCATTGTATTATCACTAAAAAAAGAACTTTATGACCTTGCAAATGTTGCTCAAGGAGTAAGTTTTGACTTCTTGAACTCTGACTTCCATTCAAAACACACTACATAAGAAGTAACTGGTAACCACCTGGTAAGGAAAAGTGGGGAAAGGTACATGCACTACATCTCAAATTGGTATAATGAAATTAATTATTGTGAGCAATTTTTTTTTCTGTGCAGAGTAGGGAATGATCCTCTTAGCTCTCCCATTGCTGGTGCTAGTGAAACTACCTACATCACTGTATAAACAAAATAACCTACTTGGCATCTAAAACTCTTTGCCAACATTAAATAGTACATAACCGTAGTTCCCTTTTTGAAAACAATTTAATTTTATCAATATTTTTGAGAATTTGTTGAAAAGCTAGAAGGTAGGACAAGCTTTAGTTAGCTTTGACTTGGTCCCTAAATCTTGGCCCACATCCATTGTTAATGCTCACACTACCTTGTTGCATTTGGTCATCTTTGTTCAAGTGCATATTAGAGGCAGTTCACAGCAGTTAGAAGTTACGCAGCTGTACAGCTGATGAAAGTAATTGGCCTGAGAATCACACTCCGGATATTACTGACTCTTTTGTGAATGTGTAAGTTTAACTGAAGTTATGCTGGAATGACATTTGATATTTGATTTTCGATGGCGTTGGTTCTGGCATGACTGAAGAGTCATCTATCAAGTTTGCCTCACAGGGCCTATTTCTTTTTCCATGTGTTTTAAAACGTTTTAGACAGGAATGTCAATCAATTTTACTTCAGTTTCAATATATTTAAAACTGCTGGAAATCTTTGATTTTATTTTTTTAATTTATCAGTTTTATGAAATATACTCAAGAAGCTCTAATCCACATGAAATATGTACTGTTTCTGTTGAATAGAGCTTGGTGGTGACAAGATATTCATACATTGCATTTCCTTGCTTGCCTTTTAAAAATCCTCTTAATTATTTACAACAAGATAAATCATTTAACATTTTAAATTTTAATTATCTGCAGGAATCATCGCTTAGAATTTTATGCCAAACTTTTAAACTCAGCATAGATTCTGAATTTCTTCTAAATAGTTTTCAATTAGGCTTCTTGCTCTTTTTTTTCTGGGGAATAATTGAAAGTATGAAAGACTCATTTAAATCACCACCCCCTTCTTCAAAAAGAGGCAATATTACATACTCAACAGCCTTTGAATTCTTTATATGCCTTCAGAAGTTTTCAGATATTTGTTTTAATAATTGTTAAGAATTTATTATGATGCATTAATTGTGTGCTCTGTAAGTTATTAAATAATGAGTTCAACATATTAATCTTTCATGTTATTGTTGTTAATGATGTATTTAGGAATGAAAAATTAAAATATTCCTTTAAAGATTTTTCTGAAAGAAACTAGTATGTGCACTTATCAAGATACATATTTAATCTATGGGGAAATGATTGCAAACAAAGTTTTGATACAGCATATGCTGAACTTGAATTAAAAGGATTTTGGTTATGTAGAGTCCAAATTACCTTTGACATATTTTTGCAGGTTACTTACAAATTCTCAGCTAAGCAAAGAGCTCTTCTTTATCATAGAGCCTAACATCAGATTTTAATCATATTTTGTACCCACAGGGTTTTAGGTTTCCAACAGGCCACCTGTCTCAGACATTAAAAAATTCACAGGACAGATGGGAAGGTGAAAGTAGTTGTCCTTGGATAAAGAAATTCTTACACTGCAGGAACAGTCACAGTCAAGGCTGGCCAATATATCACGCATATACCTCTTTCTTCTAGCACGGCTGTATCGTGGTTGCAAATTTTCCTTTAGTTGTATAAATATAGAATTAATCACTTATCCTTTTTCAATTGTGCAATTTGCAAAACCTGTCTCTTTTTCAAGTGATCTATGAATCACTGAGGGATAACATGACATGCATAGTGCTACAGCAAATACTGTGTGTTGCACAACAAAGCTCCTAGAATTCCTTTGTTATTTATTAATGACACCAAAATATGACTATTCATTTGTGCAGACCTCTGGCACTGATTTGATAGATCTGATGTATTTTGTTATGACATATATAACCAGCCTACAAAAAAGTGGCTGTTGGAAAAAAGTATAAAGCAGTGATGCTTGCACTGATGTATCATCACTGTTTTCTGCAAAGAAAGTAGTTTTTATGTGTCATAGGCCACTATGATATTGTGCAGCAACTCTCAACATTATATAGCAAATACCCACATTAAAAGGCAAGGAACAAATTCTGATCTGTTGCCATTAGTATCCATTGAGCCAGGTTTTTAAGGGCTAAAGAAGCAATGGGGGGGATCAATAAATACTCTGCTTGTGAAGAATGAGAGAGCAAGCCCAATAGCAGACCCTTCTGCGTATGCCTCCTGCGAAGATCCTCTTTTACTTAGAGCTTACTCTACACATCCCTGATTCAAAAGAAGATAACACGTTTACTGGCAGGATATAGTGTTCGAAAGCTGCTGTGTGTGTGCACAGGCTCAGTAGCAATCATCAGATCTGCGAGTTTTCAACAGACCTATATGACAGAGGAGCGCTGCAGTATGGACTTGTAAAAGACTTGTGCAAGAGTGGGATAAAGAGCTCTCTAAAAGGAGAATGCTAGTGTTTTTTGCAGGGCCTCAGGGTTTGGTCACTCAGGCAGGGAGGGAAGTTGAACCTGATATTTCTGTTTTTCATGACTGTGCTAGTGAACAAGATGCTGTGTAAGCAGAATTTCATATACTCCTCATATTATGTACAGAATCTAGTCCCAGAGGTTGGAGATAACATTGGATTGGGGCATGTTACTGGAAGAAAGTGTCAAGTAGCTAGGGATTGTGCCCTTACTTTGCTTGGGAAACTGTGAGGATGTTTGTGGCATGAATAGATGAAGAACTGTAAAGGCAGAGGATCCTGTGGGAACTGAAGAATCTCTGCTTGGAAATTCTTAGGATTTACTTTGAGCTAAACAAACATGTTCTTGTCCTAGGTGCCTTCCAAATTCTTACTTTATTTGCCTTGATCCTATGGCATGTGCTTACTAATCGGTCTCTGCAAGGAGCTTAGATGGAAATGTTCTGGAGGTAGCTAATTATGTTTAAGCATATCTTGGTAATAATGCATCTAAAGCACTGAAATTTAATTGAGAAACAAAGTTTGAATACACTTCAATTTAGAGGAAGAAAAGAAGTATTAATTTCTGAGCAGGGTTCATTATTATCATATGCAATCAGAGTCTTTTGTATAAACTTCGAAATAGATCATGGAGGATACTTGACTGTTTCTACTGGTGCTTTGTCCAAACTGTTTCTTTTTTGATCATTAAGTGTTGAGTGTAGGGATGAACTCAACACAGGAAGGTGGCAAAGCGTAAGTCCTCTTATCAAGTTCAAGAGAATTAGTCAGTTAGTGCATTTCTGGGATGCACAGAAATCAGGAAGTTGGCTTGTTCATTCCTTAAATACTGGCTTCTCTGAAAGTTTTTTCTCAGAAACTTGGATGCACTAATCTGTGAGCAGAGCAGTAACCTTTACTGAGAGTTATCCTATGTTCTGAAATGTTTAACACGGTGTTCTGCCACATAATTTCAGTAATATGGACTATAATGAATTTGTTCACTCTTGTGTTGTGGTACATATCTATGTAGAGTGTAGTCTTTTCTTTCTTTTTTTTCTTTTTCTTTTGCCTTGCTTTGTTCTTTAATAGATACTTTTCTTTTAAAAGTGAAGATGTGAAAAGGCAAGCATGCCTAGTATTGAAGAACCGTATGCTTGTGCCTAATACATTAGAGCAATTGTTCAAGAATAATTCATCTTATGTGAAGATTACCCCTGTAAGGTTGTCAAGGTCACAGGGACTTTAGATTATCAGCTGCATTAATGCCACTTGCATGCTTTAAAGGGGGGTAGCTTTAACATTTCATTACACATGTTTTAAAAAATTCATTTTATTTATTTATAAGTTTTGTATTTCTCATTTAAACATTTGATACATCTTTCCCCCTTTTTTTTTTTAATCTTCCCCTGTCTTTTTGTTATTCATGCCACTGTTCTCTAGAGCAGCAGCAGTGTTCCAAGCGTGGGGTGCAGAGCCCAGAGGTGGATTGTGAATTAACTGCTTTAGGGTGTATAGATGCTCCACAACATAGCTGTCAAGCAACCTTCCGTAAAAAAAAAAAAAAAAAAGTGAGGGAGAATGTGAGCCTATCTAAACTGTGGGAGCTCTTCTCTAATTCAGCATTCTCAAAAAAAGCCTTTTTCACACATTTAAAATAGAGGAGTTAGAAGTGCATTGTGAAATTTATGGATTTCAGAGACTTGACAAAAGTTTAAACCAGAAATATGACTTTTTTTTTTTTTGACAAACTTTGCTCTGCACCTCTTCTAGTGAAGGTGCCTTCCCTAAATATTAAACAGGGAAAGACCTTTGTTTTCAGTTAGATTTCTAGATACAAGATGCTTTCTACCAGCTGAGAACTGACCTATAAGCTCTTGAAATATATTCCCATTGTCTTCCTTTCAAGCTGTGTCTTCTCTCTGATCTGTACTTTTTGTAATCAGATTTGTGACTAGCGAAAAAATGAAATAAATTTGGTCTGTTTTAGACGACAAATCTGCTGTGGACTGCCTGTGAACCAGTGGTCTCTCTGACTAGGTTTAAGCTGCTTAATTGTATTAATAGGCTTTGCAAACTAACTTAAATATTTTACACTGATACCTATGTGGATAATAAAGCTGTAGTTTTAACAGATTTGTCTAATTGTGATCTGGGAGGGAGATCTTTATCTAGTGAGGATGTATCAAGCTGTAGCCCAATATGTAGTATCATATTTGGGATCATACTTGAGAGAGAATTTTTGCAGAAAATTGTCAGCTAGAATATTTTTTTGCAGTTGGAAGATGTTTCAGAAACCCTTGCCAGCATTAGAGAAAAAGTGTTGAACGTGAATCACTATAACTATTGTGGGTAAATCCCATGACTGTTATCAGTATAATCCCATTAGTGAGGAATTTGTATGTTATATTTGTGAATGAGTTAATGAATTGATGATAATTTTCTTGGCATTTGCTCAATTTTCCCTACCTATCTGTGCAAAATCTTGATCTGTTTGATCATTATAAAATTGAAAGGAGGAATAAGATTTTGATGAAGTCCTGACATGTTAGGCTGCTTGACTTGCTCAGGAAAGGAGAGTGCTGAGTTTCTAACATCATCACCTAAAACAACACAGATCTCTGGTATGGTTACTGTTGATCCAGAAGGAGCACGGCCCCATGACAGCAGTATGAAATCTTGAAAGCATTTTGACTCATGAACAACTTGCACTCAAAAAAATCATGTAGAAATAGTTTGGTTTGAAAACCTCTGCACTGATCATTTATTATTTAATCTTATTTTACTTTGTACAGGCAAGCTATCTGGCCTAGTATGAGGCTTCACACAGCCAATTACTTCAAGGTGTTTAGTTCATTTATTATTGAAAGCATAAATCTTGTACAGGTTGTCCATTGATGACCCTGTGAGGAGTCTATAGTAAATGCCTTTCATCACTGCTGACTGACTATGCACATAGACCTACCTGCTGAGCTAAATAGGGCAGGAGAACTGATGGATTTGTAAGACACTGGATGTAATAGCTTTTTTAAAATGTGTAAGTGATTGAAGTTGGTACCTATAGTTGAAGTCCAGTGTTAGAATTCAAGAAATGAAATTTTACATACTATTATTAATTGTATTTGGTTCTACTGATTGAACACGGTGTTTCATTCTTTTGGTGTGCTTCGTACCTTAAAAGGTATTTTGAAGTCTGTGTTTGATGAAAAAATGTTGTTGTTAGAAGCTGCTTAATGTCTTTAAAAGATTATTTGTAATGATTTCCCATCTAAAACATGAGTGTCTGGCTATGTGTGTTCTCCCTACTGAAACTGTCCCTCTCAGTCTGATTTTTAAGTCTAGTTTTATGATACCTGGTAGGTGCTCCCTGAATGGCTTGGGAAGAGACTTAACATATTCAAGTAATGTGCCGATTGCAGCTGATGGGTTTATATGCCATCAGGAGTGTCTGTCCCACACTGAATGTGCCAGGTATTTAACTGGGGACTGGTACTAATTTCAGAGCTAATACTAAGCCGTTCCACATCAATGCTTACAGCAGGTGGTTTGAATTGACAGTGTAAAGGGAGGGAAAAAAAGTGTGAGAAAATTACCATTGTACTATAGAATTTCTCTGATTGAATTGACTGATTATCCTGTCAAAAGAGCATTGGGAAACTGGCAGCGATTATGAGGAGGAAAGAAATGACAAGATTCTTTTTGAAAGAGGTTCTCTGATTTTTTTTTTTACCATCAAATATTTCAATATGATGATAAGGTTTGCTGTTGAAGTTTTTAATTCAGCACTTAAGAATCTCTGTGTTCCTTAATTTATTGCTTTTAAAGCTAGTGTCCTGTGTAAACTGATCTGCAGTTTTTTTTGCTCTTTACTGTTTCCTTTCAATACTAGTCTGATGATCAAATTATATGCTAAAACATGTATGTAGAATATCTCATTTTGTCATACTACCTCTACTTTTGTGTTTAAAACAAAACAAAAACAAAATTAAAAAATCCAGCCATCTTCTAAAGCCAAGTGTACACTGTATTTAAAACAACTAAAGGCACAAAACCCATCAAATTAAGGCACCTAAAGAATATTTACAGAGATATACTCAGCAGCTTAAAGTATAGTAAAATTAGCAAATATTGTTTATATGTATATTAAAAAAAAAAACCAACAATTTAATTCTTAACAGTATTAACACCAAATTCCACTTCAAATCGAATTATTCTTTAAGTTTTTGATTTCACTGGAACAAGATCAGGTACAGACCAGAGACAAATAGTCTGAACTCTTTTTAAGTAATGTAAACTAAATTATTTGGAAATGCCCAGATATTCTGTTCATTTTCATTTATTAGCCGTGTCTTATGATAGTATTGTGATTTCTTTCTTCTTTAAGATCATGTCTGATAGGATATATTTTGTAATAATTGTATAATCCCACCCATTTCATCCAGCAAAACTGACGATGACTTAACTGCTCCAGTGAGGGTTGTGGACCTCATTAATAGCACCAGTGACCTGAAGAATTTTCCCTCTGCATAGACTCCAAAACTGTATGATAACAGAAGCAGCTTTCAAAAAGCCTCCAATTCATTTTTCTTGGCTGACATAAAATTTCATGAATGTAGATGAAGTGTAGCCCAATTCTTTCTGAAATTATAAAAATGACATGGACATAAGAATTTTTCTTCTGATTTTTCTGTAAAGGACGTTTGCAATTAATCTGTACAACCTGATCCAGACTGTAGAAGTCCCTGTTCATTGCAGGGGAGTTGTACTTTCTTTCAATTCAGATAATTCTGTGATTCACTGCAGAGGTGGATAAACCTTTCGTTTCTGTAAACTGACAGTTAAACTTCTTAAGGAGATTGTGCTGAATCTGAGAACAGAGAACACTGAATGGTCTGCCAGAATTCTTGTTCCACTGTCAGGGTGTTTTCCTTTTTGAATTTCGTGGTTTCTATAAGTGTGAAAGATAGGCTGAAATGGAAGCTAACTGCAAGTGGAGACAAGCTTGCTAATCATTTCAGTTATTGGATAGAATGTTATATATAATCTAACATATAATGTAAAGTGATAGAATATATTTAAAAAAAATACATTTATATAGAAGATGTAAATATGTTAGCAGGAAGCTTAATTGTCCAAGGAAAAGATAAATACTCTTTTTGAAAGTGCATTAGAACATGTGTGTTCTAATGCATCATTTATAATGGTAAAGGCTATGGATACAGTATAATTATTCCAAAACTCCGTTGCAAACCAGTGGGAAACTACATTCCATAGGTTTACTATGGTGACTACAAAGAACTTACTCCACTGCTTCCAAAGGAACCAGTTGTAGCTTGTAGTAGCGTTAGGGCTAATACATGAAGATATGGAGTTCTACTTGCCTTTGAACTGTAGCACACAAAGCAAATGTGACACAAATACAACAAGCCAAATATTTTATAATCTCCAGATTTTATCTGTCTATTTATACTTTGGCAAATGTAGTAGTAGAACCAGGAAAAATATATCTTTAAAATGTCCTTTTATGTCAGTCAAACTGTACAACCGTTTCTTCTCTTTGCCGTTAAAAGAAACCCCATCCGTGCTTCCTTGGTGTTTCACTGGTTGCAAACACTGATAACACAAGAAGAAAAGTATATTTTTTTTAGACTACGTTTATCTGGGAAGTGTGTTTACTTTAAGTTGCTGTTCAGGCTCTTTACCAATTTGAAAGGGAAAAAGTAGTATGAAAGAATGACTAGCCTTGTTGCTGGATTCATACAGTTAGCTTCCTTTTGTGTATGGAATGAAGAGATTTATCTTTACTATTTCTTGACTGATAGCATGAATGGTCTAATTGTCATATTTATAATGTGAGGGGAGAAAAAGTTAATACCATGTAGCATGTGAAACAAAAATAAAATGGCCAATGTATTCTATACAAGAAAAAGAAGTTAAACTGATTGCTATTCATTGCTCTGAACATATTGCTAGGTGGAGATTAAGGGTCAATTCTTTTACTAACTGTCACTTTCCTTACCTGGGATTAGATATTGAGGATCTCAATATGCTTTATTTGGCTGTCAAATTAATTTGACTGGAGCTGATGAAAGTCCAGTTCTACAGCAGGAAAATCAGGAGTGTGTATTAAGCTTTGTTGATAAAGTTATTTGTCATGTAATTCTTTTCTTCAGGAACTTTTCATGTTGTTATTTATCCAACATGCATGCTTGTTTTCTGTTCCTTCTCTCTCTAAATTAATTTCTCATTTTTGAATGTGTCACTTACTCAAACTTGTGGTGTCATAAGTATGAGCACTCAATAAGAGTGAAGGAGGAAATGGCATGTATCCAGAAGCAGTGTGTTATGTTTTTGAAATGAGAAGTAAAAATTTCTTGTACAAGACGAAAATAATTGCTCCAAATTGCAAATAGAGACTTTTTAGCTTGAATAATGTGCAGTGTGAAACTTTGTGGTAGATTTGCAAAGTAGGTGAAAATGAGAATATAAGGAGAGTAATTTTCCATTTTCATGTGAACGTATGAATGGAAATATGGGCCATGGACAATGCTCTAGGCATATTTAAACCACTATTTAAATGACCTGTCTCAGATTTTATTCTGAAAATATATTTTTCAATTGCCAAATGATAAAATCTCAGCTGAATTTCTTCACTTCTCTCTTAAAATTGGTTGAAAACTATGCTCACAGCAAATTGGAAATAACACTTAACGTCGTTTACTTCAGAAGGGTTGGAAACTTTTTTTTTTTTCCCCAGCATTTTGGGAGTTCTATAGCCCTCTGGTGGAACGTAAGGAGAATCTGCATGTAAAAAAATTGATAGTTATTAATCACGTTCTACCAGATAGATTAGTAATAGGTTCTTTCCCTTGTTTCTACAGGGGTGATGTTATCAATGATAAAGCCTCAGTTCCCAAGTACTGTTTGAAAAGTTCATATTGTCTTTTTTGTTAAAGCTTTGTGTCTTGCAACAGGTCAGGGCACAAGAAATAACAAGTGTTAACTAACTTGGCTGGTTGAAAACAGACTACTTAGAAACCTGGTACTCTTCTTCCTATGTCCTGATCACAAATGGTCAGCTTAGCTGATAAGATGTTCAGTCTGCATCTCTAAAAGATGGCTTGATTAAGAACAGCTGTTGTATTTTGTCAGAAGTTGACACAATTTTATTTTCATTTTTCTTACTGAGAAAGAGTGAAAAGCAAATATCTTCCAGAGTGTTGCTGTGGTTAACAGGAGAGGAATAAGTAGTGAGAGATATCAGTAGTGTGGAAGCATACAGTCTTAATAAGAGGAAGTGGAAGCCAATTTCCTAGTAGCTAGCATAGGTGGGGGTAAGGGAACAGCAATAGCAAAGACTGTGCAAGAAGTGGTAGGGCATTAGCAATTTACTTTTCAGGTGGCATAGCCTCCCTGCAATTGATTTTAAAGATGATGCTGGGGCATGGCTCCTATTGATGTACATGGAAGGGGTCATGTCAGAGCAAATAGACAGGCAAAGGAAAATAAAATCACAGTAGAGGAGAATAAAGATTTGGAGGTTCAGGAGTGTAGAGATGTGCTGAATATCTGTGTGAGGCTTAAAGGAAGAAAGAAATTATTCCTCTTGGGGCTGGAACCTGAACTGATTTCACAAAAGCTGTGTTTAGAAGGAAGCGATAAAAAGGGGGATACTTTTCAGAAAATAAGTGTTCTGAAAGGAGGACTTGGAAAATACTCTCTTCTTGCTGCAGGGTCAAGCTAGTAGAAGAAAACATTAGCTGGTGAATCTGAAGTAACAACTGGCAGTAGGAGTTACTCAGTAGTGCTCAGATAGGACTTACTACAGCATGAGAGTTAATTGTGATGAGGAAAAGAAATTAATAGCAGCATTAAGTAGTCCAACCCTTCTCCTTTGCACCTGGCAAGTTTTAAACTAGCTGTAGTCCATGACACAGAAAAAAAAAAAGAAATTGTAATGAGTCTACGAATGTAAAATGCTTACTGATGCTCCTAGTCTTTTGAATCATAGAATCACTCAGGTTGGAAAAGACCTTAAAGATCGAGTCCAGCCACAACCTAACCATGCTACCCTAACAACCCTCTGCTAGACCATGTCCCTGAGCACCACATCCAAATGGTTTTTAAACACATCTGGGGATGGTGACTCAACCACTTTCCTGGGGAGCCTATTCTAGTCTTTGCCTGGGGAGCCTTATTCCAGTGAATAAATGAGTCATCCTTGCTAGGCAGTAAAAGCAAATTCTGTGCTGTGTCAGAGGCAGTCTTCAAGTGGGAAGATGGTAGGCCAGCATAGTGGAGTTGGGTGTTTATTCTGTTGTCCACAACCAACGGTTTCTCAAAGTCTAACGTTTTCCTTGCTGAATGTACTGAATCAAAAGAATTTCAAAACAGCATGAAGATCTTGAAGCAGTTGCCAGGATTTCTGGATTCTAGAAAATTAGGGTAATTCTGTATGACTACAACATAAGAGGTCAATGAAGATGTGACCATTTAAATTGGAGCTTATGCTGCTACTCCTAAATGGAAAGAACGCTTTCTGATAATGCATCCTCAGAAATGATGCATTCTGATACTTGAAATCATATGAAAAATGTATACTTGTTGAATTTTCAGGTGCTACAGATGTCATTGAGTTGCCTGCTATATTTGATAGATTATTTAAAATGAGGTAGGCAAGGCTGAGTTCCTCAAAACAAAGCAGTTTGTCCCTACCCTCAGCAGCTAGCTAGCTGTCTGCAAGTTCTAAAATCTGCCAGTAGAACTTTTATCTTAAAATCTTGAACGCATTTCTTTCCCTTTTGCAGAACTTCAAGACCAAATCCTTTCTTAGTCTTTTGAAAAAGAAATGTAATTGCTCCCAAGCCAGAATACTTTATGCCAGGTTTCAGTCAGTAACCACTTCTTACTGCCAGGTTCTGAACCCCTGAAAATAAGGGCTTATAGAACTGCTGACACAACCTTAACTATAATAATATGAATGACACCACCATAACACTAATGATAAATGGCATACATTTTAAAACATTTAAAATGATCATAGCCTTAAAGTCAAACACATCTGGGAAATATTAATGGTATATGAACTGCCTGTGGATCTGAATTATGAACAGCAGAGATGGAAAGAGATAAATTGCATAATAAATCACTTATTTTATTGTTTACTTTTAAAAAAAATCATATATACTTTCTGTTTATGCAGCATGTCAGCTGTTTGAAAAAAGATGAATAGTTCTAGATTCATATTTATTCCAGAGAATGAATATTTAGCACTTTGTGGTGTCACACTGACTTCAGAGAAATAATTACAGTATATGGTTTTACCAACAATGGTGCTCAGAGGCCATTGAGCTTGTATATTTTTAGCATGGTTTTATCCTCTGATCAGTTTTTTCATTTTTGTTTCATGAATTTACAGAAGTCAGGTGTTTTTCAACCCCTTCTAATTTGGCAGAAATGGCATATATACATTGTCTCTGATGGTACTAAATGAGCAACTGTAATAGTCCAGTATTTTATCATTTACTGCATTTGCACACTAATTCTAGGACTATTACAAACAGTTTGAGGTTATTTTTTTTCTTCCAAATTTCTCTTAAGCAAAATCCAAGATAAAGTACAAGATACTAAGGGAGCTTTCCTAATCTTTCTTATCTGTAGGAATGTTCTAGGACTAAGTTAGATAAACTTAAAAATGCTTCACCAGGTACTGAAATAATAACATGTGTCCAGAATTCATAGATGTGTCAGTTATGCTTAATGCGGTCATGTATAAGGTGATATACAGGAATTTTCAAGTAGCTGTCTGTGGGTCATCTTACATCCATCATGGTAGAAGTTGCAAAAATCTCTCCCATCCTGCTCACATGTGAATCAGAATGTGGTCCACTCATTTTTATTGTTGTCTTCCTTATCTTTTTCTGTTTGTTTTTTTTTTTTTAAACTCTCCCTCAATCTCATTGTTGAAGTACGATGATGCTGTATTTTCTTCTTCAGTCATTCACTATGATCACTGGCTCTAAGTAAGCCTTCAGGAAGGTCTCCCATCTGTGTTACAACCAGCACTGCTGCTTTGCTTCAGGTGTAACAGATCCCCAGCGAAGCCTTCCTTACATAGGACAGATGTAAATGTTGCATGCTTTCTTAATTAAAATGCAAGTAAGCAGTCTTCAGAAAAGTTAAAATTATGAAGACATAAAATAATGTTGAAAGGTATTAACACTTAAGAGTATTTTTCACTATGGATTAGGAATTAATATCTAAATACCAGTTCTGTGAAATGCCATTTAGAATAAATAACAAAGTAGCCCAATTTAATCCCACATTATGACTAAAAATAACCAAATTCTCAATATTTATATTGAAGGTAGGAGTATTATCAGTTCTGAAAGATACTTTACACAAGAAATGGGAGAGGTATTTTTTAAATTGTTGCTAGCAGTTTCATGTATCTTGAATTTTCTTTCTTCAGATATTCATGCCTTAGGTTAATATTATGTATGTTGTTAAATCTTTTTGCAATCACTTTGAGAGAGATTAAATTGGAGGTTGTTGATAGTGTTTTATGTTCTTGGATTCCTCTTCTGCTTATAGGAATTTTTCCCTGATTTATTCACTTTTTCCTTAATGTCTTCCAAAAATCTTGAACAAAATAAGAGTTTGAGGGTTGAGGAGATCTGCAAACTGGTTCATACCTTGAATTATGCTTGATTAATACTTCAGACATCGAAACGCTGGGCTTCTATTGCAAATTCTCTAACATTTCTTGTACATTCCTTCTATAAAGAGTCTTGTATGCTGCTGATGTACTGTGTGCTTAAAATATATGAAAAGGATTCCAGTAAGCTTCTGAGCAGAGATATTAGTTAAGAGGGATGTAAGGGATGTATCAAATCCAGAAGAACTTCGACATGATTCACAGTAGCCCTTAAGATGGTGTCTTCTATTTTATTAAAAAACTCACTGTATTTTTGTATAAAGTGAAAGTTAATATGGGCTGTGGTCCAGAAAAGCTCTTAGTCATGTAGGTAACTTTAAGCATAAATAGTTTCGTTGACCTTGGTGATGCTGCTTATGAAATTCTAATTATTTATATATTTATTTATGTATTTAAACATATCATGCTATTGAGCCCTGAAGCAATACATTTGCTGAAAAGAGCTAGAACAGAAATTAGTAAACTGAAAATACAGAGAGTCCTAGACAGGCTCAAGCAGTGGCCCCAAGAAAACCTCATGAGATTCAAAAATCCAAGTGAAATAGCTTGCACCTGGGTCACGGCAGCACCCACCATGATTTCTAGCTGTGAAGTCCTTAGAATGGGAAAGACAGACCTGTATTGTGCCCGCAGAAGAGGGGCACAATAATGGTTCAGGGACTGGAACACCTCTCCTATGAGGAGAGGCTGAGAAAGCTGAGGGTTCAGCCTGCAGCAGAGAAAGTTCTGGGAAGAATTGGTAGTGGCCTTTCAGTACCTAAAAGAGGGATACAAGGAGGGGATAGGCTCTTTAGAAGAGTTTGGGGTGACAAAACAAGAGGAAATAGTTTCAAACTAAAAAAGGGGAGATTTGGATTGGATATAAGGAAGAAGTATTTTACAGTAAGGGTATTGAACCACTAGAACAGGTTGCTCAAAAATGGTGGATGGCCTGTCCCTGGGCACACTCAAGGTTACGCTGGATGGGACTCTGAGCAACCTGATCTAGCTGTGCTATCCCTGTTCACTGCACAAAGTTGGACTAGGTGACCTTTAAGGGTCCCAATGGACTCAAATGATTCTATGATTCTGTGTCCCAATGTTTGCAGTTGCACAAGTTGCATTCTAAAAATTAGGCTATCTGTATAACTTCGTATTATTTTGAGCTGAATTCACCATGAACCTGATGATTCTTTTGTGAAAACTGGGGATATTTCAAGGGCAAGGGATGGGGTGTGGAGGCAAGGAAGAATGTATTTATTCTTTATTTAATTGTGAGATTAAAAGAGAAATCCATTTATCCATGAGCAGTATGTTGTCGGTGTCTTGTGAATTCTCTTATAAAAAGGTTCTTCTCAAAAAGATGCGTGTTTTTGCAGAGCCAATGTGTGAGTATTGTTTCCTTCACATATTTTGCACATGCAGCTGATAGAATGAATGTCCCCTTAACTCTATTGTGGGTTTTATTCCAAGGCTACAAAAATAAGTGGAAGAACTTCTGCTGAGTGTAATCTTTGAATTCTTGGCATATATCTATCGAGCACCAGTTGAGCTAAATGTGCTTTTGTACCTAAAAATTATGTAATGTAGGTAGCTGAAAGTGATATAAGTGGTACTGGGCAGGCCATGTTGCCATTCCAAACTTTGCTGTTCCCATTTGAGCTACTTCAGGATGCACTCAGGTAAACCATGTGGATGGAAAAAGCAAGCACCTGTAGTGATCCTAAGACCACCCATCAAAATTAAAAAATGCAGTGTGGTTTTTCTTCTTTCTAAGTTATAAACAAATAAACCTCTTATATATGCATATGTTTGTGAATATAGGTATGCATGCTTATTTTACCAATAGTATGTTGCCTAACAGAACTATATTTCCCAGATACTTATCACAGGCTCCTACAGGTGTGAGCATAGCATTTACAGGCATACCAGACTAGTTTCAACCAAAAGCCATCAAGCTGTAGCAGCACGGATTTTAGTGTGTGCTGTGTGCCCTAATACACAAATAGGAAATGGCTGCAAGTTGTACCAGAGGAGGTTTAGGTTAGACACAAGGAAGAACTTTTTCTCTTAGAGAATGGTCAGGCAATGGAAGGTGCCTGGTGGTGGAGTCGCTGTCTCTGGCAGCGTTCAAGGGGCGTCTGGATGAGGAGCATGGTTTAGTGCTTGTGGTAGCAATGGTAATGGGAAGGCGGTTGGACTAGATGATCTTGCTGATCGCTTCCAACCTCGTGATTCTATGATTTCTATGATTTCCATTACTCGACTGACTGTCTCTGCAGCTTACTATGGTCCCAGTGCTCATGGCACTACCACCACCCAGACGTAGCTTACTTTGCCTGTGTTCATACATTTGCATGTCTGCTTGCTGTGGAGACAAAGCCCTGGTGTGTTATTTGGAAGACTGTGTCTTGTTATGGATTTCTGTGTACGTGAAAATAGTCTTTTTCTTAATGGTTTCCCAGAAGGAAGAAACTGCATGAAACTGTACTGTGAACTCTGATACAGTTTCTTTACAGCCTCTAATGTTGGTTAAAGCACAGAAACCACGTGGATTAATTGAATATGGGTCAAAGAACTGTATCCAAACAGTCTACCTGTGCTCCTTTTTCTGTCATTTCTGATGCCTGAAAAGCTGTTGCCTCCACATGTTCTGCTTCAGATGCCAATGTGTGCTGAAGGGAGAAGGACATATTTTGCACCTATGCATATCAAGAATAATCAGTCAGTTTCCCCCTCCCCCACGCAAATAAAAGTGTCTGGAAGACAGAAACTGCTTACCTTTAGCAGACCAATTCTTTTGTGTTAACTATTTTCTGAGGGTCCCTCCTTTGAAAAACAATAACAACACAAAGGTTAAACAATACCCTGTATTTTTCACAGTTCTATGACAATGGGAATAAGATATGGTCTAATTCAGTAAAATTAGGTTTTCTGTTTAGTAAGAATCCATTTCAATGAAATAGCTCAGTATCAAAGGTCTTCCTTCTTAGTAAAAGGAAAAGAAAATGCCTGATTGTGCTAAAAATGTTGGTAATGATGAAGAATCTGGTCACTTGATTTTTCATAGTATCAGAGAAATGTACTCTCTAGATCCAAATGTTTAAACTTCAGCAGTTCTCATGCAGATTAGGTAATTGTTTGCCTAACTGCCAGCTGTGAATTCAACTGCTGGTTAACTAGCCAAAAATGCGGATTTGCAGGTGAGTAGAAATACATGTTTTAGTAATGGTGGCTAGTGCACAAAATTGAGATTTTTGACTTTTTTTTTTCTTTAAGTCATACTGCTAAGTTTATTGCACACGTTTTCTCTTTTCATATTTCACCAAGTAATTGTTCAAAATGTATGCTTTGAAGATCTGTAGAAATGGATGATTCTAGAAACATCTAAAGCTCACTCTAAATCTTCCATTTTTCAGATAATAAAATTGTACTTATGTATAGCTTATTATACTTTGAATTAGTGTTTGATAGTGCTTTGTGACCACTGCTATTGATTTTTGGGACTATTTTACTAAATCACCCTTTTGTGTTTGGAAGAAAAGGTATTACTTTGAAATGAAATAACAGAAGGAGAGTAGTATCAGATGTTTGGCTGGAGACACTTTAAGCAACCAAATATTTTCCGGTGCACCCCCTGCTGGAATAAGTGTGTTTGCTAAAACTCTGGGGAAAAAACATTGCATTAGCCCTTACAAATACTTCTATAGCAGCAGAACTGGAAAGTAAATGGAATAGTACGAGAAAAGATGTCTAATAATTTATTCCATTTAGGGAGTAAATGTAATGAATTTTTTTCTCCCTCTTTTGCCAATGTAGGCTTTGCTATGATTACAGAGAGGGAGTGAGAACAGGGAGCCCTAGTAAAGATGTAGTAATATAACTGTTCTAATTATTAAAGCATATACAAGCTTAAACTTCTTAGATTAGGGAAGGCTGTTTTTCAAAAATCACTGATATGAGGACAGCTATAAAATAATTCAAAGAACATCTGTAAAATGTAATCTGAGCCATGTTAGAATTCAGCTTGAACTGAATATGAAAACTCTTTTAATCCTGTTCTTACGGTTTTTTTCATTCAAGTAAATTGAGCTGTAAAAACTGCAAGTTCTTTCATTTTCATCTTGTAGTTTTCTACATATTTTGTAAATCTTCTTTTGTCATTTTGCGTTATCTCCAATTAAGTAACAATTTCAGTACAATGTATTTTGAATGTTCTGTATGTTCTCAGTTTTCATGAAATAAGCTTATACATTGTGGCACATAAGACAAAAGCAGAAAAGACAAGAATGCAGCTGTTTATTACTAGCTGATGAAGAATTAAATAACTTTTTTGGACCATCTGCAAAGCTTACTCATATGGCCTCTGCTTTTTGCTGTCATAAAATGTAGCTTTTGAAATAGTGTCGAATTGGAGCTCTTAAATTATCACTACTAATCACATATTGTGAAAGAATGGAAAATATACTATTCACAGAATCATCAACTATTGCTTGATTTCATAGTTACTGTATTCGCTTTTTGTGACAGTGGCATATTGGCACATGTATTATCTCTCGCCTTATCTGTTCTTAATTTAAAGTGCCAATGATTAGAAAAGGGTATGCCCTTAATCCAAGGTTAGGAGGCAAGAAGGGTTAATCTAAATAGGTTCACAAGGTATTCATATGTCCCTCCACTGTGGACTTGTATCAGACAGCCCTTTATCCGTCAGGCTGTGTAGCAGTCCAGTGACAAAGGTCAGTCTCGTAACAGGACTGTGGGTGTCAGTCCTTTGGTAAAACTTATAGGAGTGAGGAAAGGACATGCAGGATACCACTATTTTAATTTTTTTAGGGAATTTTACTTCTGTCTATCACTGCACCGGCAGTTATTAGAGGGCTTGCTTGTGCATTGCAGTCCTTCAATCAGCATCTGGTTGGAACAACCTCTGGATGTCACCTGGTCCAATTCCCTGCTCTAAGAAGGGCCAACAGCACAGGTTTCTCAGTTTTGTTTTGCCGGATTTTCAGTAACTTCAAGGATAGAGGCTCTACAGCTTCTTTGAGGAACTTGTAATAATGTTTGTCTACTTTATGGAGGAAAAAGATTTTTCTGATATTTTGTTGGAATTTCCTGCATTTCGGATTGTATTCCTTGCCTCTTCTGTCCTTTGCAAAATCTGACTTCATCTTTATAATGTCCTGTCAACAGCTGTAGGCAGCAGTGAGATCTCTCCTTAGCCTTATCTTCCTGAAGTTGGATAAAACCCAGTTCTTTCAGTCTCTCTTTTATATCCTGTGTCCCTTTATTTAACTTGGTAGATGTCTACCCACGTTACTGTGTGCTTATTCAGTCCATATCTCACTGATTTGGCTAAAAGGCTCTCGGGGAGACTGTTGAAGATGTTTCTCAAGTCAAGGTAAACAATGTCACTGCCCCTTTCCCATCTTCTCCTAAAAGGCAGTTGAGTTGATCAGGCATTACTTGTCCTTGCTAATCCATGCTTGCTGTTCCCAATTACTAAGCACTCCACATGCTTAGAAGTGGTTTTTGAAAGGATTTACTCCATAGGCTTATCCTCCAAATCTATGAAGAAGAAAGCATCATCTACTTCCTTGTCTTGGACAGGTGGTCTGTAGCAAAGCCTACCATGATATCACCTGAGCTGATTTGTCCTCTGATCCATGCTTGTAAGCGCTCAGGTGCCTTGCTTCCATAATGTCCTGTCTGTGCTGCCAGAGATGCTTGAGCTGTTCCCATTAGATTATTTTCCCTTTACTCATTTTAAATGTCTTAGATCCAAAAGGCAAATACACGCTGTCACTATCCAAAGCCTATTTGAGATCAGAAAAGCAGGACAGAAGTACAATACCACCCAAAATGTTAGCTTCATAAGAACCCAAGACAGGAGAGAGCAGAGCCCAGTCTGTGTATTATCAGTGTGTGCAGGATTCCTTAAAGCATAGACGTTACCTCTGTTTGAACGAACAGAGTATTTCTTGAAGCATCTCCCCCAGCCTGAAGACTGCAAGTCAGAGCAGAGCTTGTAGAACTGGGGGAAGTATGTAAGGACGATAGGATTCATTACAGAGGGCTGGAAACAACCAAGAGAGTTAGCCTGTGCTCAGAGAAAGTCACTTTGACTAAGGCCAGCTACCCTAATAATGAGCATTTGTAATGAGGAATACATCTTGCATAGAATGCATTTGTTTGGAGGCAAAAGGAGTAAAAGGCACTGAAAGGAGGATAGTAAAGAGTATTACTTGTCCGCTGAGTGAACTTATGTCTCCTGAGGGCTGGAGAACTCAGTGATCTGTAGAAAGGGATTCTCCTGTTACACAAGGGCTGCTAAACATATAGTAGAGACATTTGCTAATATCTAGATGTGCAACTGAGAGAGAGAGGGAGTTTATGTATATAATTAGAAAGCCTAATAATAGGGGTGGATTACGCCTTTTTTTTTTTTTTTTCAAGCAGCTGTTCTGAGGTTATGGGCTTTTCTTGCTTGTACCTTCAGTATCTGGGCTGGGGTGAATAAAATAAGTAATAATGCTTTTATTTGACACTGAAAGACACACAAACAAGCAAAAACCAACAAAGACATTACAAAGACCTGATGAGGCTGATGCTGTTCTCTGGTTAGCTAATATCAGTCAGATTCAATCCAAAATAGGGAAAGAGAATTTCTAATTTCAGTAAAAAGTAGAAGGAAAAAAGCACAGAAGGATATCAGAACAATATGTGTATTTAGGATTTAAATTTGTATGTTTTCTTGCTAACTGAGCTTTTCAAATATTCTTAATTGTGGAATGTCATGCTTTAAAAACAAAATCTGCTTGCATTTCTGGATATGCTTCACTAAGAGGTGTGCACATGTAGAAGAAATTGAGTATTGCAGGGAACCAGATGTCATGAAAATCCCCAGCTGCATTTTTGGCATTAATGTCTACAGTCACCTGAAATGAGCCAGAGCAAAAAAACACAGTGCTTGCCTCTGGAATTAGGACAGACTCTGCACAGGGAAGTTAAGGCTGAACTTTCATCACTTATTGTACTTAAGTTGCATGGAGATGGATTATCACATAACATTGATGTTGCCAAGAGCAGTTTGTTTGAAGTTAGTGGAGTTACTAAACTGTGAAAAGAGGTATAAGATCATAACTATATTTGGCACTGAATATAAAATATTATTGTATATTAAAATGAACTTCATGTTCTAACACAATAAAAAATATTCTTGAATGCGTGGATTTAAATAATACTTTTATTAACTTATGACTCCACAGTTCTCCAAGGAGGTCAGAGAGTCGCAGAATATGATAAAAAGCTGGGTTTATCATCAGGAACTATAATGGCTTAAAGATATGTAAACAGGTGGCAAGGCCAGGCAGATCAGATATGTTGCCAATTGGGAACAGCCTCATATGAAAATAATATTTCAGGAAACATCTAGTTGTTTTTAAACTGGATTTGTCATTAGTCAAACTTTAGTTTAAATCAAAGACTGTGTTGTATGTTTCAGTGATGTAACGAAAAGCATTCAAGTGAAGAAAGTGTTAGAATAGCATGTTAGAAATAAAGCTTTCAAAACATCAGACTGTTTCTAAGCCTGAAAAGCAGAAGTAATTATTAAGTGAATTTTGATGCATTTCTTATAACGCACTAGGGAAGGGAAACAAATCAAATGAATGGAGGCCCTGAGGAACCTGGCTTAGCTCTCTTCTAAGATTCTATTAGAATGCAATTCAGGAAGTTGGCTAGTGTTTTATTTGCCATGGTTATCACTGGCACTCGGCACTCTGTGTTATTTCTATCAGCTACTGAATAGAGATATAGAAACATATGTTCTCAATTATATTGAAATCTTTTTTTTTTTTTGGTATACAGTTGAGTTCCAGCAAAGTCCAAAACAAGCTACTGCCTCAACACAGCCTTAGGTTACTGATAGAGCTGAGTGAGAATTTCAGATTTTGATTGACTGTGTTTATTAACGTTTAACACTTTTCATACTTCCAAGCAAGCAATTCTAAAGCAATGGTAATTCTGGCCTGACTCCAAGTGGGCAGTTGCATTCTGGCAACTCTTATTGTTCTGACAGCTTCAGCTGAGTTTGTCGACTTGCTCCTATCCTTGCTTTTCCTTTATGAATATGTTGATCTGGCAGTGTGTAGAGATGTGCTCTTGCTTAATCAGTGCTACCCTTGCCTGTATGGGTATCTATACATCTATGTAATAAACTGTATCAAGGAGCCTGTAAACTAACCCATTAAAAATCACTTACTTTTAACCTTACCAATTGCAAAGGCAGGGGACGGTACAGATGTGGGAATACAGTATCCGTGTTGACAGAGAAGTGATTTCTTTCAACTGTATTGTTAGCTTTTGCCAGTTTAATGTGTTTGTGTAGCTAGAATCTTGTTATTTATTTCTGTACACAGCTCCCAAATATAACATATTTGCAGTAATGTATGAAATGATACCTGTATTCACTGGTGTCCAGCTGTTTCAAGTGAAGGGCTAAATGTATTTCAGTGAAGTCAAGGGGATGCAGTCTGTGCTTTGATTTAAATTCCTACATCTGTTCCATTTGCTTTGTTCTATTCTTTTTGCTTTTTCTTTTTTCTTTTTTCCAGGGAAAAAACAAACAAACATTCTCTCTACTAATGTTGTATAGAGAATCACAAGCTACTATAGAGCTTCACCTTGTATGTGCATACGTTCACTTTGTATGTACCTGAGTACCCTGGAATCTAAATTGGGTGAGAGCTCACTATGCACTAGCAATTTCCAGTTGATCTATGGTGATGTGGGTGCCAGGCCTAACCTCTTATTTGATTTTAACTCTCCAACAGGAAAGGATAGTATATTTTCTTTCCTCACTTTCTTTTAATTTTCCTTAGTTGTTTTATCTGTTTGGGGAAGAACATCCTTGAAGAAATGCTCCCTAAGATAGAGTCAGACTTCCTCACATTTACTGAGAGAGAAGCTAAATAGCAATTATTTACTGTATCATGATATAGTATGATTTTCTGTGACATGAGGTCAGTTAGAAAGCTGATAAGCAGTCTTAGTAAAGAAAGGGAAGCAGCTTTTTGGAACGTTCCCAGCTCATGGGAGCATTGCTTCAGCAGCTGCAGGAAAAGCAGTGGGAGGCAGCATCTCATAGCAATGAGGTTGATTCGAGTACTTCAGTTTTTGAAAGTATCTTCTATTCAACAACAAGCCTATGCTTTTTATGTGTTTTCAGGTCTGCAGTTTAGATGCATCAGAATTCAGTGTAACCTAACCCATAGACTGGACTTGTCTGCGTTGGCCTGAATCATAGCTTCTGATTTCTGCAAGAAATCTCTGTAAAATGTAATTTAAATGAATGAAGTGCTTTCAATCAGTTAAAGTGTGCAGGTATGGAATCTGTGAGGATTTGAAAATGTATCACATACTTGAAATCTCAAAACAGTTTTTTTAGTAGGCTAACATTGTGAGGATGTTGATCAAGTAAGTGTATTACTCTTAATTATACTAGGAAATTAGTGGTAGAACTCACAATATAAACTCAGATCACTGACAGTCAGCCTCTGATATAGGTAGTGTTTATACAGTTTAAATATATACATGGTCAGTGTGGCTCTAGAAGAATCTGCCAAAATGTATAATACAAATTATATAATCATTGCAAAAGGATGAAAGAATACTATCAGCTCATGTTTTATACTCAGAGCCTGCTATCTGCTTAAACAAGAGCCACATTCTGATATTACAAGATTGAGTGCAGATCTAAGGGCAAAATTTGGCTCTAAAGAACTGAATAGAAATTATTCTTAGAAAGGCTTCAATTATCTCCATAGTAAAACTACTAGAATCCTCATTTTCGTCACTAGAGACACTTGATGAGGGTAGCAGATGGTCGCACAAAGCATCCACGCTATTTTATTTGAGATTTTAATGTAAACTGAACTCATAAAATATTTTAAATAAGACTTTTAAAGTTGGCATATGAATTCATTTTCAAAAGCTGTGGGTCTAAAGAAATCTTGACATAACCTGAAAACTTCTACCTCGATTTAACTTGCTGGTTATTTTCATCCAGTCACTACTTCTTACTGTTCATTTCTTCTCCAAATGATTAGTCTTCTTGCAGATCAGCCTAATGCCTTCATTTATATCAGCCACTAATAGAAGAGTCTAAGGCTTTTTATTTTAGGGGGTATTTCAGATAGAAACTAGACAGTAAAAAAAATTTATTGACTAAGATTCTAGCATTGATGGCTGGATGCTTGGGATGCTGGAGGCAATTATGAGAATCCTGACCTCTGATTCTTCTAGAAGTGATGGTCAAAAACAGGATTGGTACGCATGGGCTATCTTCAGTAGCCCCACCACAAGTTGTATGAGCTCAGTAGTCAAGATTGCATTTTGTCATGTCATAGGATCTGTCAGTGGGCTAGTGGTTTGGGAATTACTGTTTACACCCTATCTAGGATTAGTTGTAAACTCTGTTGCTCAGAGAACTCCTCAAGTGTCTGGAAGGCATTAAGCATCACACATAGTTATGGGGAACACTTCGCCTGCTTTTTCTTCCTTGCTCTTAAGAGCATGATTTTTCCCATCATGTTTTTGATGAATGCATTCCTAAGAATACAAATAATAGCTATCTATGTAGAAATCACAGTAACTAGTGTTTTCAACAGTCATGACTTAATTATAAAGACTGTGTATATCTTAATTCCTGAACAGAAATGAAAGGAGGTGAGGTATGCTATACCCAGTATACAAAGAAGTTTAGAAAAGACAGCAAGCTTGAAAACTCTAGTGTAAAAAGAGTACTCTTAGTAGGCAAATTCTCTCCGCAAAACGGAGCATCTCATAAAGGTTAATTCAACATGCTTGTTAAAGTCAAATTTAGTGTTTTTATCTTTCTGGGGTTTTGTTCTCCATTTGCTTTTTCCCAGACATTTAGTCACATTGTTGAGATGGGCACATATTCCAATCAAACCATTATAGGATTATTAGTACATGATTCCCACTTGACAGCAAAAGGTTGGAGATTTAATTTGTTCAGCTGCTGTGAGCTTGCTGAAACAACTGTGTACCAAAAGAAGGATTCCACAATTTTTTCTCATTTTGTTTTTCAAATATTTACTCTTATGAAATCACTTAACACAAAGAGTTCGTGTTGTCCTTAGAAATCAGTGGAGTGAGTTGTGCAGGCACATCTGGTGATGAAATTAGACTCTATATTTTTTTCCACTCTTAATTTTTCAGTGGTAGTAGATGCCAGGATTAGCCTTTAATAAAATAAAAAATCTTGTTGTATTTGAATTGAAAATGTATTCTTCTGGCTTTGATGTTTTTCCATATCACAGTATTACAGTTGTTTACCTGTCTTTCTTTCTTTTCTTTCTTTCTTTCTTTTTTTTTTTTTTTTTTTTGTAGTAATAACAACAGCTTTAACTGATGCCAGATTATGTATTTATATCAGAGAGCAGACTGCAAATTCATTCTTTTCCAGAGAGGCAAAAAGATCATGTAAAACTGGTGACCACATGTTGACAGGCTACATGATTTAACAAAACCAGAGGCAATCATTTCAAAGAAAAATGTTTTATTTTCTGCCAGCAGAGTATAATGGAGAGAAATTGGCTGGTATTATTTTTAAAAATTGCTCAAATCACTGTAGTTAGTATAAAATTGTCTCTGGAACTATTTCCTGTAAGTTAACCAGACATACGATTGTATCCTTTCTATTTTGAATACTAAAGCTCACATTTCATCTGTCTTGTGCAGAGCCCGTCACATATAATAGCTCTTTGTGATCATTCCTTCTTTTCCTCTTTCTTTTCTATTACTACACCCCCACTTGCAAACCTATAATGCAATTGCTAGTTTTAGAGATAGCTCAGTACTACTGCTAGCAATCTAACAGTCATTGCATCTGTTCCCCCATTTGATGAGTATGTAGATCTATCAACAGGTCAGTTTCAAGATTAATACACACTGTTCATGGGTATATTGGACTTACTTCCTTTTAACTCTAAGGTATTTCTTGTTTGCCTGTCTCAACTCATAATGCTGATGATAGGTTTTAAATAGCGTAAGGTGGCATTTTCAAATGCAACTTCCTGGGCTTCATTTCTCTAGAAGGATTACTGTGGCATTATGTGATTCTGAAAATGCTATCTTAATTATTCCATGTGATTTGAAGACTTTTGTGAATAATGGCTTTTGGGAGCTCTCAGAAGTTTCATTAAAACTATGACCGTAGCAATATTTAATGGCACGGACTCAGTATGTGCGTCTGTTGGTTTGGTGAGGACTTGAAGTGGAGATCATGAAAAGCACAACTATCAGTATTTCTGTGGCCTGAATGTACTGTCCATGTTGAACCGTAGCAAGTTTGTCTAAGAGAAATCTGAAAGCTTTTGAGGAATAATCATATTCTGTCAACATCCCATCTGTGACAAATTATGCCGTGTGCCCTCAGTAATTCATGCTTGTGCTCTTAATACTCTACATCCCTGTTCACTTTCACAGGTCGGCCTCACATTTATGGTGTCCTGTGGCAGAGCACTAGGGAAGATGGCAAGAAGGTTAGGAGAAGTAATGTTCATCCCAGTTGGATGAGTTTAAAAACAGAATAGTTTTAAAGCCTCATGCCCTTACTAAGTGGGAAGGGAATAAAATTGTCTTTATTCTTATGTTTTTAATATATTTTTCTTTATTATTATGCAAGGTTGATGGATTAATTCTGAATAGGTGACAGTCTGATTGATCTAAGTAGTCTGGGCTAGGAAACATGGGAGTCTTTCCCTCTCTGAGGAATTCCAGTCCATTCAGTAGCAAAAAATACATATGTCATGCTGAAGGAAATGAAAAAGTTTTACAGGCTGTCTTGTCTTATTTCTGAGTTCTGTCATTTTAACCCCATCAAGAATTCTGTGGTGTAAAAGAAACCTTTGCCTGGATTTATCCGCAGCAAGTGATCACTTTATCTTTATTTCACCTCAGAAATATAATGAAGAATGAGAAACAGAGAACAGTCCAAATGAGACTGAGATAGGTCTAGATGCCTTGTAGAAACCAAGATGTTGGTTTCTGAATTTAACAAAATAATGTGTTTTTCTCACTTTTACTACCATGCTACTTACCAGATCTGTTTCCTTTTCTGAAACATAAATACCATCACTGGCCAAGTTTTCTAATGAGTAGCACAGCACTGTGGCTCAGCATGTTGCTGTTTCAGATGCAGACTAAAGTAATCTTTAAATACATGAATTGGAATATTGAATTTGGGAAATGATGTTACCTACTGATGATTGCTACTGTGACTATCGTTTAAATTTTTTTACTTGATTTTATGTTGAAGATAGAGATTAGTATATTGGTGAGTAGAAAACACACAGTGATTGAGTTTGTTTAGTCAATCAAGTGTCTTATCAAAGGAAAGGTTAAAGGGTGACATGATCATGGCCAATAATTACTCAGACAGGAAGAAGGTAGCAGATATTTGGAGTTTCTTTTGCTTAATGGACAAGGGAATAACAGGATTCAGTGACTGAAAGCTGAAGTCAGCGAAGTTGCAACTTCGCTGTTGCAATAAAACAGAGTGCTAACGGTGAGGTTAACTTAAACACTGTAGCTACTTAGCTATAGGAATGCTTTGTGTCTTGGAATTTCCAGTTTAAGATTGATATTTTTGAAAAGAAACTACTTAATTCAAGCACAAGTCGTGGCAAAAAATGACAGAATTACAAGGTGACATGATACAGCCTGCCTCATGACAAGGATAGTTAATAATCATATTATTCCTTTCTAATATTGACCTCTGAGTCTTTGAGGGGAGCTGCTTCACCTGCTGAGTATATATGTGTACACTCAAGGCAAGGAGCTTTTAAGCAAGTTCAACTTTACTGCTGGAACTTGCTTTCTTTTGTGGTTTGTTGCTCCTTATCTCATAGCAGGCTGGCTCCTTCTAAGGAAGTTCTTTTGTAAGTAGCCTGGGAGGCTCTTGCTCTGGATTTCAGAACATTGGAAATTGTAATCTTTTATACATGCAGTGTGATTTAGGACATTCCTACTGTTGCTTGCAGTTGGATGTTACTGATGAAGGTAAGCATTATTGTATGACATGAGATTTATTTGTAATTGTTAATGTTTTGAGGCTTGCTTTTTTTGTTGCTTTTTACAATTTAGGACTATAACTGATGGTGTGTGCCTTTTAAATGATTTGGCTTTTTTTGTTTTGTTTTGTTTTTTTGATCATTAAATTTTGTAGTATGAGAATTACTCTGGCTAATTAAACTGGTTTCTCCATTACCTCCTTTGGCTATACCATCTCCAAAAAGTTATCTTCTTAGGTCTGCTATGAATACCCCAAAATTAAATAATGTAGGCACAAGGCACATACAGCCAGTAGAGCATTACTGCTGTATGAGATAGCTCATGGTCTGGGCTAAATACATAACCTCTGGCAATAAACTTCTTGGCACATTAGGAAGCACATGACCTCAATAATGTATGTGGTCAGTACCAATATATATAAGTGGAATGAGCAAGATGTTCTTCCTTCTGCATACAGTCTAAATTTAATTTTTATCCTGTTGTATCGAAACAGGATAAACTGCTGAAAATATAGCAATATCATTTTATTCATATGACTTGTCTTGGTGTTGTGCACCTAAATTCCACACAGTCATATAATTAAAAAAAAAGGCTTGATGAATTTGTATTATCTGCATACGTTTTCGTGATGAGCTAAGAACTAGTATAGAAAGTGTCAAGTTATTTGTTAAAGATGACTGAAACAGACTGAAAGTAGAAAGATTTTCCATCAACTTGCACAATGCTACTATAATACACTGAAGCTCGATGATGCAGGCAGCATGTTTATTTTATAAAATATTAAATATAAGTTGATTGCTTTGGGGACTAAGCACTTTAACCCTTATGTAGGCTTTCTTCTATTTATACATATATTATGAATGAAGGTGGAATAGAAGAAAGAGAACGGCATAGGTTATCAGAGGTTTTTTTTTAATTTACTTTTTTATATTCCATACACCACCAGAAAAATTTGAGGGCTTGAACATTTAGAGTGAATCTGTGAACTCCACCAACCTCTTTAACTGGCTTTTTTCCACTAATGAAAGGTGGAAGTTTATTACTAGAGCTGAGGAGAGACTTGAGGAGTATTGTACACTGTAACATTGCTTCATGAGCCTTTTTTTTTCTACTAGTCTGTAAATTATAATGCCAGCTGTGTGCTAGTTGAAACACAAGCATTTCCATATGATTGCTTTGACATTCTATTTAAATTTTGGAGAATTATTTCCTCTTGCTAAATTGATTGTAAGATTCTGCTGTATTTGGCATGTCTTTCATATTCCATAGGAAATAAAGAGATATAAGTATAAAATATTTGCATCAAG
The DNA here is from genome assembly GCA_037305975.1 of Chrysolophus pictus. Lineage (NCBI taxonomy): Eukaryota > Metazoa > Chordata > Aves > Galliformes > Phasianidae > Chrysolophus > Chrysolophus pictus. The sequence goes on from CM074580.1 coordinate 35,510,582, forward strand.
AAGCAAGTAGAATGTGGGAAGCTAGCCTAGGAAAATGCACGTTAATGCTGATTTATGGAAGAATTATAGATATTTCTTTTTTCTGAAGTCAAGACTTCGTTCTGTATCCAAACCTATACAGTTGCCTACTTCTGTTCTTAAAACTTTATACCTTGCTCCAACCCTACTAATGATATCTCAGCCTTCAGTTTTGACTTGAAATAATAGGTGAGTGTCCAAAAAATTGAAGGGCAAAATCCCACCACAACCTTCTCCAATTTATGCCTTTCAGGTGGTTATAGGGTGGTTATAGAGCTGCCAGTTCTTCCAGAGGGGCAAGAAAAAAGTGAATACCTTCCTTTCAAGGGAACTCCGTATAGAGTGTAGGCTGCTCTGGAATATACAGGAAGTAATATAAGTTATTTCACTGGTTTTGTGTGAAAGAGACATCTACTTGTGAAAACTTTGCTGCCTTGTGCTCTGCTGAAATTAATTCACTCTTAACTGCTCAGGATTCGTGCCAGAAGTGCGGAAGTGAAAGGCCTTACTGCTCACTTTTTCTGTGTTGAAATGATGGTTCAACAGCTAATGCTGCACCTTGGAGAGGGAAGCTTATGCTGCTAGGAAAATGAGCTTCTGGAGAATTGCACAGGCATCAGGATCTTCCTAAGTTTGCAAAGGCAAAGTATAGCATATACTTCTGAGTTTTGAGTATGCATAGGTGCATCTGCCCAGCAGCCCAGAGTGGTTGTTGCATTTTTTGTAAATGGGCTGAAGGGATGTTTTAGCTAGGTAGTTTGAGTACCAGGTTAAAAATAAAAAATAAAAACAAAAAATGTAGAGAAGTCAACGGTGACTTTGGTGATGTAGATCATCCTTGAGTCTATTGTGTTTGAGCTATAGTGTTGTCGGTTTTAAGACTGTTCAGTAATGTGTCTATAAAATGCAATAGCTCCTCTGGATTGGAGTGCCAGTGTATCCTTTTCCATCCAAAGATTCTTCATGAAAGTTCTTGTTAATACTCTAATTTGTAACTACCACTTTGCGTATCTTCAGTATAAGCACAATGTTCAGATGGCAAAGAGGGAATTGTGAGATGATGAAGACGATAATTATAAGAGTGGGTAGGGAAATAAAGCATATTATTTTCTTAAGAATAGATCTTGATATTATAGTAATTGAGAACATACCATACAGAAATTATTTATGTGACAGCAGCGAAAAAGAAAGGTTTGTATTCTTGCCTTTTTTTCCTGGCTCTGGGGACTAACTTGGAGCAAGTAGTTACAGAGTGCACAGCCAACTCTAACAAAATCTCTATTTAGGTCATCTGTAAAGAGCAAACATGGGATGTCTGAATGCAGCATTGTGCTCTTACGCCTTTCTATATTACTAAAATTTTATGGTATAGCCAAACTGCCTAGCGTAGATGCAATTTATGCCAAACAACAACACTTTGCCAGATGTTTATGCCACAGCTACCAAAGGTAAAATAATCATAGAATCGTATAATTGTTGGAGTTGGAAAGGACCCTTAAAGGTCATCTACTACAACTTCCATGGAATTAACAGGGACGTCTATAGGTAGATCATGCTGCCCAGAGACTCGTTCAGCCTAATGTTTTGAAAAATATGGTCCACAGGCTGATGTGAGCATTTCAGGGAAAAAGTTCTGACGTAGGTGAGGAAAATAACAGATGTTTACTCATTCTTTAAAATATTACTTTCAGAACCGGGATCAAAATCTTCAGATCTGGAGCACTTCTAAAAGATCATACTAAGGGATTAAAACCAGACATTTGGATTCTGTTTATTCATTTCATAGGGTGATTTATTTATGTAGTAACTTCTGCTTACTGCAGTTTGCAAAGCTCATATTTAAATTGCAGTATGTTATATAAAGTTTAATATGGGGTATGAGAGCACATCTGGAACATCTGGGCTAAAGCTATCTAGATTTGCAATTAAAAGTACAACTTCTTCTAGCAGGTGGAGTTGCTATGCAATACTGTCTCTTTTGTCCTGTTGCTTTCCACACATCTCATAATCGATTTTCATATATTTGTGAGGTTGCCAGCATTCAGGCCTACATTCATAATCCTGGTGAGAGTGTACCTGTGATCTTTCTTTGGTTACCTATCGAAATGCTATAGTAAAATTGCACTTTTCATCTTGATGCTGAATTAATTACTACTTTGCGTATTTGGTAATATATTCTCCTGTCAAATAACTCTTGTTGTTGTTAATTGGAATTGCTTATGCTCATTGAGGGAAGAATACTTTTCATTCTGTTTTGAATGAAAATCTGTAATCTTGAATTTGTTTCTGAACTTCAGTCATGAGGAGAGCAATGCAGGAAATTGCTGCTGTTCCACCAAATTAGCTTCTCAGATATCCTTTTAATTGGAGACCATAACTCAGATCCTTAGTATTTTAGGAAGCTGAACAATACAAATTGAAATATAGATATTTCCAGTAAGGGCTCAGTTCAAAGGCAGCTTATACACACAGATGAGCCTTCTAACAAATAGGATGTCATATGATAATGAGACCATGTTTTCTTCAGCAGTTTCACGTTTCCTAACTGCACTGCTGTGAAATAAGTGGAGTATTTATCTACTTCTCTTAAACAGAGAAATCTCTGCTAGAGACTACTGTGCCCACTATAGACAGAATATATGTGTACAAAAAAAAGTCTGTGCTCTCAATCAGAAGCACAGCACTTCCAGATGCAATATATTACACTTGTTCAGAACATTCATTTCCGCCAAAGTATTTTCTGCTTTTTTTTCTAGTGTAAAGACTTCAATTTCTGTTTAAGAACAAGCAAACTATAGTACTTTGACAGCCGTTCACACTTAATTTCTTTGCATTAAACCAACAGCATTCTTTTCCACAAACATCCATTGTTAGGACAATGCTCTCAGACGGAATTTATGAGAAATGGAATTATGTTACCAAGGAGATAGCATTTACTATAATGAAGAGTAGATCCTAGAAAATGGCCCCTTTTACAGCAGCTCAGAACAGAGCCACAAAAGCAATTGATTGGTCTTGGCATTTAGTCTTATATCAGCTGTGTCATCCATAGCTTCAGGAGTGAGAACACTAATCTGAAGTGACATTTCTGTTCTGGCGGGCTTTTCTGCCCTGATGAAAGCAATTACTTCATTCCTAACTGATAATTTGCAGGAGTTTCAACCACTTTAATTGATAATTTTTTGTTCTGAGAAGTTCAATTGTGAAGTGATTAGCTGGTTTGGTAAATAGAAATTTAAGGTGTGAAATGTACAAGTTGCTCCAAGGTAAAGTGCTATTTACTGGGCACTGCAAAATTGCTTGATAAAACTGCGGTTTCTGTTCTCATGATTCTGGCAATTGCTTAGTTCAACACAAGGAAAAAAATTAGATCAAAGTATTGTGGCTGCGGAGTTTGAGTTTTAACTGGTGTGTCAGAGCTCACTTAATTGTTGCTATATCAAAGTGTAAGTTAGTTTTAGAAGATTGAGAGGGATGGTTAGTTTGTAATCCTTAAAAAGCGGCCAGATTCTTCCAATTGCATTCTAATGGCTTGCTCTGGAAGTAAATCTTGAAATTTAAATGTAACAAATATGGTGATGGAGATAAAATATTCAATTTAGTGATTAGTTCAAACATACATAAACCTTTCCCTACCAAAAAAAAAAAAAAAAAAGACATTTGAATCAATTTTTCATATTGAAAATAAAATAAACCTATTTTAGAAACCATAATTCCTCCAATGCAACCCTAATTTTTAATTGATATTTTAAAAAGCTAGTGTTAATATAGGTATTGTTTTTAATAAGTTGCATATTATTCTTAGAGCGATTTTTTTTTTTTTTTTTAAAGCATGTTTGGAAAATGTATTTTGTTTTGTTTTTTACTATTGACAAGGAAAAGAGGCTTTTTAATAGAAACTAGTTCTGTGATATTTTCCTATATATTGAAAAAATAATGGTCATTTCATGTGTTAAATGAGAAATATAAAGCAAAAAATGAAGGTCAAACTGATTTAGCACATCAAACAGACTTTGTCAGCCAAGCTTAATATATCCTGAGTTTGTGGAACAAATGAAATTTTGCTGCTGTGTTACACTTTGCTTCCAAACAACCATTACAACTGGTTTTATATATTGTGTGAGCATCAGACCATCAAACAGTGCATCTTTACTGACGTGTTGCTGCAGTGATGATCTACAGCAGCAATCTGCCATTTATATAAGGGCAAAATGTGCATCTATATTTAGTTGTGAAATTGGCCTATTATACTCTTGATGTTTACAGAGGCTAACATAAATTAATGATGACAGCTATGAGCAGTGCATTAGTTAAGCAGCAGAATTTTTACCTTGAACTTGAAGGTTCCAGCTTTAACTTCCAGTGTGTGCTATACAGCTTTATTCATACATTAAAGAAAGTCTCCTGAAATCATTAATTTTTCTTGGAAAGCATTAAATGACTCCTATTTGTGGACTATGCCATTTATATTAATGTCAGATAATGGTTTTGTTTACATTTTTGGCAAATGTTTTGCCCTATAAGAATCACAATGTTCATGATACGTACAAAAATGAATGCCCCGCAAAGTGTTTGTTCATGCAGAGTCCTGACTTTGACTGAGTCCACTGACTTTGAACTTAGTCAGATGCCAGATATCCCCTCTCTGTTGAGAAGAGCAGTTTGAGAAAGCAGCGTGACTCACTAGATTATATACTGCACTTTCACCTGAAAGTCTCCCCATGCAGCTCATGTCAGAGCAAGTATAGCTACTGTAGTAACTATAGATTCCAGTTAACTATGACCACAGATCTGACAAGTACGCAGGTGTTCAAAGGTTCATGAGTTAAAATGCTGAAGCCTTTGATGAATTTTTGATGGATGAATTTTTAATACAGGTCTACCTTTTTCCTTTGAGGCTGCATGCTAGATTAATTGATAAATAGTGAGACTGAGCAATGTTCAGATCTCCTAAGCAAACAAGTGGAAAAATCCATAAAAATCTGCCTGTCTGACTTCTCAGATGTACTTTAAAAAACAGAAAGAAGAAGGTAAAATTTAATGTGGCTTTGATTCTCCTCCTTTCCTCTTTTTTGGAGGTTTTGCCCTCACAACAGCACTCTTCTCTTTTAAACAGTGTAACTGTTTTTTATAAGTCTTGAAGTTCTTGTACTGTTGAGTTCAGAAAAAAAAACTGTGAGAAAGGGAAGTCTATGAATAGGACAGGAGAAAAAAAAAAAGCAAAGAAAGGAAGAGAGAAAAAAAATCAAGTTTTAAAAAAAGTTGTCTCCAGAAGAGTAAAATCCCAACTAATAGCAAAAACTGTGTAGAAGTTAGGAGTAAATATATAAACATTTTCAGTATCATTTTTTGAGAATTAATAGAGTTGATCTGATGAAATTGATGAGGATTATTTCTTCTCTAAATTCTTGTTCACATTAGCTTTTTTCATTCTTTTGTACTCATTTGTTGCTGTTATACTGAAAAAATGTTGTCATTTTGATATCAATGATATTCCATTCATTGAACTTCTAATTCTGTGTCATTATCCTACCATATCAGTGAAATGAAAACAGATGGGTTTTTGTTATTTTTTTCTTAGGCCAGAACTTGGCCTGGTGGATGCCTGTATTTGTACTTAGACCCCATCTGAATGAATTCCCCAGGCAGTAAGAGTCGGACTTCTATGTTGCTGTTACTATAAATGGGGTCAGCTGCCATCATTGTTTGCACTGGTCAGCTTGAAACCCAAGAAAAGATGTTTACCAAGAATGTGTCTAAGTGAAGGAACAGTTGATAAAGATCATTTCTGTAACAGATCAGAATGTATAAGCATTCTTATTAGTCAAAGTACCATACTTGGCCACTATGAGTAGCAAGTATCCTTTATAAAGAGAGAAAAAATGTAACTTAAAAAAAAAAAAAAGAGATTTGTAAAAATTTTTATTTGTTCAACTGTCCAAAGTATGTCCATAACATGCCATGTCATTTACGCAGAGAAAAGAACAGTGAGGATGTTTTTAGTGTACTTCATAGAATTACAGAAATTCATACCTATAGACTCTAGAGCAGATAAATGTATTTCCTTTTGTTACATTACAGATAAACTTGACCAAGTAAGCATTCTTTTATTATTTTTATTTTGGAAAACATTGTACACAGAAGGACACACAACTAAAAGTCCAATGGGGTATGGAGATGAAGCTGGTTCCAGTCCCTTTTTTCTTTTTTTTAACAGACACAATGTACAATCTAATGTGCACATCCTTTCCATAGATCTGATTTCTTTTCTGTGAAATGAGTACAACAGGCTTCTGAAAAGGTCTTTGGAGAGTTAGAGAATGCTTATAGAGGACCTTTTGATCCTTTTATTTTAAAAAGTGTACTAATATAAAAATACACACACATGCACATATTGCTTCATTTTCTGTAAATCTTGTTATAAACATTATTAGATATTGTTAAGTATTATTGTTGTACAGTATCTGTTTTTCCTGCTACTAATCCACATTGTTGTTAGAGGCTTAAGAAATTCACTAGTGGTTGATAACAGCTGAATTAACAAGTATGATATTGTTTAGTACTACAAGAAGTGTTCCATTTCAGTATACTGTTGCCCTTGCCTTGCTTCTCCTGAAGTCAAGGAGGATTTCAGTAGAAATCTAGAAACACAAAAGAACTCTGACAATAACTGCCATTCATTGTGCCATACCTTTCTGCTTGTAACTAATAAAAATGAGCAAAAGCGGTGATAAAAACTACTGGCACGCTGTCTGTTGGCGTTAACCATTCTAGCTGAATCTCAGTAGCCTGTCTGTCCCTCAAACCTCATTTTATGGCTTTTGCACCCACTTCAATCTCTATTTATGACCAGTGTAGTGGAAGCACTGTAAAACTTCACTGCTTCTGGTATATGGGGCTGATCTGGGGAGAGACCAGCATCTTCAGGGAACCCCAGTTGTCTGTGTTGCACTTAAAGAAATAGAATCATAAAATCACATACTTTGGAGATGATTTTCAAGATCATACAGTCCCGATGTCCACCTGTCACCAATATTTCCCCACCAAACCATGTCCGTTAGTACAACATCCAAACATTTCTTGAACACCACCAGAGTGTCCAGAATGGTGATTCAGCCACCTCCTTGGAAAGCCCGTTCCAGTGCCTGACCACCTTTTCAGAGAAGTTATCCATAACATCTAGCCTGAACCTCCCCTTGTGCAACGGGATGCCATTCCCTCTAGTCCTATTACTAGCTGCATGGGAGAAGAGGCTGACCCACCTCACCACAAATTTTTTTCAGGTAGTTGAAGAGAGTGATAAGGCCTCTCCTGAGCTTCCCCTTCTTCAGACTAAGCAATCCCAGTTCCCTCAGCCCCTCCCCATAAGATGTGTGTTCCAGACTCCTCACCAGCTTTGTTGCTCTTTTCTGTATGCATTCCAGGGCCTCAGTGTTTTTCTTGTTATTGAGGGGCCCAAAACTGAACACAGTACTTGAGGTGCATCCTCACCAGAGCTGAATGCAGAGGGATGATCACACCCCAGTTACCTACGTTGAGCTTAAAGAAAGAGTATGAATGAGTTGTAAATGTGAACTCCTTTTCTAAAACTGGGTGAGCCTTCTATGTGTCTGCTTCCGAGATGCATTCTGAAATTGTAGATAAAAATACTTATTTGTAACCACAGCCATTCCCCTGTTTTCATTCAAAATGCAAACTCACGGCATTAAATTATTTCACTGATTTTTACCACCCAAACTGGGACCCATAGGTGAGGTATTGATATGTTAAAAAATCCTTACCAATGTGCATCTGCTGATATGCTGTAATATGTTTGATTGCCATTATATCCTGCAAAAATTAGAAGCTGTGCTTGTCCCATCTTTAAACTGACAGATGATGATCTGTCAGACGTGGAGATTGGGGGGGGTGGACATAGACATGGATGCATTTATATGCTTATGAATATAAAATATATAAAATGATGTGGAATAAAATATGAAGCAGGTTAAGCTCAGAATGACCACAAGCACAATGAAATCACAAGTGAGTTATGAGTACCAATAAAACTTTTATGCAACAGCATATTATCATGTCTTCTGCATCTGCTGTGTCTTCAATAGAAAATTTACTTTTGAAATGTTGTGTACACCGTTTTAAAATTATACGATGCTATTTATCGTACCCTTTCAACTGTAAAAGCAGACCTGCTTTATATCAGTCCATCTGAAAAGGCCCTAGAAGGAAAAATGATATATATTTTAGAAACTTCCTATCTAAAGTAGCAATAGTTTTCTAGTCATTAAATATTCTGTTTATATGCTATTGCATCTCAGAATTATCAAGAGCTAGCAGCTGGAAACCTCTTTGTCTTCTTTAGTGGACTCTGTATTAAAATTGCTTTAGAGGTATGTTCATAGGGGAATGCATGAAGTTTTACCATTGTATCATGACATCATTCTTTGATATTGAACAGGGATGTGCTCTGATCCAATTATCTGAGCTCTTTCCCCTTCTCCACAGGCAGCAAGGAGGGAGCAATCTTTACGTCCCTTGGGTATATTTCACACTTCGTTATTTCCTTGTTGGTAGCATAGACAGCATATGTAGATTTGCTTGTCTGTTGGGAGACTTCATCTAAGAACTAATCCTCATGTAAGACACATACAATATTTGATTTCTAGGTGCTTTCTGAATGTGGAATCAACATAGTAAACATGGGTACAGTTTCTCACGCTTCAATTCTTTTCATTAGTAGGGATTTCTAAGTGTTTGCAGTCTGGTTTTCCAGCAAGTTCATTTGTTACCAAGAACTACCTCTAATGTTAATGTCATATGACAAGTGCCCAACGTGTGGTGTCAGCACCACTGCTTTCTGCTGTGAGCTTCACACCTCTTATAACACATTATTAAGACGGTCAGTGCCAGCACTTTCCTCTGTTAAGAGCGTCCAATGATGAAGCTGATGTTGCCTATCAGAATCACAGGTGCCAGAGATGTTCAGGGCATATCTAATGAATTCCTGCATTCTGCTGTGGAAATTGCTGTTCCTAAATTAAGGATCCATTGTATCAGTGTAACTTTGGTGTCCGATCCTACTACCACAGTGTCGAGTTTGTCTATTGGTAGAACTGCGTGGTAGAGAAATTGAGACTTATATGCACTTTTTGCCAGATGTCATTTCTAAACTTAGCAAAATGCACTGATGCTAAGATTTACAAACTCCTAGACTTGACTAACATTGTTAGTATTTTCACAAAGACCAGTATACAGTATGGCTGGGAGGAAAGTTGTGTTTACTGGTATTACCACTTCTTTAGAGTTGCTTTCATACATTTATTAACTTCCCATCACTTGTACGCTGGGATTTTTTTTATTCCAGAAGTTTAAATACACTTAGATGGCTCTGAAAGCCACCTGTTTACTTAATAGAGAGCCTTGCTTTTCTGCTGAACTGACTGCTATTGCAAAACTTAACAATACAGTAATGCATTATATAAGCCTATGTTGTAATACGTTATTCAATTTTAGCAATCTTCTGACCATTGTACAGGATTTGTAAACTGTGCTTTCAGTTTTAGGTGTTGCTAAAGAATATTCTATCACTTTTTAATTCCTAATACCTTTCAATTTCAAAAGTCTTGTTTGTCACTTAGAGCATAGCTTGTAAATTTCAATCTAGCTGCAAGCTGTTCAGATGCAGCTCATAAGACAAGTAGGTTTTTTAGTATGGAATTCAATAGGACATTGTATCTTTATCTATGGCTAAATAGATGGCATTTCTTACTGGTGTTCTGATCATTCACCATCTGTATTCCTTAGTTGTCTTTTAAAATATAATTGCTAGTTGTATATAGTTGTGTACAAAATGTAAGTTTTTAATCATTCTCAGGGCAGTGTGATGCACTGGTGATCTGCCCTTTCAATTCTGAGGAGTATCTTAGGCAGAGATAGCCACAAAAATGTACTTAGGTAAGAATATTAAAACAAGATGATCTCTTCTGTAGTTTAAGTCATCCCCAAATTAGAAAGATGGGTGAATAGGAGTCTCAGAATCGTAGTTTTAAATTTACTTGTCTAACCTACTTCATAAGCTGTAGTGATTTTGTAGACTATTCAGTAATGAAAACCAAGGTTTCAGTGAGAGTTGTAGAACCTTAGGAGAAGTATTTGCTGTTTCATTACACACTAGTTGTATTCAAATTGGTTTCTTAAACCAATGGGTATTTAATGGAATTTTGACTGTAATTTCATGCAATTAATAAGTAATCAAACAAAAACAAAGTAAAGATACATCCTTTTTGAGGATCTAGAACTGACTGGTAGACACAAACATCAGCACCAACCTCTATTTACCAAGATGTGGATAAGATATACAGTCGAGACTTGTGTCCTAAGCTGAAAACTTTACTTTGTCTCCCAAAAAACCCTTACATAGAGAGGGGGAAAAAGATTCATACCTGTTCTTTTTATTGTTTGTACATTGATTCTTAATCTTCTGGTAAGTTTACTGTGCATTTCGTCATTTGCTTCAAATCACACAATGAACAGTGAATCCATTTTCTCTTGCAAAGCAATTATATCAGATATTAACAAAGAAGGAAAGAAACTGAAACTTGAGTTTTCTTTAACTTTTAGGAAAAAATCAGGGGAAGACAACAGCCTTGATGACCCAGTGTCTTCTCGATGTGTGTTCAGCAGTTGTACTCAAATTAAGTAGCACAGGAGTAAAATCTGAGTTAATTTTAGGCCTGACATATGGGTGGTAGCAAGCAATATATTAGTAAACCTGGAGTAAATGAGTGTCTTTGCATACCCACCTGTTTTGCATAAAGTAGAAGGGTCTCTCTAATCCAAAAAGCTGCGTAGGAGTCTGTCTTATGTGACGTTGAATTAAAATTGGAAAAATGAAGCGCGTAACTCCATTAACTGCTTTCTTGAATCTCTGACAGTGGTTATTGTTTCCACAGCAAGGCCAGCTAAACAAGTCACAAAGATTAACTTCTTGAAATCTCAGTAGCTTTGCAGTATTACACCAGACTTTAAAGCAGCTTCTGAGCCGCAGAAGTTTATAGCCTGTCTGGTCATATTGACTGCCGCTACAGCAACTACTGTCAGTGATAGCACACGCTTCAGACATCTGAATCTAACCTCCTTTCCCATGGGAGTCAGAATTTGGTACAAATTTGGACAAAGATGAGTTTTCAGTAAGTCAGAAGAAGCAGTGGCATCTGTATAGATAAAGCCCATGTTCTTAGGAATCCTTTCTTCTGGCTGGCAGCAGAAAAATAAAGGACAGGCTAATTAGAGAGTGGATGAAATGAGTTAAGAGAAGTTATGTAACATGTCTACAACTAAAAATAAAACACTATCATTAGTTTTAATTATTCAAAGATTGGAGTACCATTAAATGTATCCTGTAGTCTGAGCATCCATTCACAACATTTTTAAAATGTCATAATGTACACTGAAAATCAGCAATGAAAAAGCAAGTTCATTACATGTGACATAACACTAATATTGATGAATGTCCTACTTTGTTTATTTTCTTCAGTTTACAAGCTTTGAGGAAGGAAAAGTCCCGAGATGCTGCTCGCTCTCGCCGGGGAAAGGAGAATTTTGAATTCTATGAGTTGGCAAAGTTGTTGCCGCTGCCTGCAGCCATTACCAGCCAGCTTGACAAGGCATCCATCATTCGACTTACAATTAGCTATCTGAAAATGAGGGACTTTGCTAATCAAGGCGATCCTCCATGGAACTTGAGAATGGAAGGACCTCCACCTAATACATCAGTAAAAGGTATGGCCTAAATACATTGTTTTGTATCGACTATGGCAGCCTTTAGTAACCTCTAAATTGAAATTTTTACCATCATCCTTTCTTCTTTCCCTGCATATCAAATCCTTTAAAGGGATACAAATGTGGAAATCTGAGGTCTGCATGAGAAAGACACCATGTGAAGGTGAAATAAACCTCTTTTATTTATTTTTATTTAACAACAAACTTACTGATATAAATAATACAACAGTAAGTCTTTTGGGTAACATACATTTAACTGTTCAAAGTTATTTAGCAATGATTGTGTTGTTTTTCTTATTTTAATATTTTATCAATGGGTGCATTTGAGGGAAACGTGGTGTTATTTCTTGGTGTGAGGATTCAAACAATCACTTAATTTCCATAATTAAAGCTTAAAGGCAGAATTGTATCTCCAAGTTTATGAACATAACATCAAAATTTTTAAATCTTCAGTTTAGAGACCATGATTTTATTCATCAATTTGCAATGCGTATAGATTTCATTTTGACTTCTGAGCCTGTAGGCTCAACACTTCAGCCCATATAGTCTGTTTTCAATACTGAACACCCTCTTTTCATCTTTAAACAAGTAGTAGGGCAGCAAAAGTAATTGTTTGGTCATAAATCGCCATACAAGTCTGGTATTAGAGGAATCAGAACTTTGATTTTAGAGGCTATATGTGTATTGTTCCTAATTGTTCCTAACTAGGGTTTCCAGTGACTTGTGTAAACTGAACATTTTTGTGTAATTTTTTTACTTATGCTATTTTTGAAGAAGAGTCTGATCTTGCTGCTTGATAAGTACTATAAACTAGCGGTTTATTAAACCGGAAATGCCCACAAAGGGTTATTGGTGCTGCCAGTGAAAGGAGCTTTTAGTTGCTCTTTCATTAAAAAGAAGAAAGATTAGTTAAGCAAAGTTATAATTTTCAGTGGATAGATGTGAAGGGCAGCAACTGAAGGACTTTGGGACTGATGATTTATTAGTTGGATATATTTGCATCACTTCGTTTATTTCATTTATACTATCTGCCATGCCATGTGAAGTGAATTTTAGTGAAGAAAAAAAAAAAAATGATAATTGCATCATCCAGAGCATGAGTATAACATGGTTCATCAGCCTTCTTATATAATATGCAAATGTTCACCACTCTTTCAGGATGAGCCCTCCGGTAATTAAACAATTGTTTCAAGCTGGATATAAAGTGAACTTGCTCTAGGTACTGTGATCTATCTATTGAAATACATAGTTCCTCCCAAAATTCCTGTAGCTAAGTTTCTACTAGATGTCCTGTGTTGTAGAAAGTGGTCTCTGCAGATCTCTGTGTATGTTTTCAGACTACCTGAGATTTGTTTCTTGTTATCCTCTTGTGGAATAAGAATATGTATTTGAATACTGACGCTTCCTTTTGGGCAAAGATTCTGAGAAAGAAAAGATTTTTGAGGGAAAATTAAACCTTATTCTTAGATATCAGCATAACTAGTCTGGTCTAAGTTAACTTGTTCCTCCCTATAAAAAAAACCTAGGTAAACAGTTAATGTCTTTCCAACATCTGATGAGTTAATTCCTCTAAGCATAACGGCTATGTAGGGAACAAAGAAGGATTTTTGCTTTTGATAATATTTGAGTAGGGTTTCTTTATACTAACTAGGATTGATTTTTTTTTTTTTTTTGTCAGAATATTGAAATAATAATTATTACTAATAAATGGTGTTTCTTTGTATATGAATTCACTATAAGCGGGATTAACTGTATAGTAGAAGTGTATTTTATTGCTTCACCAGTTCTCCTTATGTGAAGTCCTGTTAACACATTCTGATCAAACATTCATGAAATTACATCAAAAGAAATTCATTTTCATTTATTAAGGTCACTTTTGCTGCCCTTGAGGAAGTTCATAAGGATAAACAAGCTCATATAAATAGTTAGCAGCTTTGAATGGAGTATAGTTGATATTCCTACAATAAAACATTAGACATATTACTTTGTTAATGCCCAAGCAATCTCCTGAATAGACTCAAAGATATTTCAAAAATTATATGAATGGTATAGGGTGTACAGAACTGCTTTTTTTTTTTTTTTTTTCATTCTCTCCCTCACTTCCTCTTCCCCCATCCCTACCCAATGTGATGGTCTGCTTGTGTTAATAATTAAATTTCAAAGCTTAGTTTAAAATTTGTTCCCCAGTACTGTACACCAATTTATTCCTTTTAATTTAGGATTACATAAAGGTCCTTTACTCTGCCCTGTATTTGTCACAGCTTTCCTGAAAAGCCTATGAAAGATGATGAGTTTGTTCTCTTATGCCTATTGTGTAGTGATCGCTATGAGTTTTGCTTGCAAATGAACTCTAAGGTGACTCCATATAATATTTTCAGAGTCAATTACTTCATGGAAATATCTTGAGCAATTGGAAAGTAAGAGATAGTTTTCTCCATTATTTTAGAAATATCTATTGTTATAATACAGATCAGATCTACAATGAACATTATGCATTATTCAAGAAATGACCAGGCATTCTCAGCAGTGTTTCAGCTAAATAACTTATGATTGTAACCTTTAAAGAAATATCATTGTGGTGACTATTGGTAAATCATTTCTCCATTCATAGTAATCTTTATTTAGAGGCTATCTAGAAACCATTATATCTTTTATTAATCTTAAAAGCAATAGCCAATGATTTGACATTTGCTAAAAATGGATAAATCTTCCATCAGCAGACTTCAGTCAATTTTTTTGGTGCATTGTCTAAGGCTTTCTGTATCTAGGAAGTATTAGTCCTCATAAACAAATACATACACAACTTGCAGCAGGTGAGTTTAAAGATTACAGTTCTTAAAGATTAGGAAATTATTCTTTTATGGCAGAAGTTGAGCAAAAAGTTATTTAGAGTCAGGAGGAATAATATGGTTATTCTTTGCATACTACGTACAATAAGCTATGAATAACAGCACAATTTCCAATTTCCCTTTGTTTCCCAGCACTCTGAAGTTTTTGAATCTCTGTATTTAAGGGAAATATTCTGAAGAGAAAAGTGAATTAATTCTTAAGCGATTTTTTTTTTTTTTTTTTGCAAAGAGACTTTTCTGAAAGTTCAGATCTGGGAATGAAAGTATTTTTATAGGGTGTACAATGTGTTCAGCCAATAACATGACGTGTCACTTGAAGTCCTCCAGAGTATTCTGATGGCCTCATACAAAGCAGGCCCCATAATACTTTTACAACATCGGACCTTCAAATTTTGAAATGTAACTGTCTGCAAATATACTGTTGTGTTCTGTGATGTGTGGAATATCTGTGGCTGACGTAAAGTCATACCTTGTATATTGTTTTTCTTGTTTTGGGACACCAGTACTAGATCAGAATCACCATCACTGTAAAAAGAAGGCTCTATCTCTTGATGTTTGAACAGGGTACCTGACACTTTTCATTTCTTTTTTTTTTTTGAAGCAGCAATTAAACTCAGTAGTCTGTATCTAATTCTCTAAACGCTCCTCCTGTAAATTTGCCATGATTATTTTCATGCTTTTTTTTTGTTAAACTGGTGTGTATTTTTGTCTTTGGAGATGCAAGCATTTGTGTTAGGCCACGAGTGTATTTCCTGCTAAATTATATGACATGGAAGCTAGAGCATGTAAGGCAAGTTTAGGCATCTTTTTTCTTTGACTGAAAAAAGCAATTAAGGGATTATCTGCAATTTCAAGCTATAAGTTAGTTTGTTGTAAATCTTTTTTTTTTTTTTTTAAGCAAAAAAATTATTTTATGTATATAAAATTATCTTGCTTATCGTCTGTCATGAGGGATGATGAGGTGAATGAGATTCACTAAGGAGTGAAAAAGACCTTAGTAAAAGTAGTGACTGACTGTCAGGCTGCATAAAGACTTCAAATTTGCATATTTTTCAGAGTCAGTTATCAATGCAAACAAAGTACAAAAAAAAAAAAAAAGGTTGAAAAAGATCTTGATGTTTTAACATACTGTGGAACTTGGGATTGAATTCGGTGCTTTGAATTTTCTGAGAAAGAAAATAAGCAGTAATAATAATTGGAAAGTATGGTAAATGTCATGAGATTATCTTCATTTTATTTAAATAATTTTATCTAGTTATTTTTATGCTAGATAAGTATATATTTTGAAGAGATAAATGTTTCAGTTCTGAATCTTCTTATTAGATAACGTTATCTGTTGTCACTCTCTTGTTTTTTAAGCTGAATATTGTCTTCTGAGTAGAAGCAAGATAGTACAAGCCTTCCCCTGTTAAACCACACAGGCTTTCCTCTGAGAGCGGCCTTCCCTTCTGAGTTATTATGCACTCCTCTCTCTTAGAGAAACCATTCACTGAGGTGAGGAAATAAAAATCACTTTGATCTTCACTGTTTTTGGTCCAATACACTGTTTTTAACTGTCAGACATGAAAAGATCAGATGGCATAGCAAATAGAGCATAACAGGGATCATTTGGCGTTATTGTTTACCATGAAAGGGGTCTCCAGATCTGGCTGTCCTGCTTCACAGAGATCTTCTGTTCTTGTGCTGGAGAAATCTTGAGAGCTCTTAGTTTATTCCTCCTTATCTTGCAGGCATTTTTCTTATTGATAGGAAAATCTGATTGCTACCCATGTGAAAGCCACTATGCAGTGCTCTGGCTGCATAAAAGTATGAAATGCTGCTTATAAATGTAACACCTATCCATTCTAAACCTGTTTGTTTGGTCATAGGAGTAGCATTATGGTTGTGGTAAGTGTTTAATTATCTGTCTTTTACATAGGTTAAAAGAAAAAGATTGTTAGGTGGGGTTTGAATGTAAGAAACAAGAGTTGGAAATTTCAGGCACTCAGTGGTAAAAATGTTTACATTCTTTGTGAGAATTATTTATGGTTTTCTAGTATGAAAGATATGGAACCCAGAATGAAGTAGCTCTGTTTGAATCTCATTGTGGTAGGTAAGGTGAATTGAATGCTGGACTCAGAGTTGGTGGTTGCCTAGTGACAAGTGATCGTGACCTGATTGCTTTCATTCTCTGCAAATGGAGTAGGGTGCCAACCAATATACTTGGTCTTTTTTAGGGACTACTTCTCTAATAGAGAAACTTTTATGTGAAATTGATTGTGACGAAAAATTTAGATGGAAAAACTAGAATGAAAGTTGGCTAGAACTCTTAGAGAAAAGATTATGTGAAATGATGATTTCTTATAAACCTGAAAAAATAAAATTACATCCTTTTTCAGAATGAATGCAAATAATATGAAAAAAAAAGTATGTCAATTTATGAAAAAAACAGCAAATACAAGGGGAATATCTAACAATTAAGATAAACTGGAATGTCTAATCTGCCAGAAGTTTACAAAGAAAAGTAGATACATTAAGGAAAAATCTAGAAAAGGTAGAAAAATGAAAGGGAGATCTATTGCCCAGCATGTCAATAGAACTGAAAGTATTGAGACCTTATTAGGCTGATATGTATCACAGAATCATCATAGAATCATTTGAGTTGGAAGGGACCCTTAAAGATCACCAAGTCCAACTGTCCTGCAATGAACAAGAGCACCTACAGCTCAATCAGGTTGCTCAAAGCCCTGTCCAGCCTGACCTTGAAAGTCTCCAGGGATGGGGCACCCACCACCTCTCCAGGCAACCTGTTCCAGTGCTTTACAATCCTTACTGTAAAAAAACCTTCTTCCTTATATCCAATCTAAATCTCCCTTCTTTTACTTTGAAATCATTTCCACTTGTCCTGTCGTAACAGACTCTTCTAACTAATGTCCACTGATGCAGTGTACACCATCATTGAAGGCCAGTAGATTGATCAGTCGGGACTTGCCCTAGGTGAAGCCATGCTGGTTGTCTTATATTACCTTCCTCTTCCATGTGCCTTAGCATAGCTTCCAGGAGGATCTGCTCCATGATCTTTCCTGACATAGAGGTGAGGCTGGCAGGTCAATAGCTCTCTGTGCCATCCTTCTTACCCTTCTTAATAATGAGTGTAGCATTGTCTTTTTTCCAGTCACCAGGGACCTCCATGGTAGTCCTGTAGCTGGAAGAAGGCAGCTTTATGAGCAGGCTCTGCTTGATCAGGCAGCCTGTAGTGTCTGTGATCATGAACTACTGATTTTTTTATTTTTCGAGATGGTACTAATACAGCTTTAACAGCCTGAACTTTTTTGTTTTCACCAATGTGGATTCCAGTCTGAGTGACAATGGAAGATGTGCCATTTTTATTCCTCAGTCCATGTAACATTATACACACTTCTGAGCTTGATTTGTTCCACGTGTACATTATTACAAAGAATCACAGTGGACAGCTCATCTTCAAATACTACAAGACAGGTAAACATCCTGTCAGATTTGCGAGAAAACTGGATGATGTACTAGAGAACTGTTAACTAACTGGACAACTATGTGGTGGCATACAGTAGGATGAAGCCTGAATAAATCAGTTGGCATGGATAACTTGTATAAAGGGCTCTAAAGATATTTGTCCCCTTAATTTCAAATAAATCCTTTGATGTCATCGAAGTTCTAGATAGAAAAGATCACTAGAAGACAAGTTTGGAACAAAAAAAAAAGTGGAATGTTGTGAGTTCAAAAGATAGTGGAGTAATGTGTGTAACCATCAATTAGTTAGTTATTCTATCATCAGTTGTAAGCAAATTACCTGGAAAATTCTTGTAACGATAAGAAAAGGGTAAAATTATAGTTTTTCAATAAACATGCATAAAGGAAAAGAAAATTTGTAAAACAAAACCTATTTCTCTGAAATTAACAATATACAACAAATTCTCTGGATGTAATGCATCCTATTTTATTATGTTGGCCCACAATGTCAGAGGCAGATTGTGTTTTGTAGCTGAGAATTTGCTCTATCTAATAGTGTTATTGTGCTCTTTGTATCTGTTGTATTTTCCACAGAAATTAGTAGGAGGCATTACTTTGAGAGCAACATATCTACATTGTATGTAGATATGGAATATTTTTAAGGCTTTCCACTTACAACTTCATAAGGTTATGGTTTTAAAAAACTAGAGAAATATTAGCAGATCATAGTCTATAAGAATTTACTATATAACTGATCTTGGAAAGCATATCTAAGAGAAAAGTACAAAGGTGTTTCTCTGGGTTTCTGCAGAAATCACAGTGGGCATGACCATCAGTAAACTGGCAGTAAATATGGCGTCACTGTTGATTTAAAATTTGCAAATTACAATGGTGTTTGGGTCACTGACAGTGCTCTGTGTAACTTTTTAAATCAAACATCATAAAATTTATTTCAGTTGAAATGATTAAATAGAAAATCATATGTATATTCCTAGTAGTTTTAAATATTATTTTTATTCTAATATAGTCATTTTTACCCTGACTATCCTGAATTACAGGCTACTGGCTGTTGCTTTGTAGTTAATTTTGTTAATGAAGGTTTGAAATGCTTTGGTTTTCTTGTGATGCAGAACAGGAACAATGGGGAAAGCACTTGAAGTTCAGCTCTTGTTTCTTTTGTATGAGCAAAGGCATGAAAAGAACTTGCCCTATCCTCTCAGTGCCAGAAGAAATGATAGAATGATTTCATTTCCAACGGTGTTTTATTTGTATCATAAAAAGTTCTATCCATCACTTGTGTGGAGACACAAAGCATTTACTGATGTTACCAAATTAATACTTTTTCTAAAATATTGTCAGTCAGATATCAGTGCCTGCAAAAAAGTTGTTTATTGCTAGAACTCCACCTTACATTAAATACTCCAACTTAACCATTAAATAGCAAAAGAACAAAACAGTAAGTATTTATAAGGACAAGGAAAAAGAACAGTGATTTTAATGTCTTTTCTCTTACTCCGAGCTGCTACTAGTAACTGTATTTTCATTCGATTGAACTGCAGTTCATCTTCCCCTTTCTCTTCTTGTGTTGTTAGACCAACTTGGTCAAGTTTTGCATTTTCATTATGTTCTTTTAAGACAGCTGATACAGTTTATTTCATTTATTTTTCTTGAACGATCTTTTTTTTTTTTTTTTTTTTTTTAAGTTCTTACTTGGAGTGCTGAATAGGGTTAAAGTCTTCCTCTTTCACACAACTTTAGTGTTGATTTCTGTATACCTGCATTTTTTCTCTATGTTTGCAACTGCAGTTCTTGAGTTCTTGATGAAATCTTAGTATTGAGAAAACTCATAAAAACTTGCTATTTAAAGAAAAATAAAAAACGTGATTAACCGTTTGCTTCAGTCCTTTTTCCTTCAGTTTGTATGTCCATTGATAATAATCCACTGTGCTATTCAAAATTCACATCCTTTCCAGATAAAAGATGGTGGATATTGTAATATCCAACATAGCTGAGAATATTGAGAATATGGGCTGTGTGGGTTGTGGCAATGGCATGGGCTTCAGTCTTGCAGTAGTAAATTTGTCAGGAGGAGAACTGTACTAAAGGTTGCATTGGCTGCAGACTTGGTGATGATGATAAAATGAGAAAACTTTCAACTTAAAAACAAATTAATTTCTCATCATATAATTACACATATTGTCAAGAAGAGTTAATTACTCATCCAGTAAAAGTTTCTATGTAAAACTTGATGTTACAACAGTTCACTTTCCCAAAATGTTTCCATATGACTTTACATTCATGTTTTATGTTGTGCAGGTTAACTACAGGTGGTCTTTTTTTAGAGGCATGAACATCTTAAATTATTTGTGTAGCCTACATAACTTTTTCAAATTATGCAATTGATGGGGTTAGCCAATGGCAGATGTGAATAAATCCTGTGTGCCAAAAATGTTTGTTCTACACTTTACTTATAGTAATAGGAAACAGGCAAGAAGTCATCATTGATGTAGCTTTGATCTGCAAAATGAGAAAAAGGCTGTTGCTATCTGTGGTTTGCAATATCTAAAATATCTAATAGAACTTTTGTTTGTCTTTTCATTTATCCTATTCTGAACAGAAGAAAAGTGACTTTGCTATGAAGAATGTTTTGGAAGAGAGCCTCTGCAGAGCTTAACGCTATAGTGCTCCATATAGTAAATCAGTGGTATAAGAATTGCATCTTGTGGTTGGATTTAACAGTTTCAATATAAACATCATACTTGAATCTTCTTGGTTGAGCAAAGAATGTAAGATCAAGCTTGAAATCCTGATAACTGATAGCTTTAATAGTGTTTAGCAATACTTTTTATTAATGTAATTTACTGCATTTTTGAGTCATCTGAACTTCTGCCTTGTATCTTCCTTATGACCTCGTTGAGACCTCTGAGGGGATAATAAATACCTGCGTATGAAGAAGCAATGAAATAGATTAACACTGCAAAAACAAAGGGAGCCAAGTCCTTATTTAGCATCTAGGTATGAGGATGTAAATTAATGGGCTTTTTTTTTCTTTTTTTTTTTTTACTTTTTTTTTCAAAACAAGAGTTAATCACTCCATAATACAGGTGGAAAGTTATGACTCAGAAAATATTTTGACTGAAGTTAAAGCAACCACAACCCACATTGGTTTTTTGTTGTTGTTGTGTGTGTGTGTTTGTTTGTTAGTTTCATGGAGAGAGCAAGTGTATCTTTTCTATTTTGTATACTTGCAATTACATATTTATTAGTGTTTTCCAAACTGGCTGTCTAAATACTTGAGTGGTAAATAATCTCCAGAGCCTGAAAATGAAATTTGGAGTACATGAATTTAATAATTCTTATTTTATTGTAACGGTCATATGAGATGCTTTGTTGACCACAGATAAGATTTAGACATTCTAGGTAGACCAAGCAATTTTCAAAATCAAAGTGCAGTGATGTTATATCTATATAACATGCAAGTATAACCACAGTCTGACCAAAGTTTGACCACAATATCAATGCAGCTTAATTTCTGCAACTGTTCTCTTTGAAGACTGAGGAAGGAAATCGAGTTTCCACCAAATCCCTATGCTCTTGTGGTCTCCCATTTCAATCAGGGGTATAAAGTAGAATACAATGAATCCATAGTAAAGACTTTCCCAGGACATTAGAGAGATCGGTAAAAACTGTTTTCATTAGCTGTCTGTAATTAAAGAACACCCTTCATAGAGAGCTTACAATTTAGAGAACATGTAAGCCGCTACAACTCTCTGAGAATGAGAGTAAAAGAGGAATCTTCCCACTGTTGGGGACTTAGATGATGTTTTAAAATAATCAGCTACCTTAAGAAATTGAGGTTTTGTTTGTTTGCTACCTTCTAAACAGGAATATTTTTCTTTTAAAGTTCTTTGAAATTAGTCATCCTGTGATTTCCTAAGAAAAGAAAGAAAGGCAAATTCCTAACAAACTACTTAACGCCAGTTGTGTCATGACTTTCCTCATAATTAGAGCTGTTAGGAAATGCTTACCTCAATTTCATTGTTTGAGCATGTCAGTCTCTGTAATTTTTTACTTGCAGTTAGCTGTGTGCATCTGTGTATGTGTGCATTCTATTTGTACTATGTAAAAATTGTTTTTGCTTTGCTTTGCGTGGAATGATGCCACATACAAGTAGAAATTTTCATGTCTTATTTAATCATCTGGAAAGTCTTTAAATGCATATTCATAATCATAAAAGAAAGATGGAGAAATATTTTTGTTCCAGTTTTTACACATAGAGAATTCCTAGCCATTATGTACAGCAAGAATGATATTACCAACTTCACATCACTTTAGATTTTATAGAAAACCATATATGCGCATGGGAGCTGGCTTTTGTTTGCCTTTTTTTTTTTTAAGGTACATGTGACATTTCTGCAACTATCAGAGCAGTTCTACATTTATGTCCCCTTTCAAATTTGAATTGCTGCATATGCCAGCTGTTTCTCATCTTCCCAATGAAGCAGAACAGTGCTGATAATGCTAATAGAGAAATTGAGGCATATACAAATTTACAGCTAGCTTTTCAAAAGAGCATAGCGCCCCAACTGGGGCCAGATTTCAAAAGATCTCTGATCCTATTCAGAAACAAAATAAATAGCCAGATTTTCAAAAGATTTCAGCACTTTGGTAATCTGATCATAAGAAGCAGCTGCTGAGTACATTTGTAAAGCCAGTCAAGAGTGACTAGCTCAATATCACATGAGAAGTCTGTGGTTGAGCAGGTTATAGAGCCCTCTTCCCATGTTCTAGGGCTCTGTCCAGTTTTTAGCAGGAAAGTTACCTTCATGTCCTTTGTAAAAATTTGTAGTTTGTATTTAGTGATCATTTCACTAGGAAACTTGACCTATTACTGTGAGGTGATAGTTTTCAGAATTACAAGTAGGACATAAACTCAAATAAAATCAATTATCAAATGCCAGTTCATTTTATATTCCGTCTCTGTATTATGTTGTCTTAATTAGGTGTAACTTACAGAAAATTCATCCAGTATTTTCTAAAAACTTCATAATGAAGTTTTTTCCTTATTTTGTGCATAAGATCTAGCTGTTACTTAATATCTTGCTCTCTGTTCCTTGTACTTCGTGTCCTATTCTCTTTTATTTCATCTCCTATTCTTTTGCTCCAGTGTGCTATCCTGAAGACTTAATGGACAAGCTTTTTTTCACAACTACTTTTAGGGAACCGAGAGGAAATGTAACAGCTCACCTAGCCTTATTACACATTTTGCTTTTGTAATTGGTATCTCCAGCAGTCTGGAGCATACAAAGGATGTGATGATCATGAGATTATTGGTTCTTGAAGTGAAGAGCACTCGCAGAACTGTTTTGTTAAGGTACAATGTAGTGCAGCTGTGATAAGCATCCAGTCTGACTTCTTGCAGTCGCCAGACAGAGAATCTCATCCAGTAATTTCTACATCTGTCTGAGTTGCAGGTTTATCTCTTACAAAGGTATCCTGTGTTGATGTAAATTATTTAAATGATAAAGAATCAATTGCATCCCTGGGCAGATTGTCGCAATGGTTAATTACTGTCACGATGAAAAACGTGTGCTTCATTTGTAGTCTTATTTCAGCTTCAGCTTACAAACACTGGATCTTCGTATGCTTTTTTCACTAGATTAATGAGCTGCCTACTGTCAGAAATCTCTTCCACATGTAGGTATTGTGATCCTCTTAACCTTCTTTTCAGTAACTAAATAAATTGAGCTTTCTTAGTCTTTCACTATAGGGAATGGCTTTCTGAAGTCTAATCACTCTTGTAGCTCTTATTTGAGCACTATCCAATTTTCTAACATATTTTCAGAGAAAACCACAGCTGAACACAATATTTCACTAAGTGTCATAAAAGCCTAAAGTTAAAATTCCAGTATCTATTTCAGTATGGTACCCTCTGGTTTATTCCAGTTGCATACTTAATATGCATTTTGTTGTAATATTAATGGCTTTCTTTCTTTTTTTCAAAATTTTGGGCATTAACATGGATTTCTTTCTCACAATGGTTTATGGTGGTTCTGGCTGAGGACTGAACAATGACAACAGCAAATTCTCAGGCCTAACCGTGACTGCTGAAAGTTATCCTTGCTTTTATTTTTTCTCAACAGCAGAGTTATTTCAGTGGGAATAGATTGTAGTAGAGAGAACTGAACTTGCTTGAGTGCAAGCATCACAAGGTGAGATTGGGGAAGCAATCTAGTAATCTTCTAGGGAAAGTGATTTTCACTGTTAAGATCTTAAATAGGCCAGAATAGATACAATTTCTGTGTTGTCTTACCTGCAGAATTCAGAATATCTCTGGAAACAAGCATCTGCCCACAAACACACTACCACAGTCCTGTGGTGCACAGAAACTGGGGCTTTGCAGGATAGGAACTCGCCTTCCAAAATTGCAAGTTAACTGAGGACAGGGATTGTATGGAAATAAGAGGAAAAGCTCTTCTGAACCCCTACTTCCCTTGGTTCACAATTAGAGCTAAATGGACTCAGACTATCTGTGTGGTTGCAGTACAGCTTTCTCTAGCTTTTCCAGGTAATTGAGATACAAGCCTTATCCAAAAAAAAAAAAAAAAAAAAAAAGCGGCTTCTTTAGAACCAGGTAGTTTCTTCGTGAGTATAACTAAATTTCAGATTTTGCCTTTGTCTTCCTTTAGTTTTCTCAAAAGTAAATTCTGTAAATAACGGACAAAGATTTCACGTTCTCAGCCATTTTCCTCTGTTAATTGCTTTGGGAGAAAGATATTTTACTTTCTTTTTAATCCCTTAGAAAAGCTGTCTCCAGAAACTCTTGGGTCAATTCCTCAGCTTTTCAAAAATACAGTTACATTTGGTCAACTTTTCTACCGCATACAGCAAACTTTGGTAAGCCTGGGAGAAACTGCCTTTGTGCTTCAGAGACCTAGGGATTTTGTCCATTCTCAACAATTTGGGCTGGTTCCTTCATTTCTATCCTACAAGAAACAAAGTGATATAAGAACTTGAAGTCTTCTCTTGTGAAATATGTGTGAAAGAAGGAAAATCATGGCTCTGAGACAGCATTGCTCACTCCTGACCTGCCTGGAATGCTATTACAGGTAGACTAGACTAGATAATTATTTGACTCTATCTTGATCACTATCTTCCCTCATTTTATGTTAACCAAATGACAATTTTTCAATTTGCCTTACTTGTATTTGTCCCGATTTCTTCCTCAAAACGGTTTCCTAGTATTGGATTATTCATAACAAACAGCCAAAACTTAGGAGTGCTTTGGCTTCTTTACACACTTACTTGATAATGTGTTGTCAAAGAATAAATTGGATAAATGCATTTGTTTGCACAAGTTCTCCACGGAACTTTAAAAAGATGCTTTTAAAAAGTATAATATAAGGATAAATAATGACACATTGTATTAGGAGCAGGGTAAGTTAGGTTGTGTTCCTGAAGGTTCTTATTTCTGCTATTAATAGAGTTCTTCTTTGTATATATATAAATATATTTTAGTAAGTTACAGTAGAGTTAATATGAAAGTTGAAATCACTGAAGTCCACTTGTAGTGTATTTTATGCTTCCAACATTCATACCAATCATTTATACCGAAAAAAAAGAAAATGAGAAAAAGGAACCTGTCATCAATCATTCATTTAATCAAGTAGCAAAAGTAGATAAATAAACATACTGAGTTAATTATTATTCTGTATGTAATGATTGACAATAATGTTAATTTATTCCATTTTTTAACCTTTGACTGACAGTGTAGTTGGGATTAATAAGCACCGACAAAATGAAAAAAAAAATGCATTTCTGATAGCCGCTGAAAGTTGTTAATGTTGGAGTGCTTTCCCATGAAACTTCCCTGAAGATGTATCAGATCTATTTTGTGCTATTTTTCACACCTTTTTGTGCCATGTTTCATACCATTTTGGTAATAGCTATTAGTTTACAGACATATGGCCACGAATATTTTATGAATGAAAAGGCTTTCTGGAATATACAGTATTACTTTTTCACATTTATTGGAGATTTGTAATTTGATGATCTCAAAATACTTTCACATGTTACTACTAGTCTATTCGAAAGGTAACAAAAAGTCAATGGTACAGATAGTAACTTGTTATTTGGTCCTTCCATCGAACAAGATTTCTTCCATAAGAAGTCTCTTTTCCTTCTTCTCAAAGTTTAAGTGGATCCATCCTACGAGGGGAGATGATTTTTGGAATGCTTTTCAGAATTCCAAAAGCTGCTTTCACTGTCAGCAGTACAGGAAGGTCAATTCAACCACTTCTCCCTCATTTATCACCAAATTGTGTCCCTATGACTTGCCAGGTAACTAAAAATTTCACTTTATCAGTTACTCCATCTTTTAAAATGTATTTGTGTCATGATACTTGTGCAGATTAGTATAAGATTGTGCTGTCCTGAACAGCACACAAGGAGAACATTTTGCAGTTGTTTTTGAAATACTGTGTAAAGTTGTGACATCCAAACAATTAGAAGCCATGATGTATGATGTAATTTTCACCTAGTTTGAATGGTGAATCAGTGAACAAAACATTACATCTAGCAGAAATAATATGGGTTTATTCAGGCATCTTTCCTGTAAAATTTCAATAACTCTAGTTACATATCTCAAAGAGGAAAAAAGCTTCACATTTGAATTGGGCTGTTTTTAATATCTAAACCCACAACCTCAGAATCACTAATAGATAAATCTGAATTTTACTGATTTTGCTTAGATCTCTTTTTTTCTGACCTAGCTGTATAGCCAGATCATCCCCATGTGGCTGCCTGTCTTCAAGGGTTTAAAAAGTGAAATCATTTCTTTCACTCAAAAATGATGTGCTATGTTGTTCCTTTGCATTTCTTTTTTTAAGGAATTAAGGAGGACAGAGATTGTATTTTTCCATTCACTACTTCTCAGGTACTAAACGCTAAACACAAACAAACAAAAAAAGAAATTGTCACTTTGATGAGTTCTGCCACCATAAAAGAAAAATTAGAAGAGATACGGAGATTCAGAGTATACAAAAATCAGTTTTTGGCATGGTGCGTATTGTCAGTCTTTCAGAGTGGTTTTCATTTTGACAGTGACTTACTGGGAGACTAGAGACCCCAGGGACAAGAATACCTGGCGATTTTATGATCTTCAGATAACCTGCTGTTCTACTGGACTTACAGTGGGTCAAGCCTAGAAAGGGGGTGGTAGGACTGCCTGTGGGGTTGCAAATGATGATGAGCTTTGTATGGTAGTCACAGCACAGCCTTTCTGGTGAGAATGCATAAGAGAAGCCTCCAGCTTTCCCGTAGCAGTAATTGCCAAGGCAATTTGCAAGCTATAGAGCTATTAGGGAGGGTGGGCCTGGAGAATATTGCAACTGCTAATCTGTGAGCAGAAATAACTAAAGAGGAATAAAAAGAGCTGCTATGACTGCCCATATCTTGACTCTGAGAATCTTCTTGTCCTATATTCCCTCATATGCAAACTTTTATTTTCATTTTCCTGTCTTAAGTTTCTGTGGGAGAACAATGAAGTTTCTGACCCAAGTCACACTAAATTCTGTGTATTTTCAATACTAACTAAGATTTGTCCGATAATTCGAAACATTTTTTTAATATTCTTTTTTATTTTCACCTCTTCATTGATTTACTAATCCAAAAAGGCAAGACACCTGACTTTATCACAGAGATGAAAATAGAGTGAACTGCAAAAATGTTTGAAAGCAACCCACTTAATTCTTGATTCTGCAGTGGAATATTTCCCTTACCCCTTCCCTGGGCTGAGCACAATCCCATCCTTTGTGTATGACAGCTTTATGTTTATTAGCAGCTGTTTTTTCCTAGCTAAGCTTGACAAAAGCTTAAGATTGGAATGACTACATTATTCTGACTCCTTTTCCTTGGAAGGGGAGAACTGGAAATATCAGTAGACTCATTTCTGACCATTCCATATCTGCTCTCTGAGCATTTGCGCTCGCTCTCTCTGGACTAACTTGTGCTGGGGAAAGTTGGTTTCCTCTGAGAGGGAGGTTATACTGCTGTAGATCAGCATCCAGCTCGCTGTCAGGACCTTTCATGGGAATTTTACTCTTACGTTGATTTTATTTTAAAACAGACATTCTAGAAAATACAGCATGTCTCTCTCATTGAAGAAATTATGCTTATTTTAAGAAGACAGTATCCGTTTTTCATTCTTTCACATTTCTATCCTATAAAAACTCATAATTCACATCATATTTCAAATTCGATTTTAATTTTTTAAACAAGTTTGGCATACAGTGTTTGCAAAATAGTATAATTTATTTAACCAAGAATTCTAGTCAATCTTTAATCTTGCTATTTTGTAGTATAATGTCGTTAAGACAAACTTGGGGATTTAAATGAATGCCACACCAAGCCCTATTTGTACTTTTAGAATTCATAAAAGTAACTGGAGAATATGTTGTAATACCATGTCTAACTGTATTGACATTCTGTACTGATAGCTAATTCTAGGTTAAGTGACTTAGTAGTTAGTTGTCAGACTATGAATTTTTGTAAAAATAATGATCTAATTGTAGTATCAGTAAATCTAAATTTGACAGTTCCTCAGCTCAGTACCTGAATATTTCCTTAAGCAAAAAAGATGTGGTTTTTTTCATGTTTGAAACACACAGTGTCAGCAAGAGTAGACTGCAATGTTTTTTTAATGGAAATTCGTTTATTTTCAATTTAAATGCTCCAGACATTCCTATCTTATATAGCATTTACTAAGTATTTGAATTATATTTTCCTTTGTATTTTACTGGGCAGCTTATGTACTCAGAGCATCACCTAAGTACAAATAACGCATTCTTGACTGAATAATGATGTATGTTGAATGTTACTTTTTTTGTCTTATAAATGGATGGTAATTTACACAGCTGTGGGTATGGGATGTTTCAATCCCAGACCATGTTGTAAGAAAAATTGAATGACAGTGAGCAAAACAGCAGTAATTATAAAACTAATTACTAAATGCTGATGATGCCCATAGGCTTTGCATAACTAAAATTAGAAAAGGAAATTGCTTTCGGCTTTAGAGAGGCAACATGCTAGTTATTTCACTGTTTCAGTCAAAATGGAACATGGTGTATAAAGTTCAATCAGGAAAAAAACACATTAGTTTATGCACATAATTTTTTTACTTGGAAATGTTAAGGAATTCATCCTTTTTGTCCTTTAATACAAATATATCTGTAACAGAAATCGAGAAAAGTGGCATGAAGCTACTTGTTGAACATCTTTCTATATAGTTTTACAAGGCCCAATTTAACATTGAATTACTTCAGCTTTATGCTTTGTGAAAGAACTTACATGAATATGAAAAGGAAGTGTATCCTCTCATGTAGGCTTATTAAGTAAATGTTTGGGATAAAAACAGAAGACTGGATTTCAAAATTGCCTCAGCTGAGTTTCAGCTCTTGTGTATCCTGAGTAGCTGAAGACTATATTCATCTGCTACACATCTGCTATATGGGATTTTTCCAAGCCTAGATCTGCTGAAACGAATCTTAATGACTACTTTGAATACAGGATATATATATATATATTTATATATTTATATATTACATATATATTAATGCATACCTATGTTTAGATATATGCATTAAATAATTAAGTGGGACATACATACATTAATACATCAATTTAATGTGCCTTGTGTAAGAGTGTGATATACATTTTGGTGTGTATTTTGTGGTATACTGTATTCATGCTTTTTCCTGCTAAAAGAGAGCTGCATATGCATTTATAACACGCTATAAATATAGGTAAAAAAGGGTTGAAATATTGATCAGCTCATGAGCTAAAAAACTATTAATGATGTGAAGACAAAGCAGCGACAATTCAAGAAGCATACAAAGATTACCTTTTTTTAGACTCAGCTTAACATCTATGCTGTTGATTCGTACAAAATTATATGGACATTATAGGATTTGCAGATTTGTGGGGAATGGAGGGAGAGCTTTGCCTGTGTGTGTTTTTGAATTTCATTTCTTAGTTTTTCTTTTACTTTTTTAGAAGAGGTGTGAAAGGTTTTTTCTTCTTATTCTTGTTTATTGTTATTACCTTGTGTAGGTAACTGATGGGCACTTTGTCAAAGATTTGAAAGGAATGCTCTTTGCATTTGACATGTGTCAAACAAAAACCTACAAGTCTTAATATATATTTTAAATTTCAAATTACTTCAAATACATCTGGATTTAACAGCCATTGATCATAAAATCTAAAATTGAGAAATCTTTAATCCAAGTGATTTTTAAAATTACGTATCTCACTAAATTTTCTCTTTTCTGGTAATTACACAGGAAGTCTTAGTGAAATATTTTGGCATTCGTAGGAAAATATAATTCAACTGCAGTGGAGTCATACAGTATGTTTCCAAAACATAAACTTTACAGTAAGATTTTTTTTTATTTTTAATGTGATCCACCGAGTTATTTTTCAAATACAGATAATCTGAAATTGATGCATCACATATTAACATAAAGAATAGAAAGAGAATGTTTGTTTGACATATCTGATATTGTACAACTAAATTCTGCAATACTTATTATGACAAAATGCTCACATCTAAAGGCAAAATTTCTGCATACTTGTCAGGAGCAGATTGTAACGGTCTTCATGTACTGTTTCTATATACGATACATGAAATTCCCATCCAGGTTTGTAAAAAAAAAAAAAAAAAGAAAGAAAGAAAGAAAGAAAAGGCTTAAAGGTATACTACACCTCTCACACCTCTCTTTTTTTCCCTCTCTCTCTCTTTTTTTTTTTCCTATTTATATCAGCAGTAGCTTTATGAGTAGCGTTATTTCTATGTTTCCATTCCTCAGGTCACATTAAAATCATTAAGTGACGTTAGTAAATGATATTGTCTTTAAAAAGGACTCAAAAAATGCAAATAACAAATCCTTATAAGGAGAACTCCATTTTCTCAGAGATTTCTGTCATGTTGCACTTTAGCAATCTCTATTGTGTGAAAAGAAACAATTTATTTTCAGTACTTGAAGGATACAGAATGTCTGACAGACTGCTGTCATAGCCTGTTGTTTTTAACATAAACATTACAGCTGTGTTTGCTTTGAAATATTTGGCTATTATCCACTAAATCTGCGCTGGAACACTAAATTATCACCTCATGCCCTTCTCCATCATAAGAAAGTGCTTTTGCCAAGAAAACATTGTTGCTGCCTTTTTCTACTTTTTATTTTTTATATTATTTATTAACTTACGAGTGTATGTGTATTTCTTACTTTATCATCATTTTAAAGCTTCTAACTGATGAACATCCTGAACAGGTGAAAAATAAGAAGCATCAGAAATACACATGAAAGTCCTTCCTTAGTAGATGAAATTAAATATATTTGGCCGCAGTTTTTGTGAAATTTCCAAGATGTTTAAGATTTAAAAAATTTATTTGACTATTCATCCATTTTCTTGACAGATACCGAAGTGATTTGCATCTTTGTTGTTGTTTCCTTACTTTTTCCACAGTTATATCCTATTGTATTATGTAAGCTTTTAGGAGGTATCTACAGCAGATGAAAACAGCAAACTCCAGACAAAATATATGAGGAGTAACTGAGGGATCTGGGGCTGTTTATTCTGGCTGACACGTGACCATCACTCTATAACCGTGTGAAATGAGATTTTAGCAAGATAGGTTTCTCTTTTCTCAAGTGAAAACTGATAAGATGTGAGGAAACAGCCTCAAGTTGTGCCAGGGGAAGTTAGACTGAATATCAGGAAAAATTTCTTCACTGAAAGGTTGAAAAACAGAGTGTCCAAAGAGATCATGGAGTTCCCATCCCTGGAGGCAAGAGACATGTGGATGTGGCACCTGGAAAACATGGTTTACTTGTGGAACTAGTACTGTCAGGTGGACAGTTTGACCTGATGATCTTAAGGTTCTTTTCCAACTGAAATGATTCTAAATTTACTTCCTTAACTCAAGATGGTCAATGTTGAAGAAGCTAGAATTTAATAAATGTAAGCCTTACCCAATTAATTTGTATCTGAAATTCAACATTCACAGATATTGTACCAGGTTGTTATTTTTCTTGTGTGTTTATATGAATTTGGAGGAATTACCAAATAATCTACTTTTCTTCCAATGATCCTGGAGAAATTTTTACATTCGCTAGGTCTCTTTTTGTCAAGATGAAGATTTTTTTCTTAATTTTTCAAAAACTTTTCTTCTTTTATGCAGGAAGTACTTTCTAATATCAATAAGAAACAAATATCCTCTATTAAGAAAGTTCAAAATACATGCTTAATTTTAGGCAAATAAGTAATTCCATTGATTTAAACATGATTATTCATTTGCTTTGAGTTAGTCAACTACTTAGGAGTCCTACTGAAATTGTCTCATAACAAAAAGACAAAAAGTGGATCTAACATTAGGACAAGATTTACCTTCACTTCTTTATTATCTTTTTGGTCTATCTTTGTGTTGGTAATTCTTTATCAACTTATCAGTCTATTTGACATGCTTATATTTGTAGAAATTTTATATCCTATTTCTTAAATCAATTTCTGTGAAATGCTAGACTTTTACATTCCTGAAGCATGTTCTTTATTACATTTATTATGTTTTCTACACAGTGTTTTTAAGAATGCACAGGATTGATTTTAACCACACACATTTAGATTGCGAAATTTGGTTTAAAACTGTTGCAAAGACAACAAAAGCCCTTGTGAGTTAAATCTCTGAGATGTTATCATTTTATGATGAATTTGGGCTTATTTCTGCCTGTTCTGCATTATTTTCACAAGGGAATGCATCAAAGGTGTTTAGCACAAATAAACTATGTAGTTATCTTAGAAGTGAAGCCTCTGTTTTTACCCAACAAGACTGGGTCCACTTTTTCTGTGATCAGAGTATTACAAAGCTAGCAAAGAATAATTTATATCAGAGGTTCTGTGATGGAATGAAATGGAGCTCTTTTGAAGTATGATCTCTGAAAGCACAGCATGAAGCTCAAATAAAGTGAAGGACATTCGCTATTACAAGTAATGTCCTTAATAATCTTGTTAGTCTAGTCTCCCTCTGTACGAGACAAATGGAACATTATTGGCTTATGGGCTGTAGTAAATAATTTAGTTTCCAATATTCAGGCTGCTTTGACAGTAAATTAAAATGACATGAAAGGGGCTTGTTGAATAAAGAAAGTATCCAATCAAATTTAATTGGCATGACTAAGGCAGTAGAAATATGTTTTATAATTAAACCATGTTGTCTTGGAGCTTTATAAGCATGTATGAATCAAAATGTCAAAAATTATTCTTTGATACTTTGCATTTAAAACTTTGCATGGTGAATAGTTTTCTTAAACAAGGTTCTAGACTTGCATATTGATTCAATATGAGAATAGTTTTAAAGTCTGATTTTCACATTTATCTACTTATTCTAGGATTTTCTGTAAAAGATTAGAAAAATTTACAGTCCTGTCATACTTTAAAATATGTCTGCCTATTGTACCAATTTGTATTCAGATACAAGCTCTGCATTTTTTTACCTGTTATAATTTGAGATGTCTGAAATTAGTGGTAATAAAGTGTAAAAGAAGGGAACAGGAAGAAGCATAAAAAGAGAAGATAAAATAGGTCGCAAACTATTTTTTTTCTATAAGGAAATATTTTACTAAACCATGCTAACACAAAAAATGCTTCTTAGTTAATTTTAAAATTCACAAATATTAGCCAAATATTATTAAACGTTCATGCCTGCCAGTTTGATTTCAGAAAATGTATATTCAGTGTGCATTATAAAGAGAAAATAACTGCTTAGTTCCAAGCTCTCCTTCAGAAACTTGAATGTTTCCGATCATTTCTTTCAATGATTGGAACCCACCTAGCATACTCAGTTATTTGCACATCTCAGTGGTACCCCTTTTTCTAACAGAAGATTATATAGCTTGTCTCGTCACTTAAAATAAATTGTCACAGTCATGTCATTCATAAAAAACAATTTTTTAAATTGCCTTTGTCTTATTGAAATTATGACAGATTACTTCCTATGTTAAGAATATTATTTAAGTTACAAAAAAATACCAATGTGCATTTATAGGTAGATGCTAGGATTGATTAAACTTTAAGGTACAAGAGGAAAAGAGAGATGCAGACTTGGAAATGAATGGCAGAATTCAACTTCTGTTTATAACCTTGTATGTAATGTATTTCATACTGACATGCACTCCTGATATGAATTATGTCCTGTTGTGGTTGTAAATATCCATTGGAGTATTTATGGGTCAGTTCTATCTTAAAAGGAAAGAAACCAAATCTGAAAAACTTCAGGCATATTTCCCCATTTTCTACAACTCAGACCCTAGTAGTTTTTACTTAAGTCCTGAGATCTAATCCTTGATTGTGTGAATACATTGAACTCTGGTACATCCACTTACAGATGCTCTGGCTTCCAAGATATAAGAGTTCAAGCTCATAAAGCCTGTGCTACTTATACCATGAAAAAAAAAAACACAGTGAAAAAAAAAAATTATCCTCATCTAGCCTCATATTTTGCAGGAAAACAGTTTTTCTTAATCTTTGGTGGTTGTAGGTAACTGTATGTCCAATTGCTTGTTTGTAGACAAGGGAGAGGGTGAAAAATTCTGAGTTTCAGATGAGTGATGTCCAATTGAACAGAGCTGAATAAAGGCTCTAGCTGGTCTCATTCAGTAGCTAGAAGCCACATTTTCCCTGAAAGGAGATGTGGGAATTCAGTAAAATTAAGTCTGTCTTAAATTTCTACTTGACAAATCTGTGTTTGTCTATCCAGCATTGTGTTACTTTTTATTCTCTCACATTAGCGCCTTTTAAAGATTTTGAGAATTAATTACAAAACCTTCTTTCATCTTTCAAATTCCTCATCCTGGACTATTTCTAAATCATCATTTTGCTGATTAAGCAAAATTTTACCAGCAGTGAAATTTTAGGCAGTGACGGCTTGTGTCATTTCATCTAGATTCAAGTGAATAAACCTCTCTGTTGTAATTGATAATTTTTAGTGAAATTTTGGGTGAAGAATTTCAATTTTCTTAGATATGTCTTATTTGCATCAGCATAACTATGGAATGCCTTTACTGAAAATTATTATTGAATTAAACTACTATGAGACGTTCATGGGCCTTGACTCTTTTAGATATCACTGCTATTGTGGACCTCATATCTATGTCAAATCTTCCAATACCCAAAATTCTATTCATTATGTCTTCACCTCCGAACAGCTCAAACAGTTCCCTTCCCTCTCAGGAAATGATTCCCAATGTCAATGTTCAGTAATTGAGTAAAATTTAGATTCAGGGAAATCAATGTCATAATTCAATGGCAAAACAGTGCAAGCCCTTCCATTGCCAAAGAAAATGCCAAATTATTTCTATCAGCACTGGAGATTTATTTTTTTATATATTTATTGTTATGATAAAGTTGTTGGGCAAGCTGAATTCTGATACATTTTTTCTGTAATACTGTTTTGTGGAGTGGCTGATTCTTCCAAGGATGAGGTTTCTGTTTTGATTCTTCAAAGTGAAGGATATATTTTTTGTTACACTGCATCTGATTCATGTCAGCATAATTCCACTGATTTTGCTTTAACTGGCCTTGAGCAAAATATAGTGAAAAACAGCGAAGACTTCAATGTCATGATTGCTGATTAAGTTTCTTGTCTGACTTACATGACTTCCTTTTTCTACAGAATTTCTAATTTGCCAGTTCAGATTGCAAGCTATTCATTTTTTGCTTTATTTTTCTCATTTACTAGAATTATTTATTTTCTACTGTCTAGCAGAATATTAATATATCTTTGTTTCTATGTCTTTTTGTCAAGGAAGTTAGTTACTAGAATAAGTGTCAGTTCAGGTGGACTAAAGATTTAGACCACTTTACTTTGATTCTACATTGTTTACAAATTTCATGACTCACAAGAAAAAGAAAACAGGAGGGAAAAAAGAAAAGGCAGATTCTGTTTTGGCTGCGTATTCACTTTCATCAAGCATGTTCTTCTGTTAAGTCCCAAACAGTATTTCTTATTCCTCACCTTAAGAGGTGTATTTCTGCATGGTCCATTTTTGATGAAGATTGTAATAAATTCCCAAATATCATAGAACTTGGAGAAAAATATACCTCTCTCTTTTCTCAGTTAGTAAGCCTACCTTACCCATTTCAAAACAAAATCAAACCAAACCAAAGATGAACATGTTACTATATTTTTCACATTGTGATTTAATTAAGTAGACATTCTCTGTAATGTGAAGAGTGTCATTTTTTTTTGTTATGAAGTCTAGATTATATTCTGTCAATACAGAATAAGCCATGGGAGCTATATTATGTGAAGAATGACCACATGTGATAGATTTTTACAGAATAAAATTCAGAGTGATACAAGTGCTTACCTTTTCGCAGTGACGCTTATTAGAACTTATGAGAATCATAAGAAGTAATCTCCTCGTAGAGGCAATATAACTTTGTATTTGTTTGTTAGAGCACTGTGTATTACTGGAGATATATACAGTCTATCTTATTTATCTGAGACAATGCTGTAGTATGTGCCATAGCACCATACTCAAGTTCTTATAAAGATTTTACTTACTGATATGTTAACAGTTTTTATAGCTTCACAAACAAAATGGTTGATCTTTCAAAAACTCTCTGAATTCTCATGCAAAATGTCTGCTTTTCTTCACTGAAATTGATCATCCAGTTTTTCATGTAAGTGAAATATGAGAGTAAAAATAGTAGAATTTTTAAGGCTTTTGTATAGACTCAGGAGAGTCTTTCCTGCAATACCTAACTGAAAAGGTAATGAACTGTAAAATATGTTGAAATGATTGGGGATTAAAAACCTCTGGTGTGTAGTGACAGTACAATTATATTCTACGGTAAAGGTTTCTTATATTAAGTGTAATAAATAAAACTTTTTTTTTTCCCAAGTGTGATTGGTTGTCACTACTGTAATGATAGCTTTGACCTTCTTCCTCTTCAAATGTCATTAGCCTGTGACCAACCAATCAGGGTGTTGTAGAATCAATTGGGATGACTGTGCATGTAGCCATCCATTGAAGGTTTGTTGTTGTTTTGTTTTTTTTTAATAGTACTTAAGTAAAGTCTGTGATAAATTTTGAGCCTTTTTCCATTGCTGCCCCTGCACAACTGCTTTACTCACATTTTCTGTCTCGCAGCATGTTAATTTAAGCTATCTTCATCTCTTAGCCAATGCAGCTATCCATTTACTTTTAACACATCTTTTTAACATTTAGGTTTATGTTTATAGCACATTCTCTTCCTGTTCAAACAAGAATATCCTTGTTCATCTGTTTGTAGAGATAAAGTAGAAGAGTTCAAAAATTTTTCACTTTCTTTTGGGTGGTGGAACAGTCAGTAGGATGAACATAAAATTCCCTTACTAAGATGTTTGTGTCAAGCATTATCAGGTGCAGAACATGGGCCTTTTAACATTCTTAACGTTATATGAAGTGAAAATACTATAAAAATACTGAATTACTATTGAGTAGTTGCAGTTATTCATCAGGCTGGTGTGCTTTTGGTTCTCCTTTTTTTTCAGGCACTGTATTTCTGACTGGGATTTCAAGCAAGTGGCTGTCTTAGTAGCTGAAATGTTTGGCTCTCCATTGTGCTGTTCCTGTATGCAATAACCTACTCTTTACTCTTTCTGTAGACTTCAGAGCATCATTTCTAGAAAGAGCTTAGTTTCTCTTGGCTAAGGGTGCAAACAGTGCAGCTCGTTTCAGTACTGCCACTCAGGGATCTGTTCAGCAACTTTCCTTACCCTCTGGCCTTTTTAAAGACAGTTATTTTTTTCTCAAATGAAACCATAACAAGAAGCAAGGCAAATAAAAATAAGTGTATTTTTGTATTAATATTTAACAGACATTGTAGAATATTATTGCTTTAACTGTCCCATGCAATTACACAGGATTGTGTCACTTAGGATTAATGATCTCACAAACAACTGCGTTAATATCAAAAGTCATCTAAAGAATGATATTTCCAGTCATTTAATGGAAATACCTCATATGACCAGGTATGAGAAGTGAGAGCTCAGTTGCTCTAAATTTATCTGTACCTTTGATAGGAGAACTCAAAAACTATTCACTTTATGAGAACTTTTGATTAGGGTTTGGGTAGGTGGATAATGAAAGAGTGAAACATTGAAATGTGCCTAAATAACATGCTGTTACAAGCCTTATGATAGATTTGTGTTTGACTTAACAGCTTTTGGAACCTAATAAAAAGAACTTAATTGACAATTTCTTGAAATTGCTAAGAAAACCTAGTGATGTTGGTGGGGTATAATAAGGAGTTTTCTCATCACTGTCTTGAAGATTGAGCCTATACAAAAAAAAGGATTTATCTCTGTGGTAACTCCAAGTAATTGATATACAGACAAGGTTTGGTTCCAATTTGCCAGCAATAAAGTTGTAATAGGGTTTTCTCTGCAATTTTAGCCTTAATGTGCTCATTCCAAAGAGCGGTATTTTTCCAAGCGAACAAATAACATCAGTAAAGCTTACGATCAGTAATAGCCCCACACTGATGCTCGCATTAAACTTGTTAAATCAATTCACTAGACACTTTCTAAAGTGGACTGTCTGTTTACTTTAACTTGCACCCTGTGAGGATTATCCATCAGTTACATTTATTTGAATGATCTTTACATTTGAAATTTCTAATTATTCATGCATGATTGTGGTTACAAATGTCTTCTCTTTTTCTTTTCTTTTTTTTTTTTTCCTTGAAGCTTTTATTTTGTAACTTGTGAATTTTTCACCTTAGTTATATGCAGGATATGGATATTTAGTGGCACACAGTTGAATGAATTGTATTTTTAGCCTTATCCAAATCCTAAATGAGCACTTTGCATAATTATAGTGGCTTCTCTTGATAGTTATATATTTCATATTACTGTTTACTGAAGGTACCAATCCACTGTATGCAGCATTGTTCTTCTAGGATAAAAAATTAACATATAAATAATGTAGGATTACCGTATTTTGAAATAATTAGCAAAATGTGGTAAGTACTAAATGATTTATTAAAGATGTAATTTAGTGAGATTTGCTGCAAAAGATATTAGAGTGCAAAATGCCATACTCTACTCTGCAAGGAATTGTTTTGTAGATGGTTAATCTACCAACTAGGCTTCATTTTTCTCTCAGTACAAACCCAGTGTTACTGCGCACTGCCTTTTGTCAGTAAACACAAAGAGAAATCAGAAGTAATCAATCTTGCTTATCAGTAGCATTCAGTATGTTTACCTTTCTTTTATTTTATTCTTTGGCTCTATAAAGCTAAGCTAATATAAAAAATGTGAAGAGTTTAAAAGTTTGGAGTTGTTTGCCAGCTGAGCATATATTTTAAACAGTAGTGCAAAAACAAAATAATGGCATTATCTACTACATATATTAAGTAAACTGAAAATATTTTGGAAAACACTGAGATCCTGGAAAAAAAAGCGATGTGGCTATAGGGAAATTTCGTGGATAATGAAGCTCTATGACATGTTTGTAGTTAAAATCTGCATGGCTTGTTACGATTATCTACTATTTCATCCCATTTCCAAGGCCAAGTCCACATGTGTGTAGCACAGTGAAGAAAAACCTTCTGCCTGTGAAACATAACAGCTGTCTCTTACATGCATCACTTCTTTTCCTCTGGTGAAAAAAAATACTTTGCTTTTCCTTTAACTAAAAAGGAAGTTTTTATAATGGACATGTGATAAGATTTTCTAAAAATGGTAGCTAGCTTGATTGGAAAAATATTCAGACAAAATATATGTCAGATGTATGTTCAGCCCTCTCCCCCATTTTTTTTTTTAACTTTATGTCTCGTGTCCTTATTTTAGCTAACCTATCTCTATTCATTTTTCAGTGAAGTAATTTGACATAAGTAGAAGTGGTGATGTTGAGGAGTGTGTCTTCTCCATATTATACCAGAAGTCTCCTAATGCGTAATGCTCATGAAGTGTCACGAAAAAACAGGAAGAGAAGTGTAATTTAATGTACCTATAAATAACTCATGCAACCATCAC
The DNA here is from genome assembly GCA_037305975.1 of Chrysolophus pictus. NCBI lineage: Eukaryota > Metazoa > Chordata > Aves > Galliformes > Phasianidae > Chrysolophus > Chrysolophus pictus. The sequence goes on from CM074580.1 coordinate 35,550,770, forward strand.
TTTATGTGCAAAATGTTTAATGCAAGATCTCCTTAATTCCTAGTTTGACTAGATTCTCCAGTAGAATTTAAGAGACATGGAGCCTTTGCCTTTTTACTGTTGTGGTTTTCAGAGCAGATCTGCAATCTTTAAATATGGAAAGGGGAAGAAAATAAAAGCAATATGCTGTTGTCATTTTCCCTATCCCTTTCTACTGCACAACTATAAACTGAAGAAAATTGCAGCCGAAGATGGAAAAGATATTTAGGTTGTGAGAAGCATGGTGATAGACAGAAGACTTGCATGTGAATTATGGTTTAATTGATGTAGAATAACATAATTTACATAGATTCTGTCCTGTTAGATCACAAGTGATGAAAATATACATTATATTGATGCATCTCAAAAAGCAGATAAATGTTGGATCATTTTTATACACTTAAGCTATCTTTTCCCCTTTATGTGACTTGATATGAGGATAGTGTCATCAGTTTGAGAAATTAATTCTAGAAAAACTGGGGATGTTCAATCCCTTGATTAACACTTCCTTTGAGTCTATTAGCAGCAGCTCATCTTGGAACTCATATGTTGAACACTAATTTTGACATTTCCAGTTCATTCTCCAAATGTTTCAGAAAATATGGCCTCATGTAACAGTTCTTCCAGAGGTGTCTGTACTGTGAACTGCTGGCAATTGTATGCTCTAAAATTATCATCAGGAGCCTAATTGCTGCCTGTAACCCTTGACTGGCTAAAGAACTGATTAACTTTGCCCTTTGGTCACAATTAAAAGAAAAGTATATTTAAAGAAAAATGAGTAACAGCATCTAAATCATCATCCCTTCTGTCTTGTGTCTGTTCTGCCTTCATTAACATATTCCTTTTTTTCTTTTTCTTTCTTTGTCCTTTTTCCTTTTGTCTTTTTCCCTTTTTCTTCTCTAAAAATCAAATCCTGCTAGTTTTGTGATGTTGTTTTATATGGTCCCCATGGTCATGTTGCACATTAATGATTTCTTCAGGGAGAGGAAGGATTGCTGGCCTAAACCTAAGTATCCACCAGGCATTGATAAAGTCACAGTACTCCTAAAGCAGCCATGTGGCAGCATAAGAAGGTGCTGGCACATCATGTTTTATGATGCACATGTATGTGGAGGCCCATGAGAATACCTGAGATGTGCTCTCATGGTATGATGAGGAGGTCATCAGCAAGCACAATTACAGGTGTTCTGATGGAGAAGTTTGCTCCCAAAGGATTAAAGATCTGAGGCAAAGAAACTTCTTTAGCACCTTGTGAAATGGGGTAGTGCTCTGAAAACAAAGCACAGTTGGAAGACGCTAGTTTGGATGTAGAATGGGAAAATCATATTCTGGTTTTAAAATCATAGGAAGGGACATGATGAGTATGGGAACCCTATTGAGTAAAGACAGTAATAAGACAGGTGTAGATACTGTCACTGTGGCAAGTGGTGGGTTTGGAAAAGGAAAGTTAAAAAAAAAAAGTCACAAAATTGTTAGGAATAAGGAGGGAATGATGGAGAATTGCAGAAGTGTGGGAGAAGGGAGGGTTCATATTTTTTTGGAGACAGTCTTCAGATGTAAGTTGATACTTGTATAAAAGTTAGTTGGGAAAACAGGCCAAGCAAATATTGATTTAAACCAAGAGCTACTCTGAGCTTTTAATATTGTTTTTCCCTTTGTTCACTATGGCATTAGAAGTTGAACTCTTTTTTATTTACTTACAGTTACATATGGTGTAGATATCTTTGATAGTGGCTTTTAGGCTTGCTACATGTGAACTGAAGCTTGACCTGTGAAATCTGTCCTTTCTGAGTCTCTAAAGTAATATAGTTTTAAAGAGCAATACAGGACCTCTCCTTAGTGACCTGCTGGTCATGCTAAACTGAAGTGTTACTTGCAGTGGTTTTGGAATGTGGTTTAATAATTCCCAGATGACAGAATTGAGACTGTGGAATACATTTCACTTTGAACCTGAGGACAGATGTGTGGTATGGTTCTGAAGGCAAATGTGGGTGTTTATATCCAGTAAGATCTGTGGCCTACAGCAATTCATGAAATTGCTGAAAAATCTGATGAAGGAGATGTACGCTGCTTTGAATGTTTTTGGTTTTTTTTCCTTCTACTGTTTCTTTCCTATGTAGATTGTTGTACAGCTCAGTAGAATGTTGAAGTGCATGGTGGAAACAGTTCAATTTCAAAAGTATTTAAAGAATGACAGAATAGATAAGCACCTGACAACAAACTTACACTGAGGAATATTTAGTCTTTCAGTATTCCAGTTTTCTCACCAGACAGGTAGTTATTATCTATGTGCTATACAAAAACACAATGGATTAGTTTTTAATTTTTTTTTTTTTTCTTAACTCATTTGTCAGAGAGGTGCTTGACGCTAAGAAATTTTAATACCTGGATTTTGTAGTGATTCATAACCACATTTCAGTACATCTGACACTAATAATAATTACTCAGGTTACTGTAGATTCCAAATTAACAGGAATACATTGCAAAAGAAGATTCTGTTGATATGCCCATGGCCTCCTTACTTGCTTCCAACTTTCTTTTAGGTTGAGACATTTCAAAGATAACAATACATATTTCACTTGTGAAGTAGTTCCTTGGCTTTCATTTAGAAAGAAAAACAACCCAAAACTTTTACAGAGAAGAAATGCCCCTGCTTCACTTTTGAATCAGTTACATGTATAGGATTTCTTCACACATATGAGCTTGAGTTCATCGTAAGTAAAAGACTTAACTAAAAAAAACAGTTATTTGCATTCATTTTCTTATTTTATTCAAATTCATTACAAATGCAGATGGTTTGCTGTTCAGAACCTGATAAAGCTGATTGATGGAGTTTCCTAATATAATCTGAAATCATAGGAATGTTGTATTTTCACCTGGTCCTCTTTGGAGTTTGCTGGATACACTGACAAAGTTACTTCAGTTAAAAGCCAACAGAACTGTATTTAATACACAATATTTAATAATGCCATCACTACTAATTTGAGCAACAACAAATCAAAATTTCTCAATTAAAAAAATAATCCATTGTGATTCTTTGTGTCATCTATTTTTGCACTAACAAGTCTACCATCCACATAATTAAATTAGCACTTTTTTTTTTATCCCAGTCTTTCTTATGTTGCCATGTACTTTCATGTATTTATAAAATTTTAAATAAGGATAGTTCATAGTTGAATCACAAAACTGTGTTAATGATATCTCTTGTTAAAATTCTGTCTTAAAACGTTGCCTTCAAGTTCAAAGTGGCTTTCGAGAAACAATACCACTTTATTTTGAATCATGTAAATCCATTCTTCTTCAAGCTAAAAATACTGATGATGATCTAGAAGAGATCTAACTAGTAAATAAGTAATTATGAAGAGATGCACATTGTCTTCTTGTGCCTGTCACTTCTTGTGATTTTGCCTGATATGTAGTCCTCTGTTCTGCAGGCTCTGTTCCACACAATCTTAAACTGCAACAAGGATGGCTAAAATTGCTAGTAGAAGGAACATTTTCAACATTACCTGGACATAATTACTTTTTCATAGACTCATAGAATCATTGAGTAGAAAGAGACCCTTAATGGCCATCTAGTTCAACTCCTCTGCAATGAACAGGAACACCTGCAGCTCAGTCAGGTTGCTCAGAGCTCCTTCCAGCCTAACCCTGAAGGTCTCCAGGACAGGGCATCCACCATGCCTCTGGACAACCTATTCCACTGCTTCACTACCCTTATCAGAAAAAACTTTTTCCTTATATCCAATGTAAATCTCCACTCTCTCAGTTTGAAATTGTTTCCCCTTGTCCTGCCGCTGTTGCCTTCTTTCTTATAGCCTCCCTTTAGATACTGAAAGGCTGTTCTCAGGTCTCCCCAGTGCCTTCTCTTTTCCAGTCAGAACTGCTCCAGCTGTCTCAGCCTGTCCTCACAGAGTAGGTGTTCCATCACTTGGATTGTTTTTGTGGCCATTTCTACACTTCAAATGGAGAAATTGTAATAACCAGCTCTCCGTCTATAGAAGGCCTCTCAAAGGAAGCAATAATTGTTGAACAGCACATGCATAATTTTTAGCAGGTAATGAAAATGGTGAAATTAAGGAAACAATAATTTTACCACAATCTTTGCCTGTCCAGTGCCTGGAATAGCATTTTGTCACAAATATAATATGCATCTGTTGTAGTTGATGTGAAATAACAAATTTGCCTATTTTAAAGCTCTTGAAGTCTTCTTAAGCTTAGAATGCTTTGTATGGTGGGTATATAAGCATGTGAACTGTATTTTTCAGAGGCCAGCCTATTTACAATTAGTTGTCTGATTACTGTACCACTGAATTTAGTAGACGCTGGCTGTCAAACTTCACATATCTCCATGATATGTGAAAAATCATTTAATGAATTAATTCAAATAATTCAAATAATTTCATCCTACTTCTGCTGGTGCTTTGGATTCCAAAGCTCCAAATTCAGGTCATGATCTCTTTTTTTTCATTTTCTTCTGTTCCCTGTTCAGCACGTTCATGCTTTTCAGAACGTGTATGCTGAAGAGAGCAGTGTACGCTTTTCAGAACTCTACGCTGAAGAGAGCAGTGGTGTCTGAGTTCATGTGCTGAGTAAGAATAAGTACTGGAAGTATTCTGCCCTGCTGTGAGACATGGTAATTTGCTCACAGGCACTCATCACTATACCGTGCAATATGAACCTGCTCTTAATTCCCCTTCTTTGCTGTCTCCTGCTCTGTTAATCTGCAGTTCCTACCCTTGTTGCCTGAGCACCTGGGAAAAGGAGCTGCTTCATTCCCAGGACTGCCAGAGGAAGCAGAGAGACCCTACTATTTACAGGCTGGATAATAGGAGCCAGGAGAGGAAACCCAGGTGGTACCAAAGATTATCTGTGGTTTATAAAACCTGGCAGAAAACCAGATATGAATAGTAGCTTGCCAATTACTTGATATATTCATAGCTTTTCCTGTTCTGGCATCATCTTACTGCATGCTCCATTGCATAGCTTGCTGTCCTTTTCACAAGTTTTTATTTTGTTTTATTTTTGCTTAAATAAAAAACAGATTTTCTGGAAGGAGAATTTTTCTTGGTGCTATGAAGTTTAATAGAGTTGAGGTCTCACTCCATTATTTAACTCTTAGCAACTGCTGCATATATATTCATAGCTTGATGTAGCAGTGAACAAAAATTCAGTACTCTATAGGACTGTTTGAAAAAACAGTTAAGGAAAAATTTTGACATCACATCCCTTCATATTTACAGTGGTAATCTGTGGTATGTTTTGCGTAAATGTAATTTGATCACAGTAGATTTTTTTATCTAATGTTTGAGACATTGACAGCAAAAGAAGCAATACTTGTCAGCTTAGCTGGAGAAAACATGGGGAGTAACTTATGAGCAAGTCATGGTGGAGTAATATCAGTATACATCTTACAGTAGGAAGTTCTTTGACAATCTCTTTTTTTCAGAATTTAACTTTGCGCTACAGTATGCCTCTGTATAAGATTTTTCAATGTAATACGTGCCTTCCTATTCATGTAGATATCAAAATCCAATACAGCTGCTCCTCTTAAACTGAATACTTCAGGTACAGAAAATCATCTAAATTTAAAGAAAAATTTTGCATCAGCATTGGAAATCTAGACCAAAATAATGGATCTTGATGCAAAGCTTGATGAAAAATTTCTCTTTAGATTATCAGTCTGATGCATAATACTCTCTGCCGAACTGTAATTTCCATTCTCTTGCATGCTCCCCAAAATTACGGCGAGTCACTCCTGAGACTATTTACACTGGGAACTTATTTCTTTATAGAGACTTGCCATTAAACATTGAAATATTTTGATGTTTTAGTAGCATAAATACTTTTTTTTTAGAGCTTGTTGGGTATTTCTTTAAATGCTCTTTGGGCATTTGTCAAGCTCTTCAGTCATCTAGGCCTCTGCATTCTTATGAAACCAGAGCAAAAGGTAGTACTGAAGTCTGACAGTGTGTTGCCCTTCTGTGTAGGAGTTAGCGATAAGCGGAAATAATAACATTGCAAATCTATGGAGACATGTTAGTATCTAACCTGACAGAATTGCAACAAAACATAACAAGCAAACAAGTAAACGTATTGTAGGTGCAAGTAATAAACATTGCAGCTGAAGGAGGGAAAAAAAGTGGGATTAGATGGGAAGGACCATTATTGCATAAAAACGATGTATCTACATCCTACTTTCGTGAGTGTTTTATGACTAGGCAAACACATTTTCGCGCTGGCTTCTGCTGTAAATGTTTCTCCTTTATTACTTGATAGCCACTTAGAATTTAGCCTGATTTTTAACACTGCTAACATACTGTATGAGGAAAATTTATTTGAATAAAGTTACATTCTTCTAAACTGGATTCATAATATTAATACTTAAAATACACAGCAACATGCTGTGAAAATGGGATAGTTATTTAGATATATTATAAAATGTATCCTACTACTTTGATGTGATTCACTACTATTTCACCAAACCAATTTAACAGACTCCTGTGGAGAGGGAATAGTGCAATTAAAATTAGTAACAGAGATTTTCACATTCATATATCTAATTCAGGGATGGGTGATAATGAATTAAATACTTTTTTCTTCTTCTGATGTCAGATCAGTATTAAATGAATCTGAGAAAGAATTCATATTTAAAGAGTGTGCTTATGTGCAGTTACAGAATCTGGAGAAAGATTTTTACGTGAACAATAAGTGTTCCAGCTCAGTTTTATGGTTCATTTGTTGTTGTTTTTTTTTGTTGTTGTTTTTTGGTTGTTTTTTTTTTGTTTGTTTGTTTTTGTTCTTGTTGTTTGTTTTGGTTTGTTTTGTCTTTTTTTTTGTCTGTTTTCCATGTGACTCTTGAAAATTATCTGAATGTATAGGAACAATTTCTAAAAAATTAAATCACTTTGCAGTGTGCTATGATCCTAAAATCTAAGAACTTCCTAGGAAGAGATCTGTCATTAAATTTGCCTTGGACAAAAATTAAGGAAGGTAGAGCAGAAGATTGATAGTCCTGGGAACATCAGTCTCTAGACACTTGTTAATCAGACATTGGAAAACCCAATGAATAATCCTCTGGGATGATGTGGCTAAATTTGTTTGTAGACATTTTGAATAAGAAGTGGTTTCTCAACTCATTACAAGCAGCATAAAAAACATAACCAGGATATACTGTTCTCTATGTATGATATTACTCTGAAAAATAAAACAAAAAACCACCAAAACACTCATGAACCTCGTTCTGGTACTTCCTATAATTAGACAAGGAAATTAAATATCTCTTCTTAGGCAAACAAATCACTGTAGCAAGAGTCGCATTAACCCTTCACCTAACCACAGATTAGATAATAGTTGCACATTAATAGTAGTTCTAGAGGTCTACTGGCAGGATAATATTTTGATGACTCCTGCTGTATCACCAAGTTTGCGATATGTGTGATTACTTTTGTTCCTTAATAAAAGCTTTTAAATAAACGAATAAACGAACCAACCCGTGCCCCTGTGTTGACCGCACTTGCAGATGATATGTAAATACTGAAAAATGTAAATTACTCATTCATTAGAGACCTGACCAGTAACAGGGCTGATGAAGAACAGGAATCAAAACAACTCTGAGTTTAAGATAGAATTTCTGTGCAGGATTACAATGCTTATCTTGGAAGCAGTTTGCCCTACTTTCTCTATGCTGCTGATCACTTCGTGGCTGAATAGCAGGACCTCCTGAGCATCTTAACTTTATTCAACGTGTAAAGAAATTCTTCATAGAAAAAATAATTCCTTGGAGTAAATTTTTGAAATATAAATTGTAATTTTGGACTTGGCTGCATACGTATCTTTAAATGCCATAATGCTGCTATTGTATAGTGTGTGTTGACTGCTAACATTTTCATGGTAAGGAAAATTCTGGAATGCACTTATTCTGAACATGAAGGAAGGCTTGTGTCTTACCCAGACCAAAATCATAGAAATGGCTAATTTCGTAAATCTAAACTGCTATTATAGTTGTAAGAAATCAAAGATTATCTTGTAACTTACTATTTGCTTTATACCTGCACTGTACCTAGCACTATACTGGTTACTAAAATGACTACGTTCATGATCAAGCCATAAAGACTTGTCTACTCATTTCCAGAAGAGAAGTGAGTCCCAAGGTTTCTGTGCCTTTCACTTGAGAGCTCTGCTCCTTGGGATGGCAAATTGAGAAGAGATAAAAGAGGGATGGCTGTCGTTCTGAGGAAACTTAGGGTGCAATAGCCATAAGTGAGGATGTGAGCTGGGCAAAGTGGTATGTTTGAGAGGTTTTTTTCTGCTTTTTTTCTGCTTTTAAAACAGAGGACCCTAGGTTTTGTGTTCCCGTAACTCAGATTTATTGTATAGCACCAAGGAAAATTAGATGGATGAAATTTCACTGGAAGGAAAAAAGAAGAAAACATCCCATTGCATTAATTAAATGAAATAGCACATTTTAAATGATGTAAATGAGCAGTAAATGAACAAGCACTTTGAAATATTTAGAATTTCTCATTTCACAGCAATGTTGGCCCAAGGTCCTATGGTCTTTAACTGCACTAAGTTTTCTTTTCTCCATCTCTTTCTTTTCTTCCCATCACAAAGGTGATAAATCGAAATGACCCTCCTTCTAGCAAAGAAAAATGGCAAGTCTTTATGCTGCTTCTGTCAATGCCATCCTTTCACACTGCTAGAAGAGGTCGCAAAGATCAAATATAGACATCTCCCACTAGAGCAGAGCATGTGACCTTGAACCCCTTTCCAACACCTGCCTACCTCTCAATAGCCAGCTTTAAGATACAACCAGGCTGCAGTTCCTGCAAGCCTTAACCTTACACGGGAGCTTGAGGAAATTGGTGAGCATTTATGTCAGCTGGAAAAAGCTTTAAATCCAATTACGGTTCTTTGGTTTTTAGTCATAGCCTTTGAGTCTAGGTGAAGCTTGGTTCTGCATGCTTTTTTATGAGTGAGGTGCTAAATCTAACTGGTTGGATCTTGTGCAGTTTGGCTTCCTTGTCCTCTGCCTGTGCAGCAAAACCAATGTCTTCCTACTGTATTCTGACCCTGATGTAGACTTGCACAGTGCAGGATGTAAAGATTTGCCCTAAATTCCTCTGGTCATTTGTCTTTTAGACTGATCTACAAGCTCGCAGTTGGTTCTGTTAGAAGTGCTGTTATTTTAAATGTAAGGATTTTCCTTTATACATGCTTGCATCAGACAGCTGCTAGAGCCTTTTACTGCACTCGTGAGCAGTGATGCACAGAAATGCAATGAATGAAACTGAGTTTACAGTCCAGTTTGGTAATTCATGAATTTAAGGCAGTTTATTTTTAATCTAATTTGCTTACTTCAACTATTTTCTAATTCAAGGTATCTTTCTTCTATTGTAAATAGCTGCTTACAGCACTGTCAGTTTTTAGCATTTCTATATTCCAACAAAAGAATTACTGTAAAGCACAATTGCATTGTGTAAACAGCAATACTTACGGTAGTCCATTTGCCTGAATACATTAGAATCCATGAAAAAAGGACTATTTAAAATGTGACTCTCTTTATTTCCTGCCTTTTGATTGTCATTGTTTACTCAGTTATACAGTGGTTTGTTGACACCAAATATTTTAATAATTTCTTTCCAAGTCCTTGTGCCTATGCCTTTGAGATGCTGCTATAGTAATTAAACTGTCTTTTAGCTGAAATGCTTGCGAAGCGTCCAGTTCTGTGCCTGGCAGCTGGTGATGCATTATAGAGACATTGAGCTAATCGATTAAAACCGCAGAGACATGGGAGTTGTCTGACAGCACAGTACTAGGATGAAATTAGTTGGAATTGCATGGTGAAATTAGGGGGAATGCAGGTGATTGCAGCTCTTCTGGGAGAATCCTGGGTGAGAGGAACACTGTGCACTGATCCCTGCGTAATTAGGACAGCCATGTTTTAACAGTATTTCTAAAGTATTAAAATGGACTGGGTAAATCAGCAGGGTTGTTTCCAGTGAACTTGGCATCCATCCACTGTGACTGAAATAACATGAAATTTTTCGGCTAGTAGGAAATGTGAAATTGGACTAATTGTCTTCTAACTAGTCTGCTACTGTGCTAGTCTGTAGCATGTAAGGAGTATGAATACGGTATGCATTTCGATCTACTGCTAGAGCCTACGAAATTCTGCTATGTTTGCAGCCTAAATTATACAGTTTATGGTAGGATATTTATTGATGCAAGTACCAATACAAATTGGATCGCAGTCTGTAAAGGCAGTTTGGATGTACTAGTTTGTAAGACTGCCTAATGCAACTGCTTTGATCAGGCAATCCTACTTCTAGCCTAACTAGACAAGTTCCTTTTCACTTGGAACTTGTTCTGTACAAATGTTAAAGAACTCCTATAAAATTAATTTCCAGCAAAATCATGGTTAACTTCTAGTTAAATGAGTCAAATTTCCACTTTGTTTCATATTACTCTGAGAATTTTTCTAAGAAGTGCTGGACATAAAACAGTCTGCTTTCAATTGCAATTTTACATCATTTAGATTTGGAACTACTGTTTGGCTAAACAGTTCAGCAGAGGGATTGGCTGTGGAATGCCAATCTGTAATACAATCAATTACTGCTGCGTATTTCTCTCCAAAGCAAGATGACCAAAGAGCCATTAGACGTAAGGAGTGACACCTTCTAGAGCTGTGGAGGGCACTGGTGGGCTAGCCTTTGAGGGCAATGTCCTGTCCTCCCAGCTTGTAGCACCAATGTTCTCCCAGCTCTTCTCCCCTGGAGCAGAAGCAGCCAGGCACAGGGATAGCGATTTCCATCCACCTGCTTGGAATTCTGTCTGGTAGAAGCCAGTTGCTGCATTTTGCAGGCATTAATAGAAGGGAAACTGATCACACTGGAGTTGAACTTTGATGAATGCAAGACTAATGTGTTACTATAAAGGAATAACCACCTTTAAATCAGCAGAAGAGAAATTGTTTGACAGCTAGATCTATACTGTTTACAAAGGCAGAAACAATAGAATTCAGCAGTGGCTTAATTCAGTGTGAATGTATTTCTTGAATGAAATAAAACTTGAACAGTAGGATCGCTTAACCAATAGATAGTTGCTGTGCAGGGCCTGTCCTTTGAACGAGTACTAATGAGACTGGCACTGTACTGGAGGCCAAATGCTGGATTTGGGATCTGGGAAATGTCTGTGCTATCGTTCTGAATCTGGGAGTTTGTGACCGTAGTTTTTGCCCTGTACTTGTCATGTATTTAACCTAACCAGTCAGCTTAAATCACTGCTGAACGCAGTTTTCTCTTCCAATTAATTGCGTACTTAACTGCTACCACAGGCTGACAAGACACTGTGGCTTTTTAGAGACTATTGTTATAACTTTGTTTTAAAGCAAATTTGAGTTCCTTCTCATGATGTCTTACCTTTGAGTTGACATACATAAAATGTTTTATATTATTTTCCATTTTAATTCAGGCAGTCTGACTTCGTTATGTTTGTTTTGGAAAGAACTGTAACTACTGAGTAGCAAGTTTCTTTCCAAATAACCAATATGTGCAGCCCTGCTGCATTGGAAAGTTAGCTTTTTGTCATTTTGATTTTGGTCTGAGATTGTTCAGCAGGTTTTTGTTTTGTTTTGGGTTTTTTTGTGTGTGTGTTTTTTTTTTTTTTCTTTTTAGCTACTAAAAATTTCCTCCATTAAAAAATAAGCAGAGAAAGCATTTGTTATAAGGAACATGTCTTAAATTGCTTAAGCTCTAAAGATGTATTTTATTTAATTTTACAGTCATTTCGACTACACTTATTTTAAAAGGCAAAGCTACAGCACATTTAAGAAAAAGTTTTGGGGAGCAGCAGAAATATACAGTGCTCTTTAAATCTCCAGATTCTGTTGTACACATATACATATGGGACACCTCCCTGTTCCCTGAGTATACCTTTGCCTTCCATGATGAGAATTACCCGTAGCTGGAATAGTAGTTTCACACTGGAAGTGGAAATTCATTCTCAGCAAACGGAGTATGTCTTATGGTTTTATTAAGCTCTGTCTGCGATGTAGTGAGATTCCTCTCCCACCCCGGCATTCCAATTTCTCTAAATGAAAGGCTCTAGATATAATGGTTTCTAACGTCTTGGAAATGTCTTCCAGTCTTTAAACTAAATTTATTCACAACCAATTTAAATCATTTAAACCTACCTCTTCTTTGAGCCAACACTGTCTGTTAAATAAAATTGTGTTCCCTATCCTATAATAATATTTCTTCTCAGCTTTTGTTTAAATTGGCCAAGTAAGCTTGTAGATCATCTGGAGATGCTTTCTATTATCCTCGTATCCTCATTCTATATCTGATTTGATGAAGCTCTTTTCTTGAACACTGGGACCAAAGCTAAACAAAGTATTAGAGATGATGTCTTACTACTACCGTGTGAGCATTACCTGGCACTAATTTGCCCCCAATGTCAAATGCAGCTCTATATCTTGAGACAGCCAGGAAATAAAACATGTACGTTATTAATGTCTGTAATTAATTTCCAGCCATTATTTCTTCTTAGTGCAGCACCACAAGGTCTCTCTTTTGCTTATTTGTGTCTAGTTGATGACTTTAAAGTTACTACTAGCCCCTAAGAATATGATGTCAGTTTTTCTTACTAACTTAGGTCACTTCTACTTCTCCGATCCTCCAATTCTTCCTGCATTGTATGATTATCCTTCTCTAGAATAGCCTTCTAGTACTACCTTCATGAATTTTAGTGGTGTGAAATTGTACAGAAGGCAATTAAAAGAAACAAATATTAAAAGACTTCCTCACAGCTGATCTTTAAAACACTACAGCAGCTACTTTTCAGTCCCCTAACTCGCTTGTCATTATTGTCCACTAGTATTTGCCAGTAGTAGGTGGCAGGCATGCCTACCAGTATGTCATTGATTCAGTTTCGCACCCCTTTAGGCAACTATTGGGATAATTTCTTCTTTTCTATCCTTAAATTAGCACTTTGTGGTACTGGAAGTTTTAATCAAATTCTTACCTACCAAGTTTAGCTAAAAAATAAACCAACAGTGAAGGCCATTGGATTATTTCTGCAGATCTACCATCTGCAAGGATATTCCTCACTTGAAAGTTCACCTGAAAAACAAGAGTAGAATGTAAGTTATTTAAAAACAAAACTAACAACTTGGAATAGCATTTCCAGTTGTTCTTATTATGGCTAGTTATGAATTAATTCTAGATATACTTTGAAATGTTTAATATCTAAAGTCTGTCTTAACACAAAAGGCAGAGATAAGTATTTTAGAAAACTATGTGACTGGAGCCTACTGATCAGCACATGCTTTTTTAATCATAACATTTTAATGACTTTTTAACAATAATGTCATAACTAATACTTGTAGAGATCACTTGGATTTCTATGCTTTCAGGCTTTTTCAGTCTTTTTTTTTAGATTTCATAATCAGTTTGTAATTTTATCTGTTTTATTGCTTTATTTATTGGTTATTTATACATTTTTTTCAGTGATCAAAGCTACATTGTTTGAAGGTTCTGTTCTTTACCTTATTTTCCCACTGAAAGAACACTGGGAAAATTTTAAAAAGCTATTCCTAGAAGAATAGATGAAATGTTTCTGCATTAACAATTAAGCAGGTAAAGCAGTTCAATGGGAAACTGTTTCAGATTAGATCTTTATTTATGATACTGCCAGAAGCAAAAATCTGACTTCTGACAGACGACTGTCTATGTTTTCAGCTCTTGTAGACATAGCAATTAAGGAGAAAACATTTCAATATCATCTGGAAATGGCATGGATTGGGAAATCCCCAGTTGTGGGGTGTTATTTTGTTGTTGTTGTTTCTTTTTAAAAGCAGTGACTATCCTCTCATTTTAACTGTTATTACTTAATAATAATTTTCAAATGTAAAACAATTCTGTAATACTTGGAAACATGATTGTCTGATGGAAGTCAGTAGAAGGCTGATCAAAACCAGACAGTATATTTTAAACAACAAAACTTGAAAAAATATTTCTAAAACTACAAGAGTCAGAACTGCAGTTGAAAGATTCATCGAAGGCTTAACTGTAAATTGACTCAAACTTCTGGTAATGGTTGGAACAATGTTATAAAATTTCTTCATTCTCAGTTTAGCTCTTTGATAGAGCACAGATCAAGTAATAAGTAAGTAAATTTAAAATAAAAACATATCACACCACCAACAGCAACAAGCAAGAAAACATGAACAGCAAAAAACCATACCATGTAAATGAAACCTTTGTAGAACTTTTTAAAGCAGAATTACACAAATCGTTCCTCTTATCATTTCCCTCAAATAGAAATTTATTTACTTTCATTAAGCATTCCATGAATTTATTTCCTGGCATGTACATATGTTCCTATTGTTAGTTACATTCATGTTAGTGTACATCACCTGTCACTTTCATTAAGTCTATCAAACACATAAAAGTTGATTGGTTTTACGGCAGGACACATTTCTAATTGTGTTTTCTCATCAGTGCTGTCCATTTCCTTTTATTTTCTACCCAAAAAGTACCCAAGTAAGAGCTTTATGCACTTTCTTTTTGCATGAGGCAGAGTTTGTAGAGCAAAAGGAAATCCAGATTCTATGTATGTCTCACCAGGGAAGAAAGCTTTTAAAGATTTCATTGCAAGATAAGGACTTGTGTCCAAATGGGCTTTATAGCTGAAGGAATATCAGCTCCCAGTAGTCTACAGGTTTATTCAACCAGGGCGTTTGTCTCCTCATGACTGGAGAGAGTGATTGACTGTACCAGACTTCCCCCTGGAATCAATTCATGTTATTGTGTGCCATTATAGCATGAATGTGAGAGTCTCCAGAAGAAGCTAATTATGGTACTTAGGTGTGTCTTAGAATCATAATTTTCTTTCATCTTAATTTTCTGTGCAGTGACTTTTAAGCTCTGTTTTTTATAATATTCTGACTGGTTGTAGGATTAAGAAAATAAGAGGCTTTTACTAAGACATCAGCCATTGTCATCTTAGAATCATTACATATCCATTGAAAAATAAATACAGAAAAAAGCTTGCGATGAAAATACACTTTCTATTGTTGCCAAAACTTCAGTAATGTAGTAATTTCAGTTGATGCCAAAATAAGTATGGGTTGTAGATTGAACTAATGCCTGGAGATAAGCCTGTAAATATTACAGGTTGATTGTATAAAAATAACAAATTAATCACAGAATATTGCTTTAAAAGTAACTGAAACAAAATATGTAGCTTTTCAATTAAAAGGTAGCTCTGATGAATACTTCAAATTATTATGCCATTTTAGTAATTTAGGCTAAAAAATAAAAAGTGCAATCCAAAGTCTGAACATGAAACAATTTACCTTTGCCATATTTCATTAAAATATTCCAAAATTTTTGAAATGGGAAAAAAATTCTTGTAAATGAATTAATTAATCCATTGCTAACCCCACATCTCAATATCTCAAAGAAGCATTTTTAATCAAGTAATACTTTCTGCTACCAATTGCACATATCAGCCTCTCATAGTTTAACTACTAAATATTTTTGTGAGAGCAAAAACCTTTGCATCCTTTGTATATCTTGTCTTCTTTCCCCAACCCTGTTGAAGCAATTCCTGTAAAACAAAAGGCATTTATTTTGAGATGAAATGATTTGCCCTTCCAACACGCCTGAGCTCAAGATATCATCACAAAGGCCAAATGATTTTGTCTGTATTGATCTAATTAATTGAAAATAAAGACCATACATTCATTTATCATAAGAAATAAAAACATAAAAACAGTAGTGTTTTACTTTTTTTTCTTCAGACTGAAGGATTATGAAATTAAATGTTAATAAATCTTCTGTAAATCAAGTAGCAAAAAAAGAATGACACCATAAAACTAAAGAAAACTGTATTATTACCTGTTTTTCAAAATGGAGGTTGCAATTTGGATTTCCTAAAAATTCCAGCTTCAATGAATGCTAGATTTTGGATTTTTAAAAGTAAGAATGATACATAAAAAATAGGACAAAAATCCCTGTAGGCATAGAAAGGGCAGATTGAATAAGATTAACCTATCTTCCTAATCAAATTTGTAACTCCTTAGGAAAAAAAAAAAATTCCTAATACTGTCTCTGAAGTTTAATTTGGCATAATGCCATATCAGAAATTATGTAGTCGAAGAAAAAATATAGGTATCAGCATAAGGATTGCTAGTTTGTGGAGTTTTTAAGAAACTAAACTGTGAGAAAGCAAAAAGGAACTACTTAACAAGAGAAATTTTAAGAAACCTCTCAAGATCTGGGAAAAAAAAAAAAAAAAAAGTACTAGTGACACAAAAATTAAGAGAAAGGAGCAGTCAGGGCCGAATAATTTTGAGGACCGGAGTAAGAAAAATGGAATGAAATTACATAGAAGAAAGTGAAAAATGATGTACCTGGGGACTAGTAGTGCAAAATTCTCTTAAAGCAAGGAATTTCACCAGATAGAAATGACTGCAAAAGAGAAATTTATCTTAGAGAGCCTAAAAGGCATCACTATGATGTAATGTGAGAAAGTCAGATGTAATCCTAAGTCTGGAGTGCTGTTTCTAGTAGAGACTGCATGATACCCTTACAGCTATAGAAGGGAGTGATTTCTATGAAGCTATGTGAAATACAGGATATCAATGCCTCATACTGGTGGCACGCTCCAGCCAGGGGTAGTTGTGCCAGAGCAGTGTACTTCTTACTCCAGAACTTTCTTCTGCCTCCAGAGCATTGTTGACAAGTTTAATGGCAGCATACATGTTCTTTCTGCACAGCACAGGTGGGAAGTAAGATACAGTAGGTTTTGCTGTGCATTACATTATTCTGGATGTTCCCCCCCTGTTCCCAAAGTGGATCTGCCCCTGTTCAGTTGAAGTTACCTGTGCTGACAAAATGGGAATTCAGTGAGAACAATATGGAGAAAGGCCCTGAGAATCATGTGGAGAATGGCTTATTTGAGTGGGGTAGTAGAATCTGAAAATTTAGAGACATATGGATGAAAGTTAAGAGATGTAGCTAGCAAAAAGAAGGCTAGAAGATTACATGGCTGTTCTCCATGAGGAGCTCAAAATGCTAGGGGATCAGAGAAAACTTCTTAAAAGTACATGATCATCCAACTTAAGAGTTTGATTATTAACTGGCCACAAATAAATTCAGGCTGGAAATTTAGAAGACATCCACCTGCTTTCCATCCACTGCAAAGGGGGCAAAGGATTAAGTACTTTCCTGAGGTTAATCAATATTCTTATGAAAAGATATATGATGATCTGAGCAAATACATTAACTCAGTGAACAAGGTCCTTCTTACTTTTTGTCCCTTGATTTCTAAGATGTTTAAGAAAGTGGAGAAAAAAAATTGTTTGCCACTTATGAGATTATTTCAAATATTTTTTTGTGCACAAGACAGATCAAGTCCCCATTGCACTCATCATAAATTCCCCTCTTTCTGTACAAGTGAAGCACCTGACAGTTTCTAGAAATGGTGTCTCACTGTGCTTTTTAGTATATGGCAGCTGTGTGGCATGAATTAATGTAACCTATAGGCAGAGCCTGTAGAGAGCCACCAGTCACATGCTGTGCTGAGCTCAAGGCTGGACTCACACCCCAAAGCCAGAGAATGAAAACTTGTCTTCGATGCTTAATTCATGAGACATACTAGCTTCCAGTTATATAGTGTAAAAGAACCTCAACTCCAGTTTAAATAGCAGATGCAGATGGTGTAGGAGAGAAACATTATGATAAGGTAGCTCAGATATAGCCACAGCATCCCTCAGCCAGGGTAAAATATCTAGAAACACAGTATATACAGAAAGAAAGATTTCAATTTTGTTTTAAACTTATGTTTGTCAGTCTGTGTTTTAAAAGTTTGGCAAACGTGGAATATTTTAAGTAAGTGAGAGAATATATAAGTGATCAATACGACAACAGCAACACCCTGATTATTTTAATGGTACCTGTAATTTTATTGCTACTTCCTCTGTTGTTACATATTTCTTTTACTTTTAGCTACCTGTATATTTACACTAATGAAGGAGACTACACACTGTTCATTGCTCTTATATTCCCGAGATATTTAACTTTCTGTTCAGGTACTGACTGTCAATCAAGGCTAATCAAACTGGCACAGTTAACATAATACATCATAAAATTTCACAGTAATGTCAACCTTTAATTCTGTCAATCTGGTTAAAGGAAACGAGATAAAAACAGTATTGTCATTTTGTAATAACACAGGGAAATGGAGTTTTCAAATAATATTTTTGCTCTGTCCTATAAATATATTATGTACATGTTTCTAGAGCAGCAGTGATTTCCTTTAGGATTGGTCAAATGCTCTGAGTTTTTAATGGTAATTTTTCATTTTTCCAACTATCAGGGATTTTCTTTGTATCTTCAGAAAGAATGAGGTATTGCAGTTATCCCTGTATGGTGGCACTGGAGGTGTCCAGGAGGAAAGCAGAAGTGGAGGCATGAGTTTTTTCTGTCCTCCTTGTGCCACAGCAACTCAGTTTTTTATGATGGCACTGGCCAGGGCTGGCCGGCCATCTGGGCTGCATATAAGCTGCATGTACATCACTTGCCTGCTTAACTATAGAGGAAGAAACAAATCAAATCAAAACAAATATAGAATCATAGAATCACAGAATAGTCTGGGTTGAAAAGGACTTTAAAAAGCATCTAGTTTCAACCCCCCTTGCTATGGGCAAGGTTGCCAACCACTAGACCAGGCTGCCCAGAGCCACGTACAGCCTTGACGCGAATCCCTCCAGGATGGGGGCATCCACAACCTCTCTAAGTAACCTGTTCCAGTGTGTCACCACCCTCTTTGTGAAAAACTTCCTCCTAATATCTAACTTAAATCTCCCCTGTCTTAGTTTAAAGCCATTCCCCTTTACCCTATCACTATCAACACATGTAAACAGTCATACCTCCTCTTGTTTATATGCTCCCTTCAAGAACTGAAAGGCCACAATGAGGTCTCCTTGGAGCCTTCTCTTCTCCAAGCTAAACAAGTACATTTCCCTCAACCTTTCTTCACAGGAGATGGGCTCCAGCCCTCTGATCATCTTAGTAGCCCTCCTCTTGACTCCTTCCAAGAGCTCTGCATCTTTCCTGTGCTGGGGCCCCCAGGACTGGACACAGTACTCCAGATGGGGCTTCACAAGAGCTAAGTAGAGGGGAACAATCACCTCCCTCTCCCTCCTGGCCACTTTTTTTAATGCAGCCCAGGATATAGCAATATTCCAGTATATAGATGTGGAACAGAAAATTGCAGTGTAATTATTCATATGTCTTGACACAAACATAGGCAGAAAATATAAGGCTTCAAAATCCAATGTCTTTCCACTTAAGAGATTATGATTTGCAGACCTTTCCAATCATTTTGTAGGCATGCAATCCTTTACCTGAAAGGTTAAGTCTATTGATAATAGTTTTCATAGCTATCCTTCCAAAGACCTTAGAAATAATTGAGTACAACTCAGTTGTCTGCAAAATATACCCATTTACTGTTATTAAAATGTATCAAAGTTATCCCAGCTTGGGATAACATAAAGCCCAAGTTATCTATTAAAATGAAGAAGATTTCTCATGAAGTAAAACATTAATTCGTCCAAATAGATGTTAAAGAAGTCTGTGAGGGCAAAGTTTGTTGAACAATGTTTATGCTGTATCTTTCTGTGATTATCTGTCTGAAGTAATTGATCACAGGATGTTTCATGTGCTGAGAAAGGAACATCTTTGGAAGTATCAGGCAGATTTGTCTCTCATTATACAATATATGGCATTTATATAATTAATCACATAGGTTAGGTGGTGTTTGTCAGGTGATGGCATGTACGTTTGTAAAGCAGGGAAAGTTTAAAGGGAAGTTTATATAAGATGGATGTTTAACAATCAGGAATCTTAGGTCATGGGTGCAGAAGCTAGAAAAGGAAGGATGATAAATGAACCTGAGAGATCTATAAATGAAACATGGTTAGTTCTTGATGCTGAAAGTAATGAAGACAATGAAGGCTGGAAAAATAAACTGAGAATATGGTTTTCGAAAAAGGCAGTATTAACAGTCAAATGACAATTAAAAAAAATAGAAGGTAAAAGCAGAAGCAAGAGATTAAGTACTAATTATCATGCCTGGGTGCACTATCCATGGGATTACAGAAGAATAAATAGTGATTGCAGTAGCAGAAGAGAATCATGGAAGTTGCATTCACTTCAGGTTAGCATGTAAAAATCCATCATACCGTAGCAAAGCAGCACACAGAAACTAAGACAATAACTTCTCATGGCAGATAGAACTAATTTAAATAAATCAGACAAAGGATGCAGACTGATACAGAACTATGAAGGTGAAGATTACAAATTATATCTGGAAAAAGAAGGCGGTAGAATTTCAGGCTTACTTTAGTTGAAAGTATAAATGGATTTGTTAGATAGCATTATCCAGGGAACAGAATGCTTGGGAAAATAATAGCTAAGTTCAGTGTTTAACCAGGAAATTTAACAGAGTGGTTTTGCAAGAAGGGGTTGCGTCTGAATACAGAATAAGAGCTTAGAAGTGAATATGACATTGATGCAGACATGAAAGCAATGAGAGAGTGCTGTCCAGCCCCATAGACTCTTCTTGATGTATTGCCTAGTGACAGTAGAAGATGTACTAGGCTCATATGCACTAGCTGCATATGATTGTCACTCCCTGTCCCTATAAGCCCAACAGCCAGATGGGAAAGAATCACTTTCTCTTCCCAATATAGAATGTAGTAAAATGAGTCAAGAAGGGAATGCTGTTGCACAAGTGCCCAAGCTATTCCTAACTTGAGATCCCACTGTTGTATGGACTGTCTTGTACGAGGGTTTGCTCTGCACA
This sequence comes from Chrysolophus pictus, assembly GCA_037305975.1. Classification (NCBI taxonomy): domain Eukaryota; kingdom Metazoa; phylum Chordata; class Aves; order Galliformes; family Phasianidae; genus Chrysolophus; species Chrysolophus pictus. The sequence continues at coordinate 35,571,665 of CM074580.1, forward strand.
CATTACATTCTCCCTCAGCCAAGACACATAAGCACTGCTTTAAAGGGGTAGCTAATGGCCATACAGAAAAGACTGTTTGTTCAGGCACAGAGTGAATACTGTAAAGAATAGCGTAGCTTTGCCTATTCCGATATATTGTCTGACTCAAAGTTAAACGAGAGCTGTTTTCTATGAGTCTTTACTGCTCTCAGGACAGTCTTGGGAGTTGACTTCTTTTAATATGGCAAAAAAGTTGGAAAGAAATATTGGAGTTAACCTGCCTCAATCAAGCCTTTCCATCTGATAAGCTCAAAAACTGACCTGATAGAATAAAGCCCTTTGCCAGATCCCAAAGCACATCAAGGCTGAGCAGACAAAGTGCTAGTACAGGTCAGTCCAGTGATTTATGCAATGTGTCTCAAAGTGGAAAATATTTATAAATCACTTGCTTTCTCAGAAAAGATATAGGGATAACAGTGAAATCACTCTTAAAACGTGGGAAGAGAATTTGCGTGCAAACACGAACATTGAAAAGAAGAATGTTCTCAAACCAAACCATGTTCTCTGATTTCTCTAATTTCTGAATTGAGCATTCAGAAAACAAGATAAATCATGGAGTACTTATATAAGGAATCTTTCTGTACAGCAAAAAAAACCTATATCATTAGGACACCAGGTGATTAGAAAAGAAAAATTGTTTACTTGCAGCTCTAAACAATGACTTTAAGTAAAGTGTACATTCTAAGTTACTGTAAGTCATTCAGAGAGTAGAAGATGCTTAGTGCAATCTCTCTCCAGCTTCCAATCTGTTCCTGCAGGAGAAATGACAATCACCAGCACCCAAACTTTGAGGAAAAAAAACGTCAAGAACGTACAAGTGAGCACAGAACAACAGGAATTTACCTATTTGGGGGTTTTGAACATGTGTTGAAATTGTCAAGCTTTGGTGGGAACCAAATGGTAGGTGTGTTTGAATTAAAAGAAGAAAGAAGCGATAAACTCCTCTAGGGAAGAATGAGAAGGCAGAAGAATTTACAGAGCCAGAAGTAACTGCAATAAGAATGGAGCATCAATCACAAACAGCTTCAATTATTTTGTCACTGAGTGGAATAAGAAGATACAAAGGAGTAGAAAGATGACACATTTCTTAAGCATGACTGGAATGTTTTTAGACATTAGATCAACATGAAATATTGAGTGTCTATTTTAGAGCAGAATCAAATCTGTTTCAAGGAATTATGCATTAAAAATGCTTAATGTTAGTGTTATGACCATAATGAATTCCAACTCCTATCTCTCATTAAGGGAGAATTTATATTTTAATTAATTAATTAGTTGTTGTGGTTATAGTATTAATTTTAATAATTGCAGCTCTGATTCTGTGAGCTTCTTCATGCTGCTGAGTCTCTGTGACTGAAATAAGTTCCATCATTATTCAGATGCCTTGTGCATAGGTACAAGAGCCATTGTACAGGTAGTGTACCTGTAAGGAAACTGCATAATCAGTAAAACACAGCAAAACCGACCATAGCATTACTGTGGTTTCCTCAAGTAGCCTCAAAAAACAACGGAAGTAACAGATCCCTCTTGTTCCCTTCATGGTCTAAGCTCTTTGGCAGTGTTCCTCTGTTCCTCTTCTCACAAGAATCCTAAATAGACATACATGTTTCATTGGGCCTGATGCAGGAATAGTTGTGCATTTAGATATTTAGATAGCTGTAAGAGATTTTCAAATGTTCACTGTATTTACTCTTATAGTTGTCTGACCATTCTTGAATGAAGTGGAAAACAGCTGGGTGGTGGCTAAATTAGGAATGAAAATACTTGTGTCTGACTTTCCAGAGGAAAGTTAAAAGGCAAGTAGGGAAAAGGTAGCCATTTCATGACTAAATATAGTAACTGACCTTTGCTACTGGATGGGAACATATTTAAAACTCAGTGTAAGTTTGTGGACTTCTAAACTAGCAGATTCTGTACTGGAACATTTTTTCCCTAAGAGAAATAAAACCATCTTAGACACATGGAAATAAGAAATGGCAACCTAAACATTGTCAGTCTTAAATCATAAATAAAAAAATTTTGGTTACTTACCTAATATAAAATTAAAACCTGAGAAAGTTCTGTTAATCAGGATGAACAGATCAAGTTTTCTCTTCAGAACATTCAAGTTCTACCCTCAGTAGACTCTGATGCCAATATATCAAACATTACAATTGCTAATTGTAATTGGTGGTCAGTGGCTCAATGTCTGATCAAGACTGGTGACAAATTGTGTCTCCCAGGGGTCAGTGCTGGGGACAATACTCTTTATTATCTTTGGCAATGATATCGACAGTGGGGCTGAGTGCACCCCCAAACTGTGGGGTGCAGTCGACGCACCAGAGGGATGGGATGCCATCCAGAGGGACCTAGATAGGCTTGGGCAGTACGCACGGGTGAATTTCCTGAGGTTCAACAAATCCAAGTGCAAGGTCATGCATCTGGATCGAGGCAACCGCCATCACCAATACAAACTGGGAGATGAAAGGATTGAGCACAGCCATACCAAGAAAGACCTGGGGATACTGGTTGATGGCAAGCTGGACATGAGCCAGCAGTGTGCCCCCACAGCCCAGAAAGCCGACCACATCCTGGGCTGCATCAACAGATATGTGACCAGCAGTTGAGGGAGGTGATCCTGCCCCTCAACGCTGATGAGGGCTTACCTGGAGTACTGAGTCCAGGTGTGGAGTCCTCAGTACAGGGAGACATAGATCTGTTGGAGTGTGTCCAGAGGAAGGCCACAAACATGGTCCAGGGGATGAAACACCTCTCCTATGAGCACAGGCTGAGAGAGCTGAGGCTCTTCAGCCTCGAGAAGAGAAGGCTGTGAGTGTGACATGATAGCAGCCTTTTACTATCTGAAGGGGAGCTACAGGAAAGAAGGGGACAGACTCTTTAGTAGGGTCTGTGATGACAGAAAAAGGGGAGATGGTTTCAAACTTAAAGAGCATAGCTTTAGGTTGAATATAAGGAACAAGTCTTTTACAGTGAGGATGGTGAGGCACTGGAACAGGTGCCCAAAGATGTGGTTGATGCCCAGTCCCTGGACACCTCCAATGCCAGACTCAACCAGGCTCTGAGCAACCTGATCTAGCAGTGGGTGTTCCAGTTCATTGCAGGGGAGTGGGACTAAATGACCTATAAAGGTCCCTTGCAACTCTGAGGATTCTGTGATTCTATGATGCTATAACTGTATTTATATAGAGACACTACATGTACACACTCCAGATCAGTTTAGGTTTCTAAACTGCCAAAACATTTTTCCAAAAATGACCTGCTTTTCATGAAATTCTGTAGTTCTGAGATTAGATATGGAACTGAATTTGCCCACACCTACTAAAAAAAAGGATCCAAGCTTGAAGAGGGTAAACTTAGGTTAGATATAAGGAACAAGTCTTTTACAGTGTGGGTGGTGAGGCACTGCAACAGGTTACCTAGTGATGTGATTGATGCCCTACCTCTGTAGACTTTCAAGGTAAGGCTGTCTCAGGCCCTGGGAAACCTGATCTAGCTGTGGTGTCCCTGTTCATTGCAGGGGAGTTAGATTAGATGGCCTTCAGACGTCCCTTCCAACTCGAAGGATTCTATAATTCTAATGAATGAAGTGTTAGTGATAATGTTCTTAATTGCAGCAGAGGAACATGTATCTTTCCATTTATATCCTGCCCATAACATACATCCACAATTTATTCTTTTTTTCAAGCATTCCAAGATATGACTATTAGGAAGCTAGTCCATTCTTGCCATCAGTTACTGAGGTGAGGGCCAGAAACGCATGCTATTTGCTTGTATAAAGGCACAGTACCTTAAAGCCCAAAGTTGTCGTGAGCTATGTTACAATAGAGAAGGAAAATCTCAGTTTTCTAGAAAAATGCAGAATAGCTCTGGAAAGTTCTGAAATGTTGTTCTTCACAGATATTCTGGTTTTATGAATTAAAAGTTAATCTAGTAATTTTCAGATAAGTTTAAGTGCTTTCCTGGTTTTTTTTTTTTTTTTTTTTTTTTCTTTCCTCTGAGGTTTGTGTTGAACTTATATTAAGATTTTACAGTTTAAAGGGTATGCTATGCAGACTCTATAATATCTTTTAAAGCTTTCCAAGAAACTAATACATTTTTAAAACAGCATTTCGTTTAAAAGTGTCATATAAATAATATGTGAAAAAATGATATATGAGTTTTATTAGATCTCACTTGTGAGATGCCTGCTTTCCCATTTGTGTGTATCTATCCAAGCTTCTGCCAATAATACCTTATATGCCAGAATTTACACTATCACATACCACATCTGCAGACTTACACCATTAGTCTCATAAGTCTCTCTCACCAAATGAAATGAATAGTAATTTATTTATTTGAAATGAGTTGTGGTGAAGTATGTGCATTATAGAAAAATAAAATTATCTCAATTACCAAATCCTTGTTGTAAGCAGTTCTGACCTTTCCTGTCAGAAACTGGGAGCACAGAATGACCAGTAATTGGAAAACAAACAAACAAACGAAACCTTAGATATTATTGCAAGTAGACTTTGAAGTGCAAAAATAATTTCCATAGGGGGTGTATATGAATAATTTGGGGAAATGCTTGAAGTATTACAATATTCTGATATCTCCTGATATATCAAGCACTTAGCATTTCAATATAAGTAGCTCATGGCATGCTTCTCTCAAGAGTTTCAAAATTGTCTCAGGTACAGTAGCCAATTGTACAGAGGATATAAACTACAATATATATGAAACCTAGTGTTTTACCCTCAACAGCTAGATGCTGCTGACTGAACATGGGCAATTTGCAAATTGCCACCTCATGGGTTATAATGAGTTTATATTTTCAGAATATCCTTTTCAGTAATCACCGCTGGAGAGTGCTTTTTATATGAAAAATCTACACTTCATAAAACAACATTTCAGCTTAAAAAAAAGCCTGGTCTGGCCAAAGGTGAAGCTGATTGAAGAGTAGCTCTTGCTTGCTTTGAGAGAATCCTGGTAGTTGATCCTTTATAGGCATTTCCTAAAACAAGGAAATGTCTTTCTTTTGTTCAAAAACATGCTACATCTACAGTATTTTCTTTTTTCAAGTATTGTCTTTTGAACTCAATGGTGACTTTTCCACTGTATTCTTTATGCAATAGCTCAACTAAAAGGAATATTTGTGGGAAGATTATAACAATTGAATCAGGAATCTAGCAGCTATCATAATTGTGGAAGTTTAGATAAACATTAGTCTTTACATGCCTTGTAATGAGTAAATCAACCTCCCTTGAGTTTGCTACAGAATTTTGTTAATATTATCTTACATTAAAAAATAAACATGATAAAAAACAATACAAAAAGTCATGGGAGCATGTGCAGATTTTAGATTGTAAATTGGTGAGATTTCAGGTAGCCAGGAAGGCCAGCCGTACTCTGGAGTGCATCTAGCACAATGCCAGTATTGCTAGCTGTGCAAGGGAAGCGAGTATCCTGTTCTGCACCACACTGGTGCGGCCTTATCTCACATACTTTGTGCACTTTTGGGTGCCACAGTACAAAGAGGACATAAAACAATTAGAGAGTGCCCAAAGGAGGGATACAAAAATGGTCAAAGGTCTACAGGAGAAGACGTATGAAGAGCAGCTGAGGTCCCTTGGTTTGTTCATCCCAGAGCACAGGAGGCTGAGGAGAGGCCTCAAGTCAACTGCAGCTCCTCCCAAGGGGAGAGAGGGGCAGCGCTGAGCTCTGCTCTGTAGTGATGCAACAGGGCCTGAGAGAATGGCATGGAGCTGCATCAGGGAAGGGTCAGGTTGGATATCAGGAAAAGATTCTTCACCAGAGGGTTGCCGTGCATTGGAACAGGCTCCCCAGGACAGTGATCATGGCACCAAGCTGACAGAGTTCAAGAAGTGTCTGGATAATGTACTCAGACATATGGTCTGATTTTGGGGTGGTCCTGTGTAGAGCCAGGTGTTGGATTCAGTCTTCCTTATGGATTCCTTCCAGTTTGAATTATTCTATGATTCTATGGTTCCTGATGTCTGAGCCTGCTCTCTGTGCACAGAAACAATCTAAGATGGTCAGACACTGAGGGCCTACTTGCAGAAAGTAGTACCCATCTGCATGGTGCTGCAGGACTGAAGATGTCTTTTAGCAACTGAAAAATTTTATAATTTGCTGTTAAACTGGAAAAAGAGAAGTATCTTTGCAGTTCTCCATCGAAACACTGAGGTATTATCAGGATCACAGCCTTATCTGCTTCAGTTTTAATATTCACATTCTGAATGGGAGTTGGACAAGGTTATTACATGTGTGAGTTGCTTTAAAAGGAAGCCACACCAATATAAGAGATAATATCCTGAAGTTTAGTGTCTGTCTCATCATCATGAAGCAGAATGTTAGCAGATGCTGATTTCACAGAAGGGCTTTCTGAAGACAAAAGATCCAATCTTAATGGTTTGTGATCATTGAAACTGCTGTGTGCTCTATGTGATCAAGCTTTTCCTAAAAACAAACGACAAAAAAAACATCGACAAGAACAGGAAATAGAGGAACTCAAGTGCAGGTAAGACAACACAGCTATTTTAGTGAATCTAATGACTTTTCAATGTACTTGCTCCTGTGATTTTATTGAGCTTTTCTGCCTCTAGTACTGCATAGCCTCTAGTACTCCAGTTACTAGTTCTCTATTAAATAGCTCTGAGAGAGAAAAATGTTTGGCCAAATTTTAGTAAACAAACTGTTTAAATAATGGAAACTACACAAACCCAAGGCTGAAGCTAGAGTGTATCTCACTTGTATGAAGCCATTACTCAGATTACAACCCTTTAATTGGTGTGTGAAGTAATGCATGTACTGCATATGTCCTATCATATTCTGGCTTTTCCTTACCTTTTTTCATTATTGTAAAGGTTCTTTGTTTGGTTGTTTTTTTTTTTAAGCTAGAGGATATTGTAAAAATGTGTGTTCATAATGCTCTAACAAGGATAAATGTCATGATAGCTGAGTGTCCATAATATCAAGACATCTTAAGTTAGAAAGCTTCTAATAGACTTCTTTGAATTATCAGAATTATGAAGAATATTGATAATAGTAGACAAGACATTAGTTGCTATCAGGAAACAATACATGAAAAAGTTTATTTTTATAAATGCACATTGAATGAAAAAATAAGTATTGGAGGAAAACACAAAACCTACTTAACCTGAGTAGTGAGCCAATACAATGGCTCTCCTACACAAATTCATCCAGCATTTCTGTCAAAATGAAAAAACCTCCAAAATTGGTGCTGATAGTTGATTGTAACTCCTTGGAGATACTCTGCTGCTTGTTGTCCATGCTGTATACTGTTTTGATTGTGAGACAGATTTTCAAAAAGCAGTTTACCCTAGAAATTTGTAATAAATCAGGTTATCTTTTCTTAGTAGACTAGAAGTAATTGTTACTATTTTTTTTTTTTCTTACTGTAAAGGAACTTAGTATTCATAATTTTACTGAAATAAGAACTCAATCCCATACTCTGCAGCTTGAAAGGGAATTCATAGTTGTTTTGTTTTTTTTCAGTCAAATTAAGGTCCAGGTAAGAAATAAAGTTTGTGGAGTATTGCTATTATTTTTTGATCCAAGTCTTCCAAGATAAGTGCAATTGACTAAACATGTCAGTGATCCTATTGCAAGTATCAAATAACTTGCATCTTAAAACTGTTTGTCTCTGTGAGATTTCGAAAAGCAGTAAATTTGTCTTCTGCTTTTTACTTCTTTCTCTATTATTACCCTCAAAGTTATCCACTGGGTTGGCTTTAGCTTCTGCATTGTGAAGACTTGCATTGATTTTCAGCCTCAGAAATTTATTTACTTATTTTTAATGTACACTGGACTTTAACTATAAAAATAACTTAATTATAAATGTCTGAATAATTCTTTCTCTTTTAATAAATCTACATTGATGCCCTTACGATATATAAAAGAATAATGGCTCTAGTATTTGAACTGTTCTAGCTGTGCTTAATTCTATTTTAAAGTAGAATACATGACAGTAAGCAGAGTTTGTATCACTTAAAATCAAATCCCATTGATTTCACTTGATTACGTGCTGTAAGAGTTTCAAGAAAGAGACTTCAAGGAAAAGTTGTACTGTTAAGGAATAAGTACTTGTCTTGATCAGTTGTATTGATACAGCTTAGATGTAACAGACAGTACTTGGTCAGACTGCACACTGGTGGTGTAGTAGTAGTAGTAATATTCTCGCATTCATATGAAGGGTTGTGATCAAGCAAACTGAAATGAACGTTGCTTTCATAGCAATGTAGAACACAAGAAATATTATAAAGGCCTTCTGCGAACCTTCATTTGACTGTGATTTGCATAGTAATTTCATTAGGAACTGTCTTTGTTTCAACTGGGGTGGAATTACTTTCTTCAGACTGTCTGGTGTGATGCTATGTTTTGGTTCTAGGAGGAAAACAATGTTGATAACACACCAATGTTTATAGTTGCTTCTGAGCAGTGTTGTGTAGAGCCAAGGCCATTTGCAGGAAAGGGCCCAAGGAGCTGGGAGAAAACAGAATTAGAACAGCTGACTTAAACTAGCCAAAGGGATATTCCATACCATATGACATCATGCAGAAGGAGTTTCAAAGGGGGTAAGAATGTATCTCTCACTGTTTTCTCCTGGTCAGGGGATTGGCTGCCTTTTCAAATTAAGACTGCAGTGTGAACCACTGTGGGTGCTACTGTGAATTGCAGACTAATGTGACAGTAAACATGATGTGGTCTTTGAGACTATATCCCACAAATGTGATAATCAGAAGGTAATTCAGTGTTTTGTGTGGGACGTGTTTTGTGTGGAGGCAGAATGGAACTTTGTGGATCAAGAAAGATTATGGTAGGGAAAAGAAGATGAGTGGTTCTTATTGGCTGAAAGTAAAATAAGAAAGGATGATGATCTTGTACAAATGGACAAGGAAATATGTCAGGAAGCTCAAATAAGAGTGTATTACAATCTACAGATGAAAAGAAAGATAAATATGCTATTGAGATAAAACTAAAGAAGAAAGAGAGAACAATTTTTTTATAAAGAAGTAGCCTAAAGGTGTAAGTGTTAGACTGGCCACTGAAGAGACATAACTTTGTTCCTAGCTTTTTCATGACGTTGGACCAATCCATTAATCTGTCCTTGTCTTATTCTCTGTTTCTAAATGTGGATAGTAATAATTCTGTATCCCTCAAAAAAATTATGAGAATAAATTTATCTGCAGTTGAGGTACTCAGCTACTATTACTGTTGGGTCATGTAAATGCTGAGGTGAATAGGTTAGCAAACCACAGAGACAGAAATTAGACCTGCGGACTAGGAAAGAAGAGGTAAAAGACTTAGAGGAGAAACTAATCATGAAGTTATTTTGTTTTGAAACAACAGAACAACTCTTCTATTCAGCATGGAAATTGCCCACAATACAGAAATCTTTTAATTATCTGCACACATCAAAGGTAACCTAAAAATTTAGGTAATTTTCTTTGACACAGAAAGCTTTGTTTCCTTGCTTAACTCAAGGTATTATATCAAACTACTGAGTGGCATGCAGTGTTAATGACAAATTTATGACCAGTCCATTTGGTCTGAATTGAATTTTTACTCAGCTTGGAGCCAGAAATTGGACTAAATGACCTCCAATGGTCCATTTCTGATCTAGTGGTTGACAACTCAGCCCACAGAAAGAGGGGCGGAGCTAGATTATCTTTCAGGTCTCTTCCAACTCAAGCCATTCTATGATGCTATGAATTATGCTTGTGATTCTGTCTGTGAACAAAGAGTGCCTCTTGTCAAAGTACAAGTTTCATCTGCGGCTACCCTGATTCACAATTCATTTGCACTTATGTACTAATGAATTTTTGTAACAATCTTGGTTTTCCTGGTAAGATTCTGAATTTTCATCACTGTACGTTAGGTTAGTATCATGTTGTATGCAGTAATGTTGCAGTACATCTACTTCTACTGGAAGATTTAATTCTTTGTGATGGATATATATTACATCTTTCTTTTATAACTACATTTCACGTAAATTCTCATCCTGAAGATTTTAATAGTGCCTGTGGTAGTTGTAGGAGAAAATTATCTTGTTGGGTAAAGATTAAATAGATCACTTCAGCCATATTAGCCTCTGTGGAAAGAGAACATCTTAAATGTGTAGTGCTAGAGGTTATATGATTTTGATAATTTTACTTTTCCAATATTTTATTTCCTTCATCACTATTTTCAGTAGATACAACTAACATCAGCAATGTGTTGTAGTTTCTGTTCCCCTATAGAACTGTCTCTCTTTAAGGATTGTATTTACTGGACACTGTTGTCTTTTATATTGTTGTTGGCTATTTCTCTGAGAAGTCCATGTGATATTTATAGTATTGGAGTAGGGAAATGCTTCTGCTGGAGCATGAGTATCTTTGAAAAGAAAATTAATAATTCGAAACAGTTACTGAGGTAAACTATGCTTAACAGGAAGTATGATAACCCAGTAACACCAAGACTTATATAGCTTTAGGAGGTGTAACCATACTGTAGACACTTTAAAACCAGAATTTTTTATTTTATTTATTTTTTTTTAAATTTCATGGAGCCTTTCAGGTTTAGAAATATTAAAAAATAATAATAATAACCAAATAAAACTAATTTATTTATTTAACCAGCATGCTAAACAGAAGCCATCTGCAAACAAAACAAAACAAAAAAAACCCCACAACCTAACCAGAGCAAAACAGAGGTTTGTTACTTCGTCTGTTCCATTACAAAAAACTGTTTATAAGATATCTTTGAATAGACCAACATACATAAGTGTAGGGGAATGATACTAACAGTTCCCTGCTAAAAGGAAAGTATTCCTGTAAAACTTCCCAGAATAGCCCTGAAACAGCTGAATGGTTTCAGGCCATTGCTCAGAAGGTGTTCAGAAGGATTTCTGCCTGAAATGTTTTTAAGCAGATACATGAGCAAAGCAATGAATAATCACTGTGGACCTCGGCTTACACTTACAGGATGGTTAACAGGACCTATTCTTTGCTCATTATTTTCGTGTTTTGTGACTTTTTATATTTACATTCAACACCCTGGAATAATATTTTTATACTTTTATTTAGTTTTATGAAGCTATTGAAATAATTTTGTATAGCTGCTTACAAGAGACAAAAGAGAAGAATCAAATATTTATATAAACGTTTAAAAAAAGAACACCACCTTCACAGAAAAAATATGTATGTTGGTGTACATAAATATAAAAATAAATACTATGCATCTTCTAGCATTTTTCAGAATTGTTCTTTTAAGCCTGAAATTTATACTCTTGTACAGTAAAAACATTATAACTACTGTCAGTCCTCAATAACCAGTAAAGATACAACTATTTCAAACCCATTCATTATTTTGACAGATGTTTAGTTTAAGTGTTCTATGTATGTATAGTTTACTCAAATGTTAAGCAGAGCTTAAAATATCATTCTAGAGAGAAATTACTCACTGAGTTGGAGATTGGATCCTTTTTTTTTAGTAGGTGTGGGCAAATTCAGTTCCATATCTAATCTCAGAACTACAGAATTTCATGAAAAGCAGGTCATTTTTGGAAAAATGTTTTGGCAGTTTAGAAACCTAAACTGATCTGGAGTGTGTACATGATCTGGAGTGTGTACATGTACATGTATATGGAGTGTGTACATATATAAATACAGTTATAGCATCATAGAATCACAGAATCCTCAGAGTTGCAAGGGACCTTTATAGGTCATTTAGTCCCACTCCCCTGCAATGAACTGGAACACCCACTGCTAGATCAGGTTGCTCAGAGCCTGGTTGAGTCTGGCATTGGAGGTGTCCAGGGACTGGGCATCAACCACATCTTTGGGCACCTGTTCCAGTGCCTCACCATCCTCACTGTAAAAGACTTGTTCCTTATATTCAACCTAAAGCTATGCTCTTTAAGTTTGAAACCATCTCCCCTTTTTCTGTCATCACAGACCCTACTAAAGAGTCTGTCCCCTTCTTTCCTGTAGCTCCCCTTCAGATAGTAAAAGGCTGCTATCATGTCACACCTCACAGCCTTCTCTTCTCGAGGCTGAAGAGCCTCAGCTCTCTCAGCCTGTGCTCATAGGAGAGGTGTTTCATCCCCTGGACCATGTTTGTGGCCTTCCTCTGGACACACTCCAACAGATCCATGTCTCCCTGTACTGAGGACTCCACACCTGGACTCAGTACTCTAGGTAACTCCTCACCAGTGCAGAGCAGATGGGCAGGATCACCACGTTTCTTTTGATGCAGCCCAGGATGCAGTTGGCTTTCTGGGCTGTGAGGGCACACTGCTGGCTCACGTCCAGCTTGCTATCCACCAATACCACGGATCTTTTTCAGCAGGGCTGCATTCAGTTCTTCCATTTCCCAGCTTGTACTGGTAGTAGACATTGCCTTGACCTCATGAGATTGTTCTTCTCCCACTGTTCAAGCCTGTCTGGATCTCTGAATGGGATCCTGTCCCTAAGGCATGTCAACTTCACCCCACAGCTTCATGTCATCCACAAACTTACTGTGGGTCTGCTTGATCCCACTGTAGATGTCATTGATGAAGATATTAAAGAGTATCAGTCCCAGCACTGACTCCTGGAGGACAGCATTCATCTCTGATCTCCCTCCATACACTGAGCCATCGACCACCACTCTCTAGATTCAATCTTGCAGACAGTTCTTAATATATTGAACAGGCCACCCATCAAATACGTATCTTTCCAATTTGGAGAGAAAGATGTTGTAGGGTGCCATTTCAAAAGCCTTACTGGAGTCCAGAAAGATAACATCAGTGATTCTTCCCTTATCCACTGATGCAGTTACACCATCATAAAAGGCCACTATGTTGGTTAAGCAGGATTTGCCCTTGGTGAAGCCACACTGATTCTCCTGTATCGCCTTCCGGTTTTCCACGTGCCTCAGCATAGCTTCCAGGAGGATCTGCAACATGATTTTTCCTGGCACAGAGGTGAGACTGACAGGTTGATAGTTCTCAACATCATCCTTTTTACCTTTCTTAAAAATGGGTGTGATGTTGCCTTCTTCTAATCACCAGGGACTTCAGCTGACTGCCATGACTTTTTTAGTATCATTATGATGAATAACATCAATTATGATATTTCTTAGTATTTGAAAGAAAGTTAAAAATGATGAATTTCAGGGAGGAAAGAAGGTAATTTTTTTGTAGAAGAGAAAAGCTGGAAAGTGTGATGGGTATATAGCCCAATTAAACTGCAGTGTGGAGCTGGAATCTGAGAGGCCTGTGGATAAAAAGGATTGAAGTTTAGATTCAAAGTAAAATAGAATTGGAAATTGATTAATATACTAAAAACAATAAATGAAATTGGGATTTGGGAATGGGCAGAGAATTGGCCTTGGACCAATTTCCTAAGAACTAGTAAGAAGCAGTGATAAGTAAAAGGCAAATATAAATGTAACTTGTGTTTTAAATTTGCAGTGAAAAAGAAGAGTAAAAAAACAACAAAAAAAATCTTTTATTAATGTTTGCATGAAACACTGAATAACATTCTATGATAACAATGAACAATGTATTCATTAATATGCACATCGCTGAACACACAGCTATTCAGAGAAAGCTCATGCTGTCACAAAGACCTTGTTCTGAATGGGAACCTCATGGTTTCAACAGCTTCCTGGGCAGCCAAGCTTGGCAGAGTTTGACTTTTTCCACCTGTTTAGTTGCTGAGTTATTTGGAAATCAAAAATCTAATGGCAAACAGCAGTAAGCTTGAGAGAGTGAAAGAGGATTGTGTTTGAAAATCTGAACAACAGCTCATTGTATCTCTATTTTATTCACTGTACTAAGCTTGGAGTGTTTTCTTACTTCCTCCATAGCGTTGCTATGCATTCATCTTTCAGAGTTAGAGGCATCTGACTGGTGAATGCAGTAATCTCTTCCTTCTTTTTTCCCCTTATACTTGCCTCACAGAGTATTCTGTTATCAATGATAGATACCACACTGATAGAATTTTGAGTTTCTGTTGTTGGGGTGAAAACGACCTCACCCCTCGTCCCCAGACAGAGTGACATTAGAGTTTATTAACCTACCGTAGTGGAGATTGTTTATCTTCTGTGGAAAGGTAATTTGTGTTTGCCTCCTTCCTCTGTATATTCTGTATATATTAGAGAATTCAAACAGGTGTCACTGCAGGTTTCAACATACACAGTCTTAAAGGTCCCTGAGAATTTAGATCTTGTAAGCAGTTTTACTTCTAACACGCTAAACTTTTTATTTTTACCTATTGATTTCTAGCATGCAGGAATATACTGAGCAGTTGAAAGATTGAATAGGAGTGCATGGTGTTGATCAGCTCCATATTCTAAATGATGTATTCAAAATATTTATTCCAAGAGAGGCTTTGATAATATACTGACCACCAATGCACTTGAGTGAGTGGGAAAGACCTCAGTGAGGTTAGTGGACCCCGGTTTAGTTTAGTATGTCTCTTGATTTACAAGCTGTGTAATAAAAGATTCGAGAATAGATCTCTAAATATTAGTTAGGGATTCAGGATGATGTGCATTAAAAATATGACAATAACAAGAGACCCCTTCAGAAATTACATTCTGAGCATTTTATCTCAAAGAATTCTAGGGTCTGAGGTGCTACATGCGTATCAGCTTCCTCTTAATGACTGATGGTATCTTATTTCTTTGCCCCATAAAGCAATGCCACACTGTGGTGGCTTTGAGTAAGAGCTTTTATGCTCTTTCCAGATGTAAGTGGGTGTCAGTTTTAAGTGCCTATACTTGAAACTCACTATCAAAACCCACATAATGAAAATGATCCTGTTGGATTCTGTAGAGGTATCATACCTCATTAGTGGTAGAAAAACTGTTTGTCAATGAAAGGCTATGCAAGAACTGATTAGGGAAATAGTTGTCTTCTGTGTTCATTGGACTTACTCTGTTTTTTTATTTTTTCAAGGTATTTGTATGTTTTCCTCTCTTCAAAGTACAACAGTTGTAACTATAATAATAACTGCAGAACATAACAGCTTTCCACTTTCCTTGAAATTAGAGAAGTTCAGTTGCTCCCCCTACCGCCCTCCCCCCCAAAAAATCAGCTTGGTTACCAGATATTTTATTAAACTCCCATTGCATAGGTTATCTACTAATATCAAAAACTGAATACATTAGTGTCTAGAGATAGAGGTGAACAAGCAAAAGACAATAAATGGATTGAAGCAAATACATGAAGTCCCTGGGAGGGTTGGAGTAGTTAACAGCTGAAGAAAATCCTACATACAGGGGTACACATTGAAATGTTTGATATTCATGCAATAAAATTGATTCAAATGTGCAGAAGATGAATGTATGAGTGTATGGGAACTGCTAAATCACAGCCTGAACCTCTGATTGACCACCTGAGGCAAGCAATGAGTAAGCCACGGAAGCACAGGTGAAGGTAATTCACCTGTGCTGTTGAAAGCCAGGCTCCACCCCTCCTAGATCCCATTTAAGAGCTGACTGCCACTAAGGAAGATCTCTTCCTGGAGATCGTTCCTCGTGGAGAATTATGAGCCTACAACACTGGTAAGCATTTTCCATTTATTATTCTCCTGTTGCAATAATCTTACTTAGCCTAACTTTCCTGCATATTTTTTAATTATAATGTCTGTATTCATTGATTATACAAGTTTCAGTGTTCATACTTAAACTGAATGATGTCAGAAATCTTTGATTTAATAAAGATTCATTTTTTTAAAGTTACCTTGACCCCCTCAAGTGCATACAATGCATTCAGCTCTTTGGTGTAGCATGAACATTTATAAGTAATTATTATGAGATTAATGGCTGAATTTCACGAACCGTGTCGTTGCTTTTCTGTTTAATGATTGAACAGAAGTTAATGAAAAATGCGTAGTTTTGACATACTGTGTATGAAGTATGTCAGTTTGGGAGATGGGAATTAAGCACAGTTTTTCTTTGAATCTATTGCGGGCAACATTGGCAGGAGGAATTTAGTAGCAGTGGGATAGAGTTAACACAGCTTGCAATGAGATTCAGGGGTTGTGAATTTGGAAAAAATGGCTTTTAGTTCTGAGGAATATGCTTATGTTTAAAGGTAATTTTTTGCAATAGATGTTATACAAAACAGGATTGTTCTTTCATATTTTCATAATTTTGAGATTTCTGCGGTGTTCTATAAATCTATACGTATGATTAATTTATGTGGCCTATATTGCTTTATATTATTGTTGCTAAGTGTTACAGCCGCATTCCTAAGTCTTCTTCAGAAACATCTAAAAGATTGATGTTGTAACTTCACTGCTATTCTAAGTAAGAAATCACAGCGTTTTCCACAGTTGTTGCTTGAATGCTGGGGTTGTAGTAAATCCTCAGAGTCCACTTCACATTGACAAAAAGATGCTCTAAATTCCTCAAAGTTTCATGTATCAGGTGTACAGTGTGCATCATGCAGTTATCTCTAGTGTAGTTCATGGCTGTCTTCCAATTACTAGTTAGAAATATCTCACAATATACAATTGCTTTTATTTACAGCAGCCATACTCCATCTATAACTTCTGTACAAATCCGTGTGTATACTCAGCACAAGGAGAATGTGCAGAGCTTTTAATATCTCACTTGACCAGAAGTGGATGAGAGGCTCATTGTTCCAAAGCATTTAGAAATAAAATATTTTTTCAATTAATGTGGATTGATAGGTCTTCAAAACCTCGTAGGATTATTTCAGAAACATTTTTTCTCTTATGCTGACCTACTGCTATTAACTTCGAGCAAAGCTTAAAATCAGTATTTAACATTTAATGGAAGGAACAAACTGATTCTGCAGTTTAACTCAACGTTTGCAGTAAGATGACTTGTACCCTAATGGCTTGTAATTAATTTTTCTGAAAATCATATTTATGATAGTCTGCAGATTCAGGGCTTTATCTAATACATAATGTTCATTTTGAGCCTTTAATTGCATTTAAATTAAAATTGGCTTAGCAGGAAGATGAATTGTGGGAATGCATCAAACCACCCAGCATGTCCTGAAGATGTGAGCCTGAAAATGCAATTTGGTGGAGATGTGCAGAATCATTTGGAGTTCATTAATTTTTATTGCACAGGTAGTTTTACTAAAGTAGGTTATTTTCTTTGAAATTTATATTTATGTTTATGTCAATACCTGAATATTGTATTAAGCTATACATCTATTAGAGTTTATTAAGCCAGTCTAATAGGGGCTGTTCATATTGTGCAGAGATGTAATTTGTGTTTGCCCTTCCATTTAATTTGAGAAGCTATGTTTAGTTCAGCCAAACTACAAGTGTCTGTCCTGCTGGAAGAAGTCAAACAGGTGTCACTGCAGGTTTCAGTGTATGTAGTCTTAAAGAATCCTGGGAATTTTGATCTTGTAAGCGGTTTTGCTTCTGACCTTCTAAACCTTTTTACTCTGAATAATCTTTTTTTTCATGTTACTGAGGTTCTGACCCAGCCACTGGAATGAAGGGTTATTGATGTGTAACTCAGATTTGTGGTTTAATGTGGTGCACTTTGTCCAGCCAGCTTGTAAGCGATCCTTTAAATTGCAGATGCTGCTGAGGTTATACAATTTAATTAGAATGTCACTTTACAATTATAAAGAAAAAAAGACCTTTTGCATTGCTTAATGCATACAAATTTTACACAAGTTGGAAATACAAAAGAATAGGAATTAACATTTGTCCTACTTGCCAAAGTATTTACATTTTTACAACTAATACAGCACAGTAATTCTATTACCTATATCCATTAAATATTTGTGCTTTACATTTTGTGATTTGTATACAGTATTATTAATAAAATGAAACTGTCAGCATTTACTGCTTTTGCCCATCCTCTTCTTACTCTTTTTTTTTATTCCATTGCCGACAGAGTAATTAGAGGTTGAAAACACTATGCGCAAATGCCTGTTATAAGGATTAAATTATATAATCATGGTAATGATTTTTCTAAAAACTTACTGCCAACTGTAACACTTCTCATTTCACCAGGTTTATTTTTTGGGGTTTTTTTGCGCTGTCATGTATTATGAGAAAGTGGAAATATTTCTCCGTTCTGACAATCTGCTGCAAGCTACTAGTTTGTGGTCAGATATGATAGAAGCCCATATTCATTTAATACTCGCCAATCAGAACTTGACAGGTATTGCTTATTTTTTCATCTCATCACTGAAGCATGCCGGTATAGTTTAGTCCCTAATTACTCTCAGACTGAGACATTCCAAATATTCCCATGGTGGTAATATTTTTCTGCCTGGATGAGTCATTACGTTGTTTGGCAGACTGAAACACCAGCCTTTCCTTGTTGGAACACTACCCCTCGTGTAGCACCACATCTTTTCCTCCCTGCTGTCTGTTCCACGACTTTCATCCTGCTGTGACATTTCAAGCTGTACCATGCAAGAGCACATTTGCCTTCCTTCTTGCTGACTGTCTGGAGCGGTGCCAGCTCTTTCTTTAGGGCCAAGGACAGGAGACTGAGATAGTCTGAATAGAGCTGCTTAATGATCTAATGGAGCGGTGGCTCTTTCCTGCTGAGAGATAGGGCTTATTTGTTTGCTGGTTCGAGGAAAAGGTCAGGGAAATCCTTTTCAACAAAGGCTGTGACAGTGAGAATGTGGAATACACCACATTCCTGGTGCTTGAATAACTTCATACATCAGGTGTTTCCCTCATGTTAAAAATTTTCTTCTGTTTTCATTTTCAATATCCTGCAGATGGCAGAAAGATGAAAGTGATGAATTCAACTCCATAATATAAAGCCAAATGATATTCCTCCTGAATAGAAAGACTTTGTACTAGGAGTTCAACACCAGGGAATGTAGCACAGATAGCTAGTGGTGTTTGTAGAGGTAGCTCCTTTTCCTTGTTGTTGTCGTGAAGCTTATTGAGTATATGACTTTTAATGCTTAACAGGGCTGTAAATGTCATTTGTATGTTTTCCCACTGAGTTCAGCAAGGACTATTACTCCTATTGGGTCAGTCAAGTTAATTTAGTCTAGACTTTCCAGAGCAGCTGAGGAACAGCCTGCTTCTTGGAGTGAGACATATTTTGCACATGCACAGTGATACTGCTGTGGCTCTTCAGATTGCCCTAAGCATTGCACCAAGTGTGGATCTTAGAGCTTTAGGGCAGACCTATCCATGTGTCCTCAGAGGGCAGTGTCAAGGAACAGCAACGCAGATTCCGTATCACCGGAAGTTTCCACACAAGAGTGACCTGGCTTGGCCATGTGCTGGCATCCTGCCCAGAAGTGTGCCTGATGCAACACAGAGCAGCCACAGCATACCCTCAGATCTAGACCACAGGGTTTTGTATCCCACATTTCAAAGCTGATGTCTATTTAAAGGAGCACAGTAAACTTCTGAACCAGATTTCTCTCCATAATGTTTTACCAGTGTAGTTTTATGTAATTCTAGAGAGTACTGCAAAGTGAAATAGATTAAGAAATAAGCATTTCTTTTTCCTTTATTGTTTTTCCCCTGGTTTCTTCGCTGCTCTCCTAGGCACTTTTGAAAGCTTTTTCTGCTCAGATAGCTTTCATTGTACCTCACTTTTTATTTGTTTCTCTGAGGCTTTTGCACAGGCACAGACAAGGGAAAAGTCGTTCTTAAAATAGAAGCATATGATTTTAGAACCACAGAAATTGGCAATTGAGGCTCAGGATTGATTTAGCACCTGACAGTACTTTTTTGTTTGTCTGTCTTTTGCTTTTTGCTTTGTTTTCAATTGACAGGGTTTCAAGTTGACAGTAGCTATTTTAACACAATTACTGTAGATTCTTATTTCTAATGTAGCTGAAATTTAGCAGGAAATAGTGCAGCTGAATGTTCCAATTATAAAAACAATATTCATAATCCACTCTAAGGTTTTTTCAGATACATGCTTTTCTTCTGCCATTGATGTGATCCCAGGAGATGGGAACCTGGACCCCTGAGGTTATTTTCTAAAGATAAACAAATACACACACAATGATTCTGATAACATCTTTGTAGATTAGAAATAAGATGCTTGTGATAGTCTTACATGATCTGTCAACTTGTCAGAATTTTTATTTCTGAGTAGAAAGACTAGGTGAATTTAAGTTAAACAGCATAGCAAAATATTAAGAATACTTGAAAAATAAAAACAAAACAAGCAACAAGAAGAATTAATAAAATATTTGCAAGACAGTAAATAAAAGTGTGTGGGGAGGGAAGTAAGAGAAGGCAGGTCCCTCCGTGTCACGGTTGAACTGCACTGGAGGTGGAATGTGGGATGCTTGCAGTCTGCTCACTCAACTGTATTTGACTAGGGCCGTCATCCCCTCAGCTTTCACAAGCACTGAATGTGTCAAAAATCTTTCAGAGAAAGTGTAAATTTTAACCAGCCTGCTTCTGGTTTGTATTTAATGTGATTTTAAAATGCTTAAATCATATCAATTCCAGGTATTTCTTCACTAGGTTTAACGAAGGTTAGCGTAAACCAGCAAGATAGTTCAGTGTGTGAGTATGTGTTAATTACAATAGGGGTATGGCACTGATTTGTTAGAATTTCTCACTTAGCACAGCTTGAATAAAGGATTAATAATTTATGCTTGATATGTTTTTCATACGATGATGGCACTGTTTCAGGATTAAGTTGATGTAACCTTCAGTGTTTCCAGGTTAATCTAGAGATCTCTGTGCCTAACCCAAACTTGTTTGAAAACAAACAAAAGTTTCACCCTTTCAGCCACCAGAAAGTGGATAACAGTTTTTGTATCATTCTGGTTTCTTGTATTGCAAGCTCTGTAACTAATGAAGTAGTTTAATTTTTTTATAAATCCTGTCATGCTGACACATATTCTATATATATGCAGAAATAAATATTTCACCCTGAGTTATAATGACAGCATTCAGTAAAATCCCTTCCTGACGTGACTCATTCCTTTGTTATCACTTTGCTACCTATTAGTGAAAACTAAGTAAAAACTTATTTGGTTTTAAATATCTGGATTAAACATCTTCAAGAAAGAAAACTGACAAAGGGCTACATACGCTTGCTAAACTCACCAATGCAATGCAGGTACAGCAGTTGCCCTCAAACAGTGAACGTGCCACTAGTCTCACAGACAATACAGTCAGTGTGACACATTCTAAATTTGTTTCTTTTTAAGAAGTTTTTAAAAGACTTTCTAAAAGTTCTTCCTCTCTTTAAGATAAAAATTTCTGCCATAATTATTTGAAGAAAGAGGCTGGTAAAACTGCACATATTGAAGAACAGATTCTGTAGTACTAGTAGTAGCTGGCAGAAATGTTAAGTGCTTTTCACAGTCAACATTCAAACAGATTATCAGATGGCATATTTCACCCTGTTGTTACTTTAAATGAAGTGACCATGAAATCAACAAATCTGCTGTCAGGTGCCTGTCATGGAGATAGTTCTCCCTGTCACACAATGCCTCACATAACAGGTAATGTGTTTTTAAGAATCAGTCCTGTGTCACCTCATCAAGTCCTTGTTAAAAGATGAAATAAGACGGATGGTGTTGTCTCCCATGGACTTGACTGAAATGCAGTAAAAAAAAGCAGTGCATGTTATTAAAAAATACCAAAAGTAAAGCAAGTGCAGTAAAGATGCCTCTGACTCTGATGTTACTGTTTTTTTTCTTTTGTTTTAAGAAGGATTATTCACTTTTTCCTGCTTATTTCCTTCTAGGCTGAAAATTAATTGGGTCAAGTTTAAATTCTGTGATAAGGATGGGAATAATTAATCTTCGGTCATCACACAAATGAGAACTTGGAGTGGTGTTGTGCCAACAGCCATGCATTCATTTGGAATGGCTGAGACCTGCTTCTGTGCCGAATGGAGATGACACTCATAATTAAGTTATGAGATGTTGCGAACAATTTTATTCAGAATCCTTAAGTGTAATCCTTAAATTTAAGTCCAGGAATTAAACTAAAATTGCCATATTCATTTATTCTCTGTATACTTTCATAAAGGTTCTCCCAAACAAAATAGATTTTTGTCTTGTTCATGAAATTTTAATTATAGCATCATTCTCAGCTTCTCAGTGTGAGAAACTGTCAGCCAGCTTGAACTCTGTGAGACAGATGCTGTGGAGTTGTTGTTCTTGTTTTTTTTGTTGTTTTTTAATTGTTTTGACTTTTCAGACTCACCAATTTTTTAAAAGAGAAAAATTGGGAGGGAAGTCACCTTAGTGATATATGGGCATCTGTTATTGTAATTTGTTCTTTCATGGCAAGGTTGTGACTAGCATTAGTATTTTTAGGCCAGTACTAAAAAAGCAATCATTCCTTTCTTCATAACTGCTAAATGTAGTTAACAGAGTTTTTACAAGGACTCGTTTAGAGATATCTGAGAAGCAAGAATTGGCCAAGAGGTGTAAAGAATAGCCTTTTTCCACTGTGCTGGCAAGCCAAGCAAGTTTGACTATGAAGATTTTACAGCACCTGCTAGAAATTATTGTAGTCGTCTCCTACCAGTGGGGAAAGTGGGAGAAGGGAAAGAGCAGATCGTGCTTTTCTGAGGTGACTGAGGCACTGAAGGCTGTTTCAAATATTGTGTAAGTCAGGAATTTGAGGCTAATTTTAATTGTATGCGTAACAGTATGACATCACTTTTCTAAGAAAACTGAGCCAGTGAAGGAAATAAGTCAGTGAGATCTCCAGGAGGACACTGACATGGCTTGAAGCTTTGTTTTTAGACTAGACTTTACCTGGTTAATTCAGTCAGTTCTTTCTCAGTGTGCATGCTGTTTGTCTAATTGTGTCTCTGTTGCACAGTATGTATTTGAGCAGATGTTTGGACAAGCCACAACTTTCATTTTTACTTTTCTACAAGTTACCTGGACGCATTCAAAATGCATTCAAAATGTTATTTCCTTTTTTCAAATGCACTTAAATTTGAGACATTGAAGATACTGAGGTACCCTTTTATAGCAACTTCAAGGAATCATGGGCTGCAATTCCATGAGAAACTGAAAATGGTTTACATAAAAAGAAAGATAGGAGAAACACTTAGTTATGCTAACTAACACTTTAGTTGATGCTAACACTTTAGTTGAGTTGACAACTGGCAACACTTAGTGCATTTCTCTTCTCTGCCTACTTAAGCTTTTGTTTGATTTAGGAACTGATGTCTTTTGGATTATAAGCAGGAACGGTGTAAAAAGAGCAAGAAGCGTTAACAATGTTTTCTCTACTGGCTTTTTATGTTCCATATGGGCAAATGTTGCAACATTGTTGTATTAAAAATTGGAGGCAGAGTCCAGTAAAATCATGATTATTAATTTTGCTAACTGTGAAAGCCAAAAGGAGGTTAGAACTATAGATATCTTTCCAGCAGGACAACAAATGATTTTATTCGACATCTTACTGTTGATGTTCTTGTTTGGCAGAGAATTAACAACAGTTCTATTTGAAAATGTGCATATATTTGAATCAAAATCTGGGGTCAGGTTAATCCTTGTCCTTTGTCCAGACCTCAGTTTCACAAATATACAAGGTAGAAGAAATAAGTATTGTGGACCATTTTGGGGATTTGTCACCAAGGGAGTGAATTCTACAGACTATTCTAACCACAGAAATCTGCAGAAATGTGTGGTGGAGCCTCATCTCACAAACTTCAAACACTTCTGTGTGTTTTAGAATTCATGGAAGGATGTTGTAGCTTTTTCAAATACACTTTCAGGAGAGCCCAGATACCAATACAGTACATGGATGTAGATATACTGGGCCTGAAAACCAGAAAAGATTGGGTGAGTCTAGAAATGTCTTCCACTCATCCTGATTTGACAAATCACTGCATTTGGTTTTAAAGTTTAAGCAGCAGGTATATGGAATATTATTTTACTAAAAAATATATAACTTGGAGAGACACTGATTCTGGATGGGATTCAGTAGACTCTTCACACAGATCTGAAATGCGTAGCTAAACATAACAGAAACCTTTTCAAGGCCCTCTATTTCTGCCTGCCAGTAGAAAATTCTGGAGTGTTTACTGCTTTTTCATTCTTGACAAAAGGATTTCTGAGCAGCTGATAGCAACACTGCAAGTTCTTAGCTGAAGACCAAAAGTGCAACTGCACTTAGAAAAGGGAATCTTATTTTCTTCATTCCTGGTTTCATATATCTTTTTCACTAGCTGTGCCAGTACAGGTACCGTTAATTATTTCCAAAATTGAAGGGCAGGAATTTTAACACAGATGATTTAAAACCTAAGTCAATATCTAACTTAGAATCTAGGATAATGGGGAGAGTTATCTGTGGAGGACTACTTACAATTCTCTGCTCTGGAAATTTTATATCTGAATTTTCTGTGTAAGTGTATGATCCAGGTGGATCTTCTATTCTGGCACACTGATCACAAAGCTCCCACGAATGCAAGAGGTGTTCTCGGAGAACCTGCTCGGATTTTTAGATCTATAGCTATTCATGTTAATTTGGGCACAGGCATACTGGGGAAATAGCAGTCTTCAAAGAAAGTTTGCATTTAAATATCTAGCTAAATTTATTGCTCACAAAAAGAGGCTGTGGGCGCATTCTTTCTTTATTCGAGTATGCTTGTGTTGTCTACCACTGTGAAGTGACTATGAAGCCAAAGTTTTACAGTTTGAACAGCTATTGTGTTTAAATTTCCATTGGTGTGTAGAGAAAACTCCCATCAGAATCTTTCACCAGCTCTTTGTGTGCCTATGCAGACTTTAGAGACTAAACACAGAGTTGCAGGGGTTAGAAGGGACCTCAAGATCATCAATTCCAATCCCTAGTTCCACTGTGTCATTATACTTCATTTGAAGTCTCCCAATGCCTTCAGTGAAAGCTGAAGGCATTTCACTGCCAGCTTAACTGACATTTCTCAGTGTGGAAGTTCATGTAATTCCACAGCAGTTGAGATGTTTTTCAGTACAGTTAGTTGTTTGGTTACAAAAGCTAGTCTTGATGGAGCAGTAAAGTCTTGTAATGCACACAGATTACATTTAATATGTAAGAATCATTATCTCTATTGGATTTCTCTCAGAGTCAAAGTACTCATTCTCATCTTCTGTAAAATATTTTTAACTGAAAAACTTCAGATTCAGAAGCAATCTATCATTTGTACTCCTGATTATAATATGGATTGATATTTGACTTCTTGTGGAGTTCAAGCTAATGCCCTAGCACACTGGTTTGTAGAATTACAATTCTAGCTAAACTAATCTTAAAAAAAAAAAACTTAAAATCATTTTTGAATAATCTCATAGATCCAAATCTATTTATTAACAGTTTTTTTCCCTTTGTTTTCCTTACAATTGACTACTTCATATTACCTGTTTATTTGGACCTGCAAAGTTTAGAGAGGACCAGAACAATGTTTGGGGCTTTTTAGAGCTGTTCAATTTTTATTTTCTTTCAAATAAGACTTTTGCATTTTAATATGTTTCAGTTTGTGTGAATTGAAATAGTTATTCTAAATTTCATTTTCAAATTCAATATCTATATAATAAGTGATTTCATTAATTATTGTATTTGAGTATTTCTTTGGGTCATATTTCTTGTAGAGTATTGTATCTGTTCACTCCTATCGCATGTAATTTTCTGTAGTTTTATTCAACTCTACAGAATTAATAGTTTCCAGTGTATAGCCATAATAGCAGCTGTTTTATATTGCTAATTTAGGATATCAAATTTTTCCTGCCTCTTCTTTCTCACCATTTCAGGTTAAAAAATGAGTCTGATAAGCGTGCATACTTAAAGTGTTAACACTGAAAGAGTTAGATTTATAGAAGAGGACAAGCAGAAAGGTAAATAGTGTTAACAATATTAGCAAGAGACAACTTGCTATGGTGAAAGGTCATACCTGTGTGGATAATTCCACATGTTAGTGTCAAAACTTATGTCTGTTAGTAGTTTCAAAGTTTCTATGTGCTTTTAAAACTTTATTGGAATCCTCTTTTCTATTTTTAGTCCTCCAATTCAATTTTAAAACCTGCTTTGATTTTGTACGCTTGTGAACTTGTGCAGGGTCCATTAAATAATGGAAGCTACCTCACAACTCAAATATTTGTTGCTTTTCTTTCTATATGTGCAGTGGATCCAGTTAATGATATATCTTTTCATAGATACAGCTACAGCAGGACAAGAGAAAGGTTCAAGATGGTTGCAATGATTTCATGGGGCATTGGATGAAATGGCATACTTTGATATTCAGTAGAGCTTTATGAACAATTTTTGGCTTGTTTTTGGGCTAATTCTTACAAGCTATGTCAAGTTCACTTCAAAGAGTTGAATTGTACTGAAGTTTAGAATTCCTTCTTTTGTTTCAGGAGAACAGTGTTTCACTGCCAGAAGCACTGTGCTCCAGAGTACATTCTTCATTCACACCTATCATCTTCTTTTTTCATATGGATGAAAAAAATATTGTGAATACTAAATTGAGTTCATTGTTGAATTATTGAGTTGTTGAAGACACCAGACCAAACATTTTATCCGGACCACATTCACTTTATTCAATCTGAGCTTCCTTTGCTGCTTCGTTATAATTACAGGAGTCACAGAAGACTCTGAAATGACAACATGTCTGTATTTTATTTTCTGCTTCCATTTTCTGTGCTTTAGAATTGTCAAATCAACTTAAACTTGAGTGAAACCCTCCCCAACTCACTCTCAGCAAGTATTCAACCCAAAAGCAAACATTTACAGATGCACTCATGTAACAACCCCCCTACAGGGTACACAATGGATGCACTGTTCAAGAGCTGTCCTGAAAGCAGTACTGTGCTGCACAGTACGTGTATTCACTGCAAGGACTCTGATCTGCATATGTAATAGTTTCTGTACGCTGTTTCTATTGACACAGGAAAAAACTCAAGAAACAAGGAATGAGGGAGAAACTTCAAATAGGAAGTTTAGTTTTTCTCTTCTACAAAACACCTGTTTTGTTTTTAGGTTTCTGATGGGACTTGAAAACAAAATCATAAATGTAATGACTCGGCACATGTGATGGAGGAGGTAGTGCAAGGGATGTGGAGATTAAACCAATGTGTTGATGCGAAGTCCTGTTGTTGGGCCTTTACCCTGGGAGGCATTAATGCAGGTGTAGTGGTTTGGAAACAGCCAAGGACAGAATCCAGAATCCAATCAATGACTGTAAAGGACACTAGTTGAGGGAGACTGGTAATCATGTACTGTATTAAGAAAAACTCTTACTTCTGAAAAGAGGCTGGACCTCAGGTTTTGATCTGCCTCCTTTATACATACACGAATCTTGGATCTTGATAGAATATTCCCACTCTGATTTTGTAATTAAAACATCATTTATACTGAGAATAATTAAGACAACTGTACATTTGATTTTAAAATCAGTTTTGAGTATTGTGCCTTGTCAAGCTACAAGAATGGTTCCTGCAGCTTTACAACTTAGCATTAAGAGGCAGACAGTGACTGCGGGCACCTGAGTAGAAGGTTTGACAGTTTGATAAATTAGGAATGACACTTGCCAAAATGGCTGTCCTTCCCTCAGCCTGCCAGTGGAGCATTTACACACTGTTAATTGAATTGGCAATTTGTGTAACAGTACCTGCCCCTGAGCTTTTGTAATGCTGGAGCTGCCATTTAGCTCTGATAATCCAGGACTTGGGAATAAGGACGAAAAGCTTCACATGATATTATTGCAGATTTAAAATGACAGTTGGGGACCTTGTTGCCAATTTCCCATTAAACGGGAAATAATTAACAATAGCAATAACAAAGTCTTATAAAGCCGGAAAGTTAAATTGACTTTTCAGCAGTAGTATGGTTTGAAATTGCTTCTAGTGTGATTATCAGATTGCCCTTTTCGTATTATATACCCTAAATAGTATCATCTGATGGCCTGAATAGGCTATGTTTTCAAAGCTACCCTGTTTTATTATTGTGAGACTCTTCTGTTTTAACTGTTTTTTTAATTTGTTCTTGACATGTAGAAATTGAGTTATGTTATAATATTTCATAGAGATAAAGAACTTAATGAAATATTAGGGATTCTGACTTGTGTGGTTATCAGTAATTGAGTGACAGCAGAAACAAAATGTTCAGCCACAGATGAATATTGTTAATTATGAAGTTCTTCTCTATATCTTGTACTTGCCATTGATAGCTTCACTGGCTTTCCTTAAATTTCTGTGGTATACCTAATGCCATCATCTGAAATGATAATTTATCAGCAAACTGTTTTATTTCCCTCAGATTTCTTATGCTGTGATAATTTCTCTGAACGCTTACTGATGATTTGATGCCCAAACAGCATAGTAAGCAAAACCTATATAAGAATTAGCCACCAGTGGCCAAAGTACAAAAGATTCAAAAATAATGATTAAAAAAATAACACCGATATTTAATAGTTGGCTGAATGACAGAAGATCAAGTTCGGTATGCAGACTTCCAGCTTTTATTCTTGTCCCAAGACTTACACAGGCTGTGCGCGTTCAAACTGTACAAGTCTGTGCATTCTATCATGCAGACTTCATGATTTACTTAAGAGCAGCTAGAGCTACTTTCCTATGATGAGTTGTTCCCATTACAAGAAAACATATGTATTTATGTAGGATTCCACCAATGCTAGATGGAGCAGAGAAGATCTTGATCCACTTTCTGTGTAATAAATTGTCTAATGCTGTACTGGCTTAATAATTTGCATACTTGAAAATCTTTTTTTCATTGGATTGCTGTTAACTCAGGACTGAATATTGCTGTGTAAAGACAAATACTGAAGCATATATGGAATGATCATGGCCAGTAGGCTGGCACTAGCTGCAAGTAGTATGTGTTTTAATATTATGCTATAATGTCATGGCGGTTATAGGAACTATGGGATTATAGAATAATAGAAGACAGAAGCATGAAAGGAGGCAAAGGAAAGGAGAGGTGGGCAATGTGGTGTAAAGGAGCAGAAGGACTCATAATTAAGCTTACAGTTTAAACATTTGTGCAGTAGGTGACATTTTTCTTCTGTAACTGGTGAAAAGCTATCAGTGATCTTAGAGAATTCTATTCTGGAGAATCAATAAGAGTCAAGCTTGTATGAAAAAGTTTGCGTGGTTTCCAGATGAAAAAGTAGATGTATACCAGTCCTGCTTTGAAAGGTTTGAGAGGGAATGCTGAAGGGTACAGCCCTAGCCAGTGCTAAGCAAAAGAGGAAAAGCTACCACTTCTAGCCCCTCAAGCAAACTTGTACTATGCACAGCACACTCTATAAGGGAGAGGTTTGACAGAGAATGAGACAATGGAATAATGGGAAACAAGGAAATAATGGGAGACAGGAGTTAAGGCATGCTATTGTGTGCCGTTGAAGGTGGAAAGGAGAACTGAGCTTTCATTTAGTTGAAGGCATAGCTGGGGTTGGATTTTATGACAGTGGATGAGGATTATATGTAGAGAGTAGATTTCTGGTCTTCTTATTAAGAAAAGCTTTAGCTGATCATTCTTCTTTTGTAGTTAGCACTTCCACCTTGACACAAGGGAGGAAGAAATTAACTGTGACTAGATTGTTACATGATTTTCAAGGGCCTGCACACCTGCAGGTCCAACTGTATTTGTGGGATACTACTTCCAACAACTTTAGGTTTCACAAAATTATAGTTCATGTAGTAAGGAAATAATGGGCCTGCCATTTTTTTTCAAATTATTTATCACATGGTGAATATAGTAGTGTGTTGGGGGGAGGAAAGATGATCTTGTGGTTTGGTCTGAGGCACTGTACTAGAAGGCTTTGCTATCTGTTCTGACAAGTTCTTTGTGTCAGTTTCACATATATCATGACCCAAACTAAAAAGTTTGCAATACAAATTTGTCCTTTTTATACCTTACATGATTGAATGTTTTAAAGTTAGATATTTAGAAGTAATGTGAACTTCTAGGGCTGGTCATGAGATGTGGAACTCCTGCAGAGAATGTAATGCAGTTACTCTAGATAGAACTGATTTGTCAGTAATTTTGAAAATTACTGTGTTGCTGTTGGAAGATTAAAATCTGAATAATTAAGTGTCAAACGCAAACATCTTTTTTAACGGGTGGGGGAGTGGGGGGAGAGAAGAGCACCCTACTGAAATACACACTGTTCCAGAAATATAGTGTGAACTTTGTAATACCTCTAGCTATATTCCCAGAACAACTGGGTTACTATGCTGCATGTGCATCCATTTGTTTTTCTGTGCTGTGTCTTCTCTGTTTGGTGGAAAGCAAATTCTCTTTGTGTTGTCTTCATATTTTTATAAAACTCACTTTCTAATTTCTTAGCTTGTTCTCTTTACTCTTTTAGGATTTCTCAAACATCAGGATCAGCCTGTTAATTTATTTTTCTTTATGGTTTGTCTTCAGTTAGGATTCAGCAAAACATGAAACAATTATTTCGAATACTTGGTATAGAATAATTTAATACTTGGACAGGTAGCTTCCTATTTGCCTAGACCTAACTGAAAATGATAAATGCAGAAAATCTCCCCATACCCCATTTTTAGTGTGCTTGTTTATGCCTCTTTTGGAAGCAGTTGGAGACTCCCTGGGGAAGCTAGATTCACAATTTGAGCTATGTAGACTTATTTCTGGCTCTTACCCTATGAAGTGTGGTGTAAAACATGAAGCGCTCCATATATACATTATTTATTGTGTAAGAGTAATTGGTGAAGGTGCTTGCAAGACAAAGAGGATTTTGCGGAAGTTCTGAACAGATTTAAATACATGTGGTTAAGTATCTGATTTTTTATGAACAGTCTAATGAGTGTTATCTTTAGTGAAAATATTCAGTATTTCTGCTTTGGACTCACTGTTCTTCTGTACTCATTTTCATTTTTATATCAGTTAATGAGAGAAACTTATAGCCTTGCTATCTAAAGAGCAATTAAAAAAAATCTAACTGCTCTTCAGTCCTAGCACATAACTGTTATTGATACTCAGTGTCTAGTGAAATTTTCCACAATGCCTTTGCAGAGCTTATAAGAGAATTTATAACACCAATTGTTATTTTATGCCCACTTTTCTTGCAGAATTATGTATGTGATAAGCAATGCGGATCTCTAAGAGCTGAGAGTCTCTGTAAGAATATTTTCTTAATAAGTCTTAGGAAAAGGTCTGTTTTAGTACCTCTAAAACATTTTATAAATTTATTTGTAAATTCCAAGTCATTTGCATCACATAGGCAGTAAATTGCATGCGACTTTCTCCTTCTCTCAGGTGAATGGTCTGCGCATAAGCTTAAAGAACCTCCTATTTAAAATCCCTTGGTTTGAAGAGATTCTGTTTTATATGAGATAGTTCCATAGTCACTGAGATACGGAGTAAGGATAAGAATGTTGTCTGTTATTTTTTAGCTAGAAGACAACCTATTCAGGATATGGGAATGCTTGCTATTTTTGCTCAGTTATTTGTACGTAGTTCAACAGTGTTAACAGAAGTAGATAATATCTGAATACAGAATAGTTCAGTACCTAGGTTAAGATTCTCTCAGGACTGTAGTGAGAATGAATTCTTAATCTGAAGTAATTTTTTATATTTGTATGGTAAGAGGTTGAGAAAATTGTAGACTGAAGCAATAAAATTATTCACATAGCTTTGTGCATAAATTCTGATGATTTTTTTTACTTTTGCGATGGAAGCACATATAGAAGGGATGAATTTTTACTGGAGCCACATATCTGAACCACCTTTGTCAATTTTTGAAAGTAATCTAAAATTTACAGTTTTAGCCTACACTAAAATACAATCCCAGTTCTTCCAAGATGTGCAAGAAGTTGAGTTTTCTAAAAATGGTATCAATCTAAATTGAATGGGGATTCTTCTTGCTCTGCAGCACTCTCTTTATCCCCTTAAAGAGGGATCAGAATATCTGCATGCTACCTGATCCAGTCTTGGGGAATTTTGTTTATTAATCCAAACTTCAGACCCCCCTGCTTGACTACTTCAATATATGCTGCTAAGGTTTGATTTAGAAGAAACACTTCCAGAATAAGATAGTTGCTGTGAATTTTTGCTGCAAACTTGAAGTTGGAAGAAAATTTAACTGAATGTGTTTTGTTATTTTAATTGTGTATCTACAGAATGATAGATTTTACACACTTAATGAAGTGAAATTAGTTGCATTTGTTGCAGAGAGAAAGAAAAGAGTTTTGCTGAATATATGGTTTTAAAGTGCATGTGGTTTAAAAAAAAAATTCCATTTACATGTAAATGTTTTAACAGACCACATTAAGAAACTAAAATAATACCAGTTCCTCTAAATGATGTGATGGTAAAGAAAGCTGACTTTGTGCTGAACATGTGTGGTCTGGAGTTTGCTTTCTGTCTTTTTTGATTTTCTTTCTTTTTTTGTACTGAATCATGATAGTTCAAATTCAGTCCTGTTTAATAATCATACTGATATCTCATTTTTAATCAGACATTTAATGAACTGCTCTAAATCATACTGATAATTCTCATGCTTTAAAGTTCTAAGAGCAGTCTAGCAGATATTTTGTATTTCTGTGTCTCTGCTTCCTAGTGGAACATGAAATCTGCCTTCTCTATTTGTAACTCCTTCAATTTCAGGTCATTAGAGGCTTGAAAAAGTTTACATCTGTAACGCAAACTCTTCCCCTTAGTATCAGATTTGCCTGTTCCCTATGCTTTCAGCTTTGGTTTCTCTTCTAGATTTTCAAATATTATGTTTAGATGCCTATAACCTACAGATTTCAATGACAGAAGGTACATTTTGAGAATCTGCACTTAAAAGTTGATTTAAAAAAGTTGATTTGAAAATTGTATTCAGGCTACTGAATTATTTAATCACTTTTTTACTGCTTGCTTTCAAAACCAAGCAATGCACTTCTGGAGTCATCTCTTTGTATATTTATAATCATTAGTAAAGCATTACTAAAATGTGAAGAAATATCCACCATACAGAATTTCATGAGGTCAGTTCAGTAAGAGTGTATATTTCACTAGCGTTTATGTTATATAGTTTTATTGATTGCAAAACAGTATGTAAACTGGGATGAGATTCATCTTATGCATAGAATGAATTGCTTCTTCAGTTTAAATAGTTAATGCTTCAAATTCTGGTGTGAATATATAGCTATAAGTGTGATTTTTGTACTACATGAGCCCTGACAAATAACATCCTGCATTCCTTTGACACTGCATGCAGATAAAAACACTGGGAGAGCACTGGATATTTCACAATATAGTTTAATTCCAAAAAGTCCAAGGGAATTCACCTGGAATATTATTTTAAAGATGCTGGTATTAAAGTTAGTGCTCAAAATGCCTTGTGTGCCAAGAAAGCTAATTTTTGTATTTTAATTTAGCCAGAATCTGGATCATGTATGTCACATCCCCTTAACCACAGGCATGTAAACCTCAGGATAGACAGCTGTTTGGATGTTTCAGACTGGGACTCCTGCCCTCAGCAAACATATTTGATACTCCTACATGGTCACTTGGCTGCATATAGTCATGCCCATATGCTGGGATGGCATTGTGCCTGCTCACTAGTTGGTCATACTGTTCCATTAGGGCTTAGATGCCAAGATAGCATGTTGAGTTGGGCACCATCTATAACAGCATGCATTCTATCACTTCTGAAGGAAATCTTTCCTCAGGGACAAAATGCTACACTGCATAGCATACCTCTTTCCATTCATCTTTCTTGCCACTTAGCTGTTCCAACCACCCTAATAAAAAAAAAAGAGAGGCAAAAAAGACAGATTGAGGAGAAATTTTTGGCTTTCAAAGAAGTAATTGTCATCATAGCTGTGGCAAAAACTCATGAAGTTCACAGGGGATTTGGAGATGCATACAAAATGAATAGTGTACAAGCCCCCAGGCAATCTGCATTAATTCAAGCTTAAATCACACAACAACACAAGTGGGCAAAGTGTAAAAAAAGTGAAAGAGTCACTAAAATATTTTGCAGTTTGCCTTATAGAACTTGAAAAGGCCATTGTAATAGTCTCAGTGTTTCTTTACATTTGCAACAGCTGATAAATTCAGGGAGGTGGAAATAAGCTTGCTTTCAGGTTCAGTCTCATCTCCCTGACAGAAACCAAAAGGCTCAATTATTGTCTGTAAAAAGGAAATGTAAAAACATGGTCACATTTAATTGTTTTGTTTATCACTGAATATATTCATTACATTTTTTTCCTATTTTCCTTTCATGAGTTCTAGTTTATGACACTTTAGATCATTTTGTGGGTGCCATGTTGAATTTGGATGGTTGTTTCAAACAATTCTGGAGAACTCTTCTTACATGAAAAGACAGAAGAATTTACAAGGATTTCAGAAACATAAACTGCTATAAGTGTTTTATGAAAATGACTATGATGCGTCAGTTCTAATCAATATATACTTATTAAAACTGGCATGACTGGCCTTCATCTTCATTGAAGCAACTGAGAATAAATCAGATGGAAAGGCAACAAATAAAGAAGTTTTAAGCAGTTTAGTGACCCAAATCACTTGCTACTCCCTGTCTTCTCTTGGATAGGTTAGATGGTTCCCATTTTTTTTCTGCTAAAATGTTCTGTGAATTACATGGGTAATGAGAGAGGAAAAAAATGAAACTAGACAGTTAATTTGAATTATATGAGAAAACTAGCTATGGTTGTTTTGTTACTGAGTGCATAGTCAGGACAGATACCGATCTCTAAAAGTTAGAAACTTCACTTCAAATTAGTCTACTACGTGGTACCAGTGTCATCGTTACCGTTACATAAGCTTTGTCCACATTATGCCTTCATGCTCACATCTCTTAATATTATCTCAATTACTTAATGAGTCGTTAATATTCTGAAGTAAGCAGTTCAATTTGTCCATATGTACTTAATTAAGAAACAAACCAGTTTACTTTCTTTCTTCACTGTTAAGCAAATCATTCATATCTTAACTAATTTGCCAATACTTACAAGTTAGTACAGCTTACAAGAGCTGAGCCTTTTTAAAATTTTTTTCTCTACAGAGTAAATTCAACATAACATGATTATTTTATATAAAGGCTCAGGAGAGGTCTTGGACACAAATGACTGTTTTTAGTTGTAGTGTTGCTACATTAGACACTGAGTAACATAGACTGGGAGTGTTGACAAAGCGTAAGAGTCAGGAACTGAAGAGCTCTGATCTTGGCACTGCTATTGCTGTTTTGAAAGATTTTGTGTAACCCCAGACATGGGAAACTTTGGGAACTTGTTATCTTTCAGAATTAGCCTTAGACCTCTCTGTACCTTAGCTTATTCATGTGTGAAATATTTTAATTATGTGCAACTAGTTTTGTAGCAATCTATGAAACTCCTGAATTAAAAAATAAAAACAAAAAAAAATGCACTGCAAGAATGCAGGAATGTGTTCTTTGTAATAACGCTATTTCTTTATAGTAGAAGTCATTAGAGAAGAAAGAGGAGAAAATAATTCAAAATCTCGTATTGACCTGCCCTTGCTTTCTGTATTGGGTTGTGTGCTTTAGCACTACACAGGTGCTTACCTGGCATTCATGGTCAGCAGCATTGAGTTGTTGGTCTCAGCGGGGTCTCCAGAGCCTGCTTTCTAATTCAGACCTATTCCATAGTAAACTGTATGAGCAATGAGTTAGTTATATATTCATGAGCCAGCACTGTTGAATGTGGACCTAGCGCATAAATAATTGCATACCAATGTGGACTTTTTATCACTTAGGGCATAACAGAGAATTATCTGTTTTGGTTTTGGGGTTTTGTGCATGTCAGTTTTTGGGGTTGTTTTTTTTTCTAGGAGACTTACAAGACATGGATATTTTGTACTCCTAGTTGTTTGAGCTTCTTGAATTAATTCCTTGCTCCTGAGATTGCAAGAATAGTGAGCACAAAAGGTCAGAGAATCTGTGATAGAAACAAAACAACAACAAAATTAGTAACATTCTAAAGATTAATGAATTTTAAAAGAATTTACCAGTTTTGTTCTAACACAGACCAGAAACATTATGAAACATTTTCAGTCTTTTGTGATCAAGAGCTATCCTTTATCACATTATCCTTTATCACATACAAGATATTAACTCAGTTTAAATCGTAAATCATCTATAACAGCTCCACAAAGCTGGCAAGGAAATTCTTATTTTTAAAGATGTGGAAACTGAGGCACAAGAAGGTGAAAAAAAATTACGGAATGCTTCCCACTTCAACAAATAAAAGTGGTACTTGTTGTCAGGCTCATGTTCTTTCCTTTAATTTTGCATGTAAGCATACAGTTCTGTTTCTCTCTAAATGAAAGAGGAAAAACAGAAAATGAAACTGAAATTTTTGTAAGAAAAAGGGTGCAGTGGTCTGGCCTCATTTATTGTTTTCTATTTTATTGTTATTTATTGAGAAAGTATGTTTAGGTTGTGGTTCTACAAATACTGGTACTTCATATTAGAAGAGCATCATAGATCTGAATCCATTCATGTATGGATGCACAGTCATTTTTGTCGGATTAGTCATAGGCTGTTCAGAGGGTTAATGCCAACTTTATCCTTGTACACAAACTTTATGCTGGCTGGAGGAAGACAGAACATTCCCAAATAAAATCTGAGGGTTTAAAGCTATGTCTTCAAAAGATTTGCCAACACAGGTGCCTGTAAAGGGAATCTGTATAAGTCTAACACCTTCTGTCATGGCTGTGTCAGCAGAACTGCTCAGCTTGCATTTTTCATACCACCAGTTCCCACTGCCCTATCTGCAGATGCACTGGGATCCTGATTCAGAAAAGCATTGAGTGCTTAATCTGCTTGTTTTTAGCAGAACATTTCGCGTGTACAGCACCTTATGCTCTTTTAAATAAAGTAAGCTGAAGCGAATACCTAAAGGTAAACACATGCTTAAGCACCAAAGAGGGGCACTTAAGCATTTTAAGAACCAAACAATTCAGTTTAATGAAGGTTTTGAGTTCACAGACTGTAATTCTGAAGTAATAATTAGGATTTACCATTCTCTCCAAAACATTACTGTGTACACGAATGTTTTTATTATATTCTGAAGTATCTTGCATTCCCTTTGAACAGTTATCTCATTGAAAGCAGATTTAATATTTTGTTATTTTTCTTTTTTTTTTAATTTTAGTGTTTAAAATCAATATCTGTGGCTTGTAACTTCTGCATATGTTTGAAGGAAATTGAATTAATAAAAAAGAAATTGTGTATTTTGGATGAAAATGAACATGTGATAATGTTAGCTAGCTGGTTCTCCTAGTCTATGTACTTCTACCCTAATCTTCAGGTCGTGTATTAAGCTGAAGGCTACTTTTTCCTCAAAATCTGCAGTGGCAATTGTTCATTCTCTTCAGCCTTCCCATCATACATGACAGACTCAGAGACAGAAATGTAATAGGAAGAGCTTTATTAACCTACCTATTATATGTAAGCTACCACTCTTTCTGTATTAACGCATTCATTACATGACTTAGCTGGATTTACTTGAACAAGAGTGATAACCCTGAAGCTTGTGTTGATGGCATTTTTTCCAGGAGATTGGATGTATCTGGAGATAAGGGTGTAGGATGTGGTTCTGTGGCTAATGTTACATGAACAAGAGTAACTCACCTGAAGATTTCCAGCTTCTGCTGCACGAGCATAGAGAGGATGCCCATGCTCCTTAGATAGCAGGAGAAAATTTCTACGATGGAAGTCTACTTAGGGAGGAGGGTTTTGAGAGATTACTCAGCCAGCTGTCTGTTTTCCCCCTATTGCGCACATGGCTAGCTGATCATATCCTGCATAAAGCTGCAGTTTACAGCCTGATGCTTGGAGGCTAATATTTTTGACCATTTACTTTAAAATACCAGGCTATGAAGTGTGTGAGCTCAGAAGTTGCCTCAGTGTGTACCCTAGCTGCACAGGTGCAGCCAATGACCCTGGCAGCCATTGTGATCCAGTCTTCCCCAGGGTGAGGCATGAGCTCTCAGTATGGTGTCACTGTGTGGTGCTAGTACTCCAGGAAGGTCTGAGAAAAGTAGTGAGCATTGTACGGCCAAGCAACCTCTTCTGCACAGCCCACTACTTTCTCTCAAGAGAAATTGCTTTCAAAACTGGAGTGAGGTTTTTATTTTTTTTTTTTGTCAAAGACTTTGGAGAGGCATATGCCATCTCTCCCTGGGCCTCTTTAGCTGCTAGCAATGTTTGCCTGTCTTATCAGGGAGACTGGAAGTTGTCTTTCCCATGATAGAAAAATATGGCTTTTTTTTGAATGGAAGTCTTATGCTCAGGATATTGTCCTCTGATCATTTCGGTGATCAGACAGAAGGAATCCATGGCTCCAGTCTTTGCTCTGAGAATTGTACATACTGATTATTAATCTAACAGTTTTGGTGATGATCAGATGCTTCACAGGAACAGTCCAAGTGTGTGCTTACACCCTGGGGACTGTCATGCAGTTAGGACAATCTTTCATTTAAAAAGAAATCATTCCATGGCTTTTCTGTAAGCATGTGCATATCAGCCATCAAAGAGTAACTGAAGTTTATGCTCGCTTTAATCTAAAGGGAGTTGTTCGCATGGAAGTATTGTTGATGAGAATTAAGAGTCTTTATTAATTTTTCTTTCTTTTGCTTTTAAATTAGGCAGAAATGTATGAAAGCAATATTAGTTCTGAATAAAGTTGTCTGGACAAAAGAGTTTAATGCAAAATGACAAATCCACGTTGCATTCTCACATTGTTAATTTGGATTAATTTCCTTGAGCATTTCCATATAGCTAAACTTTCAAACGTGAGGAATGTATTACATACAGCCAAAGGGTACAAGTATACTTGTGCCTTTTTAGAAGTAATATTTTCATTGTTGTTTTAAAACTACTTAAGTGAATGATGAAATCATTACAGAATTGAATGTTCTCACAGAACATGTTAAAGCACCACACATGAGATACATTTAACCAACTTGAACTGGCAGAGGTTCGTTTTCTGATCACCAGTAATAGAACGCTGAAGTGTTTCCTTATCTTAGCCAAACTGTAAATGCATCCATTGGATAATTTTATAAACTACAAAATACATATGCATGCATTCATTCCAAAATACTGCTTTGTAAGCATTTAGTTGGAACTGTAGTATGCATAACTAGATAGAATTAGAAAGGGAAAAAAAAAAAAAAAAAACCTGACTAGAATCTACTTTTAAAACTAAGGAAATTGTATAAAAACACAAACTGTATATTACTGTGGCACCTGCTGTTTTTCAGGTGTTTATAACATAGCCATAAAAATCCACTCCAGGCTGACACTTGGTATTTAAAAGTCTCATCTCAGCAGGATTTTTAAATCAGATTTGGTTTAAATTAGTTTGACTCCTTTTCAGTTATAAAAAGAAGGACGAAAGAGAGAAATTCTGATGCGTCAAATATAATTTTATTCATTCCTCTAGCTGAAAAACAGTTTTTCTTTACAAAGATACAATTTGCAGGTTGTTAGCCCATAACATGGAGTAGAGAAGTAGGATGTCAAAGGGGGAAGAGGGAGAGAAAGAATTAGCATCCAAGAATTTGGTATTTTCAAATGCTTAATGTCTTTTCTTTGAGAACATTTACCGTTGATCCTTACTGAGCTTTCATAAAACTGTATCTGGGATATAAAGTATTTTTTAAACAAAAAAACCCATGCTTTTATTCAGTAAGGTCAGTAACTCACAGCTTAAGGTCTATTTTGTCATAAGTCAGTGACTGGTGGATAAATTATATTCAATCATAATTGATTTAGTACTTTCTAATGGTGATGTTAAAGAACCGGAAGCAATTTGGGATCTCGGCTTCCTCTGTTTTATTGGATGAGAGCACTTACTGTCTCCATGGGTTATGTGAAAAATCCACCCTCTCTCTGTTGTATTCAATGTATGTAAATTACAAAGCCAATTTTAATTAATTGATGATCAAAAGGGAAGATTGTCATCAGTTTGTACTACCATTTCTGCACTGGTTGTCCATCTCCTTTTTTTAGGTCTCCTTGTAAAGACTTTTAGTGCCTTTAGGTGCCTCTTTTCTCAAACACTTTGGGCCAAATGTTCAGTTGTTCTGAGAAAACAGAACAGGTGAAGCCTGTAAAAACTGTGGATGCTGAAAAACTTGGTATATAAAAAAACTTGATTTACAAGAAAGCCAAAACTGGAGGGGAGGGTACTTTTAAAATATATATGAGTAAACAAACAAACAAAAAGCCCGAAGCTAGGAAAACCTCAGTGTGGCTAGTATTAACTTCTTTGAACAGAATATGTTGGGTGGCATTCTTCCTTATTTTTTAATGCTGCTGTACAGTGGAATACATTACCATAGTTCTTCCTTACCCCATCTGTTCGTCAAAAAGGAAAAAAAAGAGGTACATTCTTACAGAGGTAGTCTTGGAAATGTTTATGCAAAGTACTACTTTCCTTCACTAAATCCAAGCTGGATACAACCTACCAGAGAAAGTGTTCTTTCTTTTCCATGTAGAGGTTACACATACTTTTGCTTTAACAATCTATCCTGAAATGTGAATGTATTTCCTTTTAGTTCATCTTGGTACATAACTCAAAAGAGATGTGCCTGATGCTCCATGAATGATTATCATTTAGTGGTTTGTCTCATTGTGAAGCATGGCCAAGACACAATTTGCAAGTACTGAATGTCCTGAACTGCTTTTGGATAATTTTGATTCTTCAAGTTTGGCATTATCACCGTATCTTGGGTTTTACTTGAAATTTAATTCTCATGTCTGTCTTAACACGGCTATTTTACCAGTAAAGCAGGAATGGTTATTGTTTTTCTTATTTTTTTCCCTATTGTTTGTTATTTGACAGTTCCATAAAGTTTATTTCTCCCTGCTGCTTAGTGTCTTTTTATTCTGTTTGTTTTTCTCTGCTTCCAGCTGGGATGTGGTTTAATGAATTATTTTTCAGTGCATGCGATATGGCTTTTATGGCCTGCCTTTGGA
This sequence comes from Chrysolophus pictus, assembly GCA_037305975.1. Lineage (NCBI taxonomy): Eukaryota > Metazoa > Chordata > Aves > Galliformes > Phasianidae > Chrysolophus > Chrysolophus pictus. The sequence goes on from CM074580.1 coordinate 35,612,585, forward strand.
GACTGTGATTAATACAGTTTTCTTTTATTCTTTGCCCTGACCTAGTTCCCAGTACTCATTATAGTGATCAGCATTGTATTAAGAGTATCGAGATGATATTATCCATGATAAGTCTAGAACATATTTTCATTCATTCTGGTTTTTATTCTTCTGCCTGGATTTTTATTTTTACTTTCAGTCCTGAAATTTTTGTTTCCATGACAATATCTGTACATTTATTTTGTATTGCAGTTGAATAAGACAGATTTCTGCTAAGGATGAGCTATTCCATATAGTCATCAAATTAATACCTTCCATGTGTAAGGTTCTTTTTTAGGTGATTTGGTATCTAGATTTTTGAGTCTTTTTTTGTGCACCTGCATGGAAACATACATCATTTCAGTCAGGTTTGGATTCAGCTGTTCTTTGAACAGACAGGAACCTTCCAAGCCATGGTCACGAATACTCAAACTTTGCAAAACAGTCCTAATGAAGAGGAGAAAAGAGATGGAGAGACCACATTACCATTTTGACAAATCCACATGTATTGAAATGTATTTTCAGTTTGGATCTTAGCCCCTTGGCAACTTTTCAGTCAGCCTTTCTGAAAATATTTTCTTATTCATCTCAGGTTATCCTATCCAGCTCTCAGGTTACCTCTTACAAAAGGATGTTACTTCAACTATTTCTCATTCTTCCTTTTACAAGGAAAAACAAGTTGAGTAAAGTCAGCATAGCCACTTCTAGCCTTTCCTTTCTTATTCCATAGGTACGTGCAAACTCGAATGAAAGTTTGACTTCTAAGACTGATAATTTTTTCGCCCTCATACATGAGGAACTGAAGAACATACTGTTATTGATACATGCTTATCCACTGAGAGCTAGTCTCTAGTTCTTTCATCATCCAATTTCTTTCAGCTTATGAATACTGTATTTAAGTGGTTATTTTCAGCCCTACCTATTTCAACAGCTGTCTCTTTTCCTTTCTTCTCTTCAATGGAAAAAAAAAAATGCAGTTCTACCTTTAATATTTTGTGTTTTTAAATACCTACTTCATTTTTCTTCATAAATTAGTCATAGTATTCTCTGTGCAAGTGCTGAGCTGTTCAGGTTTCCCAAAAGATTAGGGAAATTGGATTATAGGTAGTATTCTTACTGTCTTTAAAGTTTGCAGGTTTTTGGTTTTTTGTTTTTTGATTTTTTGATTTTTTTTTCCCCCCCCCCACTATTTGTAAAGCTTTTCAAATTCTACTCCATCTTCCATCCTTTTGGTCTTCCTAATGCACCATGACATCTCACAAAGTGCAGTAAGATTATTGAAAGATTTCTTTGCGTGAACATATCCTTTTATAGTTTGCTAACACAGAATTGTTAGAGAATCACTTCTGTTAGTACTTACGACTTTCATGGCAGCAGCAAGATTTGATCTTTTTATGTATCTTCAGTCAAGGTGAACTGTCATTTATTGGTTTAATGACAGAGGTAGTAATTCCCTTCCTTAGAGAGATTTTCAGTTTCTAGTGCCATCATCTCAATGTATTTCTTAGACTTTAGCATTAATATATCAGCATAGTCCATACTACTGTAGTTATTTCAGCAGTAATTGTGGTGTTTTAGTGAGCAGTAGTCAACGTTTTTCAGAATTACTTCAAAGAATATGTTAATTAATACAATGTAAAATGATACATTATCTTTTGTGTGGTCTTAAGAGTAAGAAGATGTAAATGTCGATTAAATGATCTGCTGAAATAATATGATGAGCTTTTCAGTCTACTTAAGCCTATATAAACAGCAAGAATTTCTCATGTTACTGAAGTCATTTCTATAGAATTATCTTTCTGTGAAAAATGAAAAGTGTGTCAGAACATTCTAAACAAATAGATCACTTCTGTCCTCATTGAAGTAAGCAGCAAGACAGTCTTGGCAGGGGTACTCCTCCTATATTTAAGGTTCAGCAAACAGAGGAAGTGGGAATGTTTCTATAACTCAGCAGATAATACTGGATAACAAGTATATCAGAAAGAGTATGCTTGATATACTTTGTGAAGAAAAATGTATGTTTAATTCTTTCTAAGTATTTCTGAGTTAGTAATGAGATCTACTGTCAAGCTGATTTTTATTTCTTTTTACACACTGTTGATTATTCTAAATCTACAAATAGGATTTTCAGCCAGAGCTAACTTGGAAATTGCTAACAGTGTAATCCATAAATAACACTTTTTTCATTGTACTTGGCTATGCAGTTCTTTTAACTTTCAAATAATCTTAAAGATACACAAAATATACTTAGTGTGTATTCTTCCCTAGACAATCAAAGCTTTTTAAAAAAAAAAATCTATTTATTTACTCCTGGGAGAAGATCCTCTGAACTTCTACCTCTTTTCTTGTTGCTTTCACATTTGACACTTATGCACTAAAAACAGCAAACTTTTTTTATTTTGAAATTTGAAAATCTGTTATTGTTCTATGGAGTAAAAAACTGTATTTTTTTTCTTCCTTCAGCATTAACATAAAGTTTTTTATATTTACTGTGCATGAAGTAAATCATTTGTATCTCCAGTCCATGGGTAATCAAGCCCTTTTGTGCTTCCAACTTTTACCATGAAGCTAGGTTGTAAGCCTTCTGTGAATCAGAAGGACCACTTGTGTGAATTAACCACTTATCAGACAGTGGTCTATTTCTGCCAAAGGAAATAATTGAGGACAAAAATATGAAAATAGAGTTCAAAATTAGAAATGAAAAGCTATTTGTCCTATATAGAAGAATATAGCCACTGTCCTAGATCAGGAGATGTCAGTTGCTGTCTTTTATCTTTAGAATAAGTTATTTTTTCCTTTTTAGCTTCATACAATAATTCATTTTATTCCCAGGAGTGCTGGTTAATCTATCAAGATAATTCCATGTTTAGCAGTTGCAGGGCTTTTCCAGTCACTAGCTCAGTTGGGCTGTGGGTTGTTTTATTTAAAATAAGAAGCTACTATTTCTTGTCAAAAAAATTATCTTTCTTCTTCTTGTCGTTTGACAGAACACTTTGTTACAAGATCATTTGGTGTATTATATGAGTCACTTACTATTATTCTCACTTTTTATGGAATTGAATTTGCCTGTTTTCTTCACTGATGGGAAGTTCATTGTTTTGGATTTCTGCTCAAAGAGTGAGGGGAATGCCAGTGGCATAACTGGAGGGAATGTTTTTTTGTGTTTTATTATCTTTTTCCACTTATCTTTGTGGGATTTTTGAAGGACGGGAGATTTTTTTTTTTTTTTCCCAGCAGGACATGCTGCTTCATTTATTTCCTATCCTAGCAGAGGAAATCTCACACTTCTGGCACTTTGACACATCACTGACTGCTAGAGAACATGGAACCACTGTTTACTGCTGGTTCTTGAGTCTTAAACAGCCCTCCACAGCTTTTATTATACCATTAATTGCACTTAATGCGGCTGCATTTCTAGTACGCTTGGCTAAGCTCTGAAAATTAAGTAGAGGATACTTTGTTATAAAATTCGCTGTAATGAGCTCTGGTGGGACAGGGTCTGTTAAGTTTGAAATTACCTCAGGCCGTTTCCAAAGGACCTCTTAAAATATTTCACAGCTATAAAAAGTTTGCAACTAGATAAATAGCCAAAAATAACGGTTGAGAAGGAAAAAAAAAAAAAAAAAAAAAAAAAACCCCAAAAAAACAACGCAGCCCCACAGTGTGAACTGGATCAAATACGAACATTTTTAATAGCATAATGTTACATGTATTTTAAATATGTATCATCTTAAGTAATTTCTTAAACTGAAAGTTTTCAAGCTAGCAGCATGTAAATTTTAGGTGTTTGGTTGACAGAGTGGCTTTTCTGCATACTCTTTTTGCTTTTGGTTTCTTAATCCAGACCATGCATTCATGAAATTGGAATAAATTTAGGACTCCCTCTGGGTTTACATAAATTGGTTCAAGAAGAGGTCACACCTCTCTGTACAAAAACCTTATAAGAACTGCTGCAACTATTAGCCAATTAGCTTAATGTTACAACTAACAGCCTGTATTGAGTACTGATCTCTGGTATCTGCCTAAATAAATGACTAATATGGCTTCAATTCCCTCAGTGTTCTTCAGCTATATGACCACTGTAATGCTTTGCGGCTAATAAAATTTCAGATTGACTAATTTATTGGGTAGCTTTACCAAAACATCCAAGTAATTCTTTATATACTCATTAGAAATAGGTCCAAAATGAATTCTGTTGGGACTAAGTGGAAAAGACTCCCTCGGATCAGCATCGCTGAGCTTTAGATATGTTGGCACAAATCGGGTAGAGGATCTTCTGTGGTTTTAGTGCAGCAATTTATCTACATTTTGTAGTTAAATTTTAAGCATGAGGTAATTAGAGGCCCCCAAGCTTGAAATTCATGCACCTTTTTTTTCCCTTCAATACACTCTATATAAGCTTGCCAAGCTACCTATTTGAGTTATATGAGTTGTATGTGGAACCTCTGTACAAAACTTCCAGATAGAAGATAGCTTAAAATCTTAAAAACTGCTTTCAATTTTTTTTTTTAGACTTTGAATTTAGAAATGCGTAGGAAGTCTGCTGTTACCAGGGGTCAGTCAGCAGCCTATTGTGTCATGCAGAAATATTCACTAGTCAACAGTCAAATACACTGCAGCCATTAACTACTGCACCTGTTGTCCAGATGGGCTAACAATAAACATGACACAGTCAATCATGCTTGCAGAATAGGGTGGACAGAAGGGTTTGGGGGATGTTTCTAGGGTCTTCCTCTGTTTATCTAAATCTTTACTTCTGTACTATTATATAGCTGAGAGTATCAGGGTTAGTGCATTTCAATCTCGGAATCACTCTGATAAGTTATACCAGGGGGTATTCTGCAGTTTTTTGTTTGCATTTTTAAACTCAAATGGCAGCTCTCTGTCTATTGACTAAGAAAACTATTATTTGACAAAGGAAGCAATAAATCTCAGCATGTTGAAAAACATTAAATGCCATCAAAATTGTTCTAGCCTTAAATGCAAATAAAGCTGGTTCTCTCTGCTAAACATCATCCATAACAGGATATTCTTAGAGCCATGAATCATTTATTAGTTTAGATAATTTTGTGTTATGACAAATTATTGAACACACAATTATGTGTACTACTGCAATATTAAACACAGAATCAAAACTCGACTTTATTGATTAAGTCCTTCATAAAAGTTATGGACCTAAAGTACTTCAAAAGTCACAAAAGCTCACATCCCATTTCTCTTCTAGGAACATCCTTTATTGGATGAATAGTTTGGAGGAAGGGTGGAGATTTTACTTGAACTTGAATAGGCATCTATCCTAGTTTAAAGTATACTACTTTCCTTTTTAGTTTTAATATTTAAAATGAAGCTCTGAAGTATTATTATTTTTTTTTTTTTATCAAGGCATGACTTGTTGGTGGCATTTCTAAAGATTTGTTTCACAGTTTTAGAAGATAGTTACCTTTTATTCACTTTTTGGATGCTTGAAAAGATTCTATTGTGTTAAGTTTCAGTGTCCTGTCAGCCAGCAAAAAAGCCTGTCAAACTCAAACCTAAACAGTTTTATTTAAATAAAAAGAACAAACTTCAGAAACCATTAATAAATTTATTTAGATATATCCAGAAAATACCTCAATGCCAAACATGGTAGTTTTCAGTAAGTTTAATATAGATGTAGATAGTGTGAAATTAGCTGGGAAGTGAGAAAACAGTCTCAAACTGTATAGTCAACAGATGCAGAAGTTGAGCTAATTGGGGAAGTTCATGTCTTACCTGTTGATATTACCTACAAGAGTGTCCAAATGAAGCATGTTGCCTCTGCAGTCTAACTTGAATCACTGAATGGCTTGTGTTGGAAGGGACCTTAAAACATCATCTAGTTCCAACCCCCTGCTGCAGGCATGGTTGTCAACCACTAAATTAGGCACTAGATGAGCTGCCCAGGGCCCCATCCAGCCTGGCCTCAAACTACTCCAAGGAAACTCTATCTACAACTTTTCTGAGCAGCCTGGTACAGCACTACACCAGTTAAAAATTTCTCCTGACATCTGATCTCGAAGTCCCTCTCTTTCCATTTAATGTGATTCCCCTTTGTCACATCACTATCTACCTGTGTAAAAATTTTTCCTTTCTGCTTATAAGCTCTCTTTAAGCATTGGAAGGCTGCAAAGAGGTCTCCCCAGAGCCTTTTCTTCTCTGGGCTAAACAAGCCCAGCTCCCTCAGTCTGTTTTCATAGCAGGGGTACTTTAGCCCACTGATCATCTTTGTGTCCCTCCTCTGGATGTGCTCCAACAACTCTGCATCTTTCCTGAGCTGGGGGCCCTAGATCAAGACACAGGACTCCAGATAGGGCCTCATGAGGGCAGAGTAGGGAGGGACAATCCCCTCACTTGCCCTGCTGGCCACCTCTTTTATAATGCAGCCCAGGATACTGTTAGCCTTCTGGGCTGCAGGTGCACACTGCTGCCACATATTAAGTCTTACATATACCAGGACTCTAGGGTCCTTCTATGCAGAGCTGCTCTCAATGAGTTCTTCTCCCGGTCTGTATATGTCTAACATTTCCCCAACCCAAGTGGAACAACTTCCACTTGGCCTTGTTGAACCTCATTAGTTTCATGTGGGCCCATTTTTCAAGCCTGCCAGGTCCCTCTGGATGGCATCCCTTCCTTCTCCTGTATCAGCTGCAGCACTCAGCTTGGTTTCATCTGCAAATTTGCTGAGGGTGCACTTGAGCACCGCTCAAGCACTACTGAAGTCATACTCTAATGTTGCCTCTCATTATTTGTGAGGTTCCAGAGGAAGAAATAAGAATGAGTGCTTTGGTGGATGACATGACATTTTGTTGACCATATAGCAAGTTTTCTTAAAAGTTGGAACTTTCACAAGAGCATGTTGCCCTTTTACCACAGAGAGATGGTGATGTTTAGAGTTCTTGCTGCTACAGTGTCAAGCATTTTCTAATTAATAAGTTCTGACAAGTATTCACCAGAAGACAAAAATATTTCCATTGATGCGAAACAGTAAATATTATCAGGACTATAATATAGTTGTGAAAATCAGAAATTGTTGTGAGAAATTTTCATCTTGCAATCCATTCTCTGTATCTTTAATAAGGATTCAATGAAGATGCGTTTAAAAACTAGTGTTGTGAGATCATTGTGTTCTGACAGTTATTTGTAGCTCTCTGATGATGAATGCAGTAGTCTAACCAGCACTGTCTGACAGTGAGGTTAAATATCTATATAACCCATTGCAGATAATTATTATTATTTTTTTAAGTCATAACCTGAAAATGAGGGTAGATCACAATCCTTTGGGGCTTCAATATCAATAACAAAATTAGGGAAGAGGCTACCTCCCCTTTGATGATGAGTCCTTTAAATTTTGGTGGAGTGAATAGTAGATTCTCTGCTGTGTGATTTTAATGAAAGCTATGATGGTTTTGAAATTCCTTGCAGGACAGGCCTTTTTGGAATAACACCTAAGGGTTTGCTGAGCAGGGGGATGTATGTGTGTGTGTACATGTACATGGTTAGTGAGTGAAGTTCAGCAACTTTAGTATTTTCATTCCCAACTCTCTTGTTTTCTGGAGCTTCACATGCCTGAGAAAGTGATCCATTTCACCTCACACAACACAGCTTTAGGTCCTATGATCATAATGAACTTTTCTCCTTAGGGAACTTGCGTGGGTTCGAAAGTGCCAATTCAAGTAGCTAGTGTCAAATAGGAAAATTAAGGAAAGAGAGAAGGGATGTTAGAAGAGATGAGTTACAACAAGCTAAAAGAAAAAAATATGGGCTAGAAAAAGAGTATACTTAGTCCTTTCCAGGATTTTTTGTGCAATGGGCTTTCCCTCATTATCTCTTTACAAATTAATTAATTAAGAATTAATTAACAATTCTTTTTCGACAGAACAAGTTTACACATAAATACAAACTAGCTAAGGGATTGTAAGCAACTCTGCTGTGTTAACATAGTGCAGAAAAAGTTATTTTATCTTGCTTCTTGAGGAAGTTTTATATCCTATGTTAGCATAGCTAGGCTATTAGCAGTGGCCACATTAACCTTTTTTCACCTAGTTTACGTTTCCCATAATGTGACTATGCAGGCATACAGTTAGCCCAGTATTATGTGTCATGGTTCAAAAATACAAGATGCAGCTTCAGAATTCTGTTTAGAGTATTCCTAGTTCTTCCCTGCATTCTTCAATTTTCTGTCTTTATTATAAGTGCTTTTTCATTTTCAATCTATTCTTCCTGCTATCTATTATTTCTCTTATCTGTAAAGAAATTTTTTTTTTTCTGAAGTCATCACTTGCAAAAATAGACCTTTATTTTCAGAAGACATGTTTACGAGGGAGGATATTGATAGGACAAGGAAGAGTAGTTTTAAACTGTGACAGAGGAGGTTTAGGTTAGATATTAGGAGGAAGTTTTTCACACAGAGGGTGGTGACGCGCTGGAACAAGGAGGATGTGGATGCCCCATCCCTGGAGGCATTCAAGGCCAGGCTGGATGTGGCTCTGGGCAGCCTGGTCTAGTGGTCAGTGACCCTGCACATAGCAGGGGGGTTGAAACTAGATGATCATTATGGTCCTTTTCAACTCAGACTATGCTATGATTCTATGACATCTGTCCACGTGCATTCAATTACAGCACTGTCTTTTCCAGTAACGAAGATTTGTCTTTATTCCTCAGCTTCTTTCTCTCTGTTGTGGTTTAATCTGACAGACAGCTGAGTGCCCCACAGTTGTTTGCTCACTTTCTCACCTCCCAGTGGGATGGGAGAGAAAATCGGAAAAGAGCACAAAGAAGTAGTTGAGTAGTTGTGAGTTGAAATAAAAACTATTTACTAAGACAGGAAAGGAAGATGAAAATTAAGTATCATTGTTTTGTGTCTGTGTGTGTGTATGTATTATGAATATACATATGTATGTATGTATATAAATATACACACACACGTGAAACAAGTGATGCACATTGCTCACCACCCTCTGATTGATGCCCTGCCAGTCCCTGAGCAGCCGCTGCCTGCCTGGCCAACTCCCTACTGTTTTCAAGATTTTTTTTTCACATGATATCATATGGTATGGAATATCCCTAAGGCCAGTAAGGGTCAGCTGACCTGCTCTGTCCTCTCCCAACTGCTAGTGCCTCCTCAGCCCATCTCAATGGCAGGATTGCAGGACAGTATGAGGAGCTGAGAAACTGAAACATCTGTTCATGCAAGACATGAAGGAAAAATCATTTCTGTTCCAGCTGAAACCAGAGTGCTTGCCTGCAGAATAAGGAGACATTATTATGTAAGAATACCTCTCAGAGAATTTTGAAAAGAATATTTGGAGAAAAAGTTTTGGAAAAGTTGAGATTTAGTCTCAATTATTAATTTTTGTCTTAGCAGCTCTAGTACACTCTCCATCTTATTTGGGCAGAGGGCTAGAATGTACCTTGGAACAACGCTTTACTTGTAAAGTGAAGCCTTTATGTTGAAAGACTTTGGTCAATATTCATGGAAAATAACTTGGCACATTTCTGCCTTGTCATCCTACAATGTTGTTGACTGCAAATGCATTTTTGTTGTTGTTGTTGTAAAATTCTCAGATTTTCAGGTATTATTAACAAAATAAGATGTTGTTGGATGTACAGCAGACAATTTAAAATCATCCAAAAGACCCTTAAGCTAGCACAGTCATAATGAAAAATGTCAGAAACAAACCCTCTTCCAAGGGTTTACTAAAAAAAAATATAATAAAAATAGATAAACTGTCAGGTATTACTCATTAGGGTTTTTTTTGTTTTTTTTTTTTTTTTTACAGAATGCTTAAAGGTTTTCTTCTATTTAAATTAATGAACTTCAGTTGCAAATTATATAGTTGTAAAAATCTTGTTCTTCAGTTGCAGTGAGACGGCACAGGAAGTAATATGTTTAAATATGAAAAGGAGATGTTGGAATGCAACAAATTTTGAACAGAATTTCAAAAATTATTTCAGTAAAAGCTCACACTGCTGAACTGCTCCATCAAGAAAATTATGGTGCTTTTTTTTTTTTTTATTTAAAGCAAATGCATTACTTTGGGTTTAGTGGATATAAAATAAAATAGAATTGTTGAATTGTTGGCACACTATCTAAATGCAATACATTATCACTATAATTGTACAGTTCAAGGGAAAAAAAAGATATATTTATCAGTGCTCACAAAAAGTGAGAAAGATTTGAAGACTTGGAGTGTTATATTGCAAAATGAAACTGTGCCCCTAAAGTTGAGGTAACCATCTGTGTCCATGTCTAATTCAAATATTGTGTGAGGAATAAATTTTGATGCTTCTAAGTTCATTTGCTAAAGAATACCAAAATATCTGGCTAGAATAAGTCACTAAACTTGATATGTAAGATATTCACGATATATTTTGTATCATGGCTGCCATGATACATGATACAGCCCAAGAGACTTTTCTGCAGGTAGCAACTGTGAATCCTATCTGTGACTTAATGAAATAAATGGAATATTTTCCCCTCACTGAAAGAGAGAATCTCAAGCTAAAATAAATCCTGATGCTAATGAATGCAGCTCTGCTGAAGTGAATGTGCCTATATGCAATGTTCTCTCTGGCTGTACAGAATTTCCTTCCTGTTTACATCACTCTTATTACCATAACTATTTTGGCGGCCTTCTATACTCTGTCTTCTGTACTCTTTCCTGGTAGGCACTCTCCAAAGGAAAAGGAAACTGGTCTTTCCTCACATGAATGTTTTAAAAGATCCTAATGCCCATAAAAAAGGAAACACCAGTCTTTTGTTGGAGCCAGCAATAACAGCACAAAATGTTAACTTCCTCTCTCTGTTATTTTCAAGATCATTCATGCATCAACTCTTTGGGTTGTTTTTTTTAACCTTAGCAAAGAGTTAAAGACCATATGACTACCTCTAATAAAGATTCAACTATACTTCTTACTGGGATCTCCAAGAGATTGTTTTCTTAAAAACTGCTGAAAGATGCTCTTAGAAACAGTAACACACCTCTTCTATTTTAAATTAAGAATCCTATCAAAAGTGACGGAAAGTCTTTCAGGATTTGGAGCGACCCAAATTCTTTTATAAGAAACAGTGCTTTAAAAAGAAGCAGTTCCATTTTCCAGTTCTAAGGACTTAACCAGTATTCTGATGTGTAAGACCACTTCTCTTAAAGACCATTTAATTTGAACTGGGAGATCTTCAGTGTAGCTTATATTTGTTCATTTTTCAGTCCTCAGCAATTCTGAAATATTGTGTTAATACTTATAACACCTCTTTGTGAAAAAATCTATTTTTTCCCTGTGAGAAATTAATAACCATATGCAATAAATTTCAAGCATTTTTAAAATATACTACACCTCTTTTTAGTACTCTTATATTCTTTAGTTACTTTTTGAAATCACCAAATTTTCAGCGGAGACTGCATTTTCTTGCAGTGTTCTATGAACAGCAGCTGGAAGACAAAGAAAAATAACTGACTAGTGACAGAGTCAGTTCTTACCAAATTCTCAGTTAATTACACAACTGATACAGATTTCTTCTCTGAAAACAGATTGATTGAAGTTTTACTTCAATCTTACTTACCCAGTTTCACTTATTACTGGGTTTCACTTACCCAGTTTCACTTATTTTATAAATCTTCATTGTATCTTTTTGTGACTGAATCATGAAAATAAAAAAGGCACACAGCATAAAGCCAATCCACCTCCTACATGTGTTAGTACTACATGAAAAAGTAATAAAGCCCTGTATACCACCTCAGAATCAGAAACAGCTCTGAATAGTTGTGCACTTTGATTCTTTTCAGTGTATCACGTACTTCAGTAGAATGATGGTGCATTAGTCAGTTACCAAGTAATCTCAGAGTTAGATTTTGCATGCTAGTGTTGAAGGTGACTCCTACATCTGCTAATAGCAATGTTTGAGGTATTCCCTAATTTTTGGTTTTCATATAAAGTAAGGAGATCTATTGTTTTCCAATCACTTCTTCTCTGGGAAGCTTCCTTTTATTTACACTTTGATAGTATGACAGAAAAAAGCAAATATACTGAAAGTGCAGATGTCTAAAAAATAGAACTACTTGCATCAGTTTCAAATACAAAATTTGTCATTTTTCAATGCTTTGTACTGAATGCTAAGTGCATTACCTAGTTCGGTAACATCTAAAGCTTTTAGTTCAATTTGATATCAGAAGAAGTTATACATAACTTCTTAGGAAAATTCAGGAGAAGTTGTAGCCATCTAGCAAATGGTTGGCTGCTTCTGCAAACAGATGTGAAATGCTTATCCTTAGCATTACACTTTGCAGTGACAGCCCTGGTAACATGTTATAGCTTGGGCCTTTAACAATTAAGTATTTAAATCTTCAAGTATTGTGGATATATCAGTAAACGTCTGCATCTGTTACTCCACTGATAATAATGAGAAGCTAATGGAAAGAATACTTGTTGTAAAGCCTCTTGTTATTTGTTTTCTTTATTCCATTATTTTGTTGTTGTTTTTGTTACTGTGTTTTTTGTCTGCCAGAGTTGCATGTTTCCAGTTAGTAATGAAAAAAGTTATCTTTGTCCATAAAATGATATAGGAAGTCCAACATAATGGAAAGAAAAGAAATGAAGAAAAAGAGCAGGCAAGAAAGCAGACCTCTGTACAGGAAGGTAATAGTCGGGGAATTTGGATATGTTTTAGTGTTAGTAAAAATCAAGGATGATGGGAAACACAGCTTGCAGATTTGTAACACGCCACTGTCTAAGGCATAAAAAGGCAATTGTATTGGCTCTGAGGAGGAGCAGCTTGCCTGTTTTGCTCACAGAAGATTCTGAAATAACGCTGCCAAAATTTAAGACAACAAAAATAGGGTAGGCATAACAAAGAAAGATTTCTTGTTCTTGACTCTCAGAGATACATTGTACCTTGCTTCATGTAGATCGAACAGCTTTTGGTCCTCTTGACATACTAGCGGCATATGAAAGCCCTGTGGATGGATGGAGCGTTAGATTGGAAGTAATAAGGCTGTGCCTGACTTACCTCCACATTTGTAGCAGATGTTACAAATGTCATAACATGAACCTTTGGGATCAGGCTGGAAAAAAAAAAAAAAGAAGCAAGACAACAGATGTAGGCCTCTTAGTTTTACCAGCAAGTATAGTCTGACGCTATATAACACTGTTCTGACTTGATGTTAATACCCTCTCCTCCTCCTGAGAACAGAATCAGTGACACTAACCATTTCCTTAGCACTGAAGCTGGAAAGGGGTGACAGCAGTTTTCTTGCCAGAGAAATTTTAATGCTAGTTTAGAAATAAGACAATAGAAGTATCACCCCAGTAAGTATCACCTTGTTATATCTGGAAAAGTAAACTGTACATATTATTCATTTTGGACATGACTGGTCCAATTTAAGAAATTTCAATGTACTGTCTTAATGTTTATCCATTTTTTCCATTGATAGAGCTAAGTCTCACTCATGGTGTGGACTTCTATCTGAACCACTACTGTATTTCTAAGTTTTTAACCCCTCAATTTACCTCTCCCTCACCTTGCACCTCTGTCCTTCAGTATTTTGCAGACTTTTTCTCCTCTCAAAGCAATTAGATTTTCTGGGAGTATCTTCTTGATTAAATTATTGAAACAAATTTCATTAAAGCTACAGTAACATATACAAGATCCTTTTCTTGTAGATATATTTTGCAGCACTTTCTCAACTATTTCATCAAAATATTCTACTGTTTTCAAAATGTCTTTTACACTTCTCGCATTGCCCCTTGTGACTAAGTGTTCCACTTAGTCTTCTTTAAAACTGCAATATTGCAATTGGACCTGATGATCATTGTTGATTCCTTCTAACTAAACTTTTCTATTCTCTTTTATTCTGCCCAAAGAAGGACAATGAAGCTGGTGAAGGGCTTGGAGCACAAATTGTGTGAGAGGAGTGACTGAGAGAACTGGGATTGTTCAGTGTGGAGAAGAGAAGGCTCAGGGGTGACCTTATCCCTCTCTATAACCATCTCATAGGTGGTTGTAGGGGTGGGTGTTGGCCTCTTTTCCAAGGTAACTAGTGATTGGACAAGAGGTAATGGCCTTAAGTTATTCCAGAGAAGTTCAAGTTGGATATCAGGAAAAATTTCTTCTCAGGAAGAATGGTAATGCATTGGAACAGGCTGCCCAGGGAAGTGGTGTCATCATCCCTGAGAGTTTTCAAGACAAAGGTAGATTTGTCACTGAGGATCATGGCTTAATGGGCATGGTGGTAATGGACTAGATGATTTCAGTAGTCTTTTCCAGCCTTAATGACTGTACGATCCTAATGACCTAGCAATGAAGAATAAATAGAGTTACCTCCTTCATGTTGTATCTACTTGTGGCAGTGCACTGTAATTGTACTGTCTGTTATAGGATCACAGTTTGTATACTATCATTCTGTATAATTTTTTCCTAGATTTTTGGGATCAAGGGTCAGTATTGTAAACAATTGTGAAACAAAGAGTATAAAATGAATTTGATCCTGGGAGGCGGCTCTAATTCAATTCTGTTAGAGATGTTTGTTGCTCCACTCAATATCAAGGTGTGCTTTGCTGCCTTACGGATCAGTTCATAGCCAAAATGAGTGTTAATACTACTCTTAATTGTTTTATGGATTGGTCAGTTATTTTGCTTCTCCTTCTACTGGTGGTAATTATGTGATCTTTATATTGTTGTCCTCTATGTGGTGAAAGATGCATGTAGTCATTCTTTCTGTTTCTCAGGAGTTTTGTCCACTGTTTCTGTATTTCCTAGGAGAAGAAAATTAATGCAAGAGCACCAGCCCTTGTATTTTTTCCCCTGTGCTTCAATTTAAAGCAATGGTGATTCTCTCTGCCACATCACTCCCTCAGGTGCTGCCATTCTTGAACTGGAGGCTTAGCCTTCTCCCTGAAGAATTTCATTGTCAAGGAGAAGAGAGGGGGTTCTCCCATGAAGAATTTTAATCACCCTGTCTGTAGCCCTTTTGAAGGAGGCACAATAGTTCCTATAGTAACTACTACAGTGCAGGAGAAAGGCCAGTGCTCCCTCCCCCAGCCACAGATGGAGAACTCTCTTTCCTTAGATGACTGGAAATTCTTGCACAGCAAAGCCTCATACTTAATAGCAAAATAAAATAAAATAAATAAAATCTCTGGAATAAACTTTCAAAATGTACAAATAAGTACTTCTGATCAAGAAAAAAATGCTATTTGAGTTATCAAATAGAGAATATAAAAATCTTGAATACACTTATTTTTAAGGTGTGTTTAACTTTCAGTCTTGGAGTTTTTAATTCTAAGAAGTTCAGAAAAGAGAGAGATGTTTAGGATCTGAGAAATCTCATCTTCTCCACCCCATCCCCAAAAGAGCAAATCTTTTGGGAAGAAGCAGACTATATATATATATATATATATATATATATATATATATATATATAAAATAGATAAAAATTATTAGAGAAGGAACATGTGCATAAAATAGATGAAAACTTGCAATGAAAGCCATTTCTCTACTTACTTTTTTTCCATTCACTCAGTATCTTTTCTGGGGAAAGGGCACTCTATTGTTGGGAAATGCATATTCAAATCTTTTGATTCCAGTACAACGAACAATTGATACAGTGCTTTGTACATTTTTGGCACATTAATTTGATCAGTTTTATGTTATTGAAAACAAAATAAGCTACAATAAAAGCTGTTGTTTTTTTTTTTTTTTTAGATTTGAAAATACTAACTTGAATTTGAAAAACAAATTTTGCTAAAAAAACAGTTTAATTCCTAGAGCTTTTGATGAAACAACATAGATAAACTACTTGGAATAAATAACATACCTTTAATTGTGTTAGGTAACATTTTCTTAAATTAACCATACTTAGTTATTCAATGGAAAGGTTTGTCTTACTTTCTGAGCTAAGGATTCTTGAGTAATGAATACATGCTGTATACCAGTGACCAGAAGATGGACGTTTAGAATAGCAGACATTCGCGTACACAAAAAATAGATTTGAAATGCCATTGTTAGCTTTGTAAGTTGATTATCATATTCTGAATTATGCATCTTATACGTAGTCCTTTGTGACAGATTTGTTCTGGTACTTTATTGCTGTGATACTTAGTTGGTAATGGCATAGCATTAATGATTCCCTTAGCTTTACTAAACCAAGATAAAATACTTTTCCACATATGTTACAAATCCATCTGAAATTTATTTCTTCTTCCCATCTGTGAGGGTGGCTGTTACAAGGGACCTAAATTTTGGATCTCATGATGGCTCACTGTGAGGTAGATTGGTGACATCATTTTCTTTCTTTGGAATACTTTTTTCAACTCAGAGGGCACAGTCTCTGCTTATATCATGATGATTGCCTGTCACTGATCTCAGTTTTTATCGGGATCTAAATATGTATCATCTATAACCTTATGCCTCAAACATATGTGTCAGGCATGGGAGTTGATTCTTAATAGAAATTTCTTTCAAAGCTTAAAATCAGTCATAAATAGGATAGCAAAGAACAATCAATGGAAAAGATATCCATGACTATGTTAAGTAAAAGAATTAAAAGCAATGAATTGCTTCTGTGGATGTACATAAATAATAGCCTTTCCTCATGAGCCTAATGTTGGTTGCATATTCTCCTTCCTTCACAGTGCATCTTCTGTTGTTTAGTGTCGCCCTCTGTCATTGTCCCTTTCCCTTCTAAAACACCAAGTTATTTGTTATGTCTTGCTCAAAAGTCCCAAGGTTTAAGATGGCATCTTACCTCTTTCTGTGTAACTAGCATGATTATCATGTCCACATGCACTGTTCTTTCATGAGCAATTTGTTGTTTCTTGAAACAGCAAAAGATAAATCTTCATGTAGAATTTATTTTACAAGGCAAATGTATTCAAAAGTGTATTGAAATTCTCTACTTTAGAAAAAAAAATTGAATTCTGTAAAAGAACAAGCAATTATATCCACACTCGTACTATACATTGCTTTGCACCTACAGTTATCTAAATTGGTTCAGACTACTCTGTTTCATTATGCAGTCATATGTGAAATTATCAGGTATTTTTTTGATACCTATGGGATGAATTATTAGGCAGTCCTATGTGAAGATATGGAGTTTGCCTGATATGTTTACATATTTTGTGGACAGATCATAATATTCCTTTTGATGGGATGTTTATGAACTTTCAGCTTTGCTAACTAAGGTCTGACATACTGGCATAATTAGAGTTCTTCACGATCAAAAAAATGAAAAGTAGTCTCTGTTGTTTGTTTTGCTTTTTGTTTATAATTCTTCGGAGAGCAGATTACCTCTTCGGAGAGCCTCTACCTCTCCTTTCATGAGTATGAAAATGACTCAAAAGAATTAAAAACAAATAAATGAATAAAACTTTGAGGGTAATTGAAAAAAAGCCTTTCTAAGTAAATAATATTTCAGGAGAATTAATTTAGAAGTTCAGAATAGTTTTTAAAACTGATGGTATGATTTCATTCCTAGAGATGAAGAAATGCATATTCTGTTTAAAGTTCTGTCTGTCCCCCAGGGGACTGTCTTGGGATCAGTACTCTAACATCTTTATCAATGACATCAGTGATGGAATTGAGTGAACCCTCAGCAAGTTTGCTGATGACACCAAGCTGAGTGGTGACACGGTGGAAGGAAGGGATGCCATTCAGAGGGACCTCAACAGACTCGATAGGTGGGCCCAGGTGAATCTAATGAGGTTCAACACAACAAAGTGCAAGGTTTTGCACTTGGACCGGAGGAATCCCAGGCATATATATAGAATGGGAGGAGCAGTCCTTCAGAGTAGCCCTGCAGAGAAGTAATACTTGGGGGGTCCTGGTGGATGAAAAACTGAACATGAGCCAACAGCATGCTCTTGCAGCTCAGAAAGCAAATGGTATCCTGGGTTGCATCAGAAGAGGGGTGGCCAGCGGGAACAAGGAGATATTTGTCCCTCTCTACTCTGCTCTCCTGAGGTCCCATCTGGAGTATTGTATCCAGGTCTGGGACTTCCATTACTGGAAAGACAGGGAGCTGTTGGAGAGGTCCAGAAGAGGGCAACAAAGATAATCAGTGGAGCATCTCCCCTATGAAGACAGGTTGGGGGAGCTGGGCTTGTTCAGCCCGGAGAAAGAAGGCTGCAGGGTGACCTCATTGCAGCCTTCCAGTACCTAAAGGGAGCCTACAAACAGGAGGGGAGTCAATTCTTTACAAGGGTGGATACTGGCAGGACAAGGGGAAATGGTTTTAAATTGAAGGAGGGAAAATTTAGGTTGGATATCAGAGGGAAGTTCTTTGCCAAGAGAGTGATGAGGTGCTGGAACAGGGCTGTGGATGCCCTGTCCCTGGAGGTGTTCAAGGCCAGATTGGATGGGGCCCTGGGCATTCTGGTCTAGCATTAGATATGGAGGTTGGTGGACCTGCTGTGGCAGGGGGTTAAGGGCTCGATTATCCTTGAGCATAATCAATCCCTTCCAACCCAAGCAATTCTGTGATTCTATGATTCACTAGGAAGAGGGCATAGTGGACACCAGTCTGTTCATTCCGTGCACCAGTGGCTTAGAACTGAGATTAAGAGGAAATCCTCTCACAATGGGATACATAGAAATCTTTGTTAGATAGCCTGTGTTCTTCTTTTCCATAGGTTCCCGCTCTTCCTAGAAAAATTGCATCTTGAGATTGCATCAAGCATGCTTAGGCTGCCTCAAAGACACATTGAAAGAGATGTGGTTTTTCCTTCACCTCATATATAACCAGATTTATCTTTGAGGGAGAAAATTTAAAGAGGACTTAGTGAGCAGTTTTAATTTTTGTTCTTAGTAATAGCTTGTTAAAGAATAATCCTTTGCCAGCAATAGGCATGTTAGTTGTGTCAATTTCGATAGTAAAAGTTTTGTTTCAATGCCATGGAAAGGAAAAGATTTCAACGAATGTTCTTTTGCTCCAGCACAACAAATTGCATTTTGACAACCTCATTTCTATTTTCATGTCATTATTAGTAGTCAATACTTGATGGCAATATTGCTTCAGTCAACTTTTTGTTTAACCACAATAATTGTACATTCAAACCATTGTCACTTAAATATGATGGAATATAGGTGGTAGAAAATATGTCCACCTGAAAAAGCCTATTTTGTTCATATTACTAAAATAAGAGAAACTTGGAAGGAGGGTTGCCAGTCCAGGTCCCTCTGGTTGACATCCCTTCCTCATTTCATATCAACTGCACCAGTCAGCTTGATGTTATCAGCAAGCTTGCTGAGGGTACACTTGATCCTACTTCCTGTGTCATTGATAAAGATGTTGAACAATGGTCCCATAATAGACCCCTGGGGTGACACCACTTAGGACTGGCGTCTATTTGGACACAGATCCATTGACTACAGCCCTCTGGCTATGACCATTCAACCAATTCTTTATCCACTGAATAACCTAGCCTTAAAATCTGAATTTTTTCAATTTAGAGATAAGAATGTGGTGCGAGAACATGTCAGAGGTCTTGCACAGGTCCAGGTAGACAACATCATTGCTTCTCCTTTGTCCACTAGTGGAGCCATCACTCCATCATAGAAGGCCATAGATGTTCTGATATAAATTTTGAATCCATTGCTTTCCAACTTTCTGTGAGCAGCTAAGCTGTGGCTGATGATGGTTCCATTCAAAGGGTGAGAGATTTAGTGATGACTGGCTGTGGCTTATATGATGGAAGCCAGTTTAGTATTTATAGTTTGTTTTGAAATTTTATAGGGAAGTAAAATTGTGTTTTTTTAATCCAACCATTTCAGTTCGTGTCTTTCTTTTATCTATTGTTGTGCCAACGATCTATTCAGTACAAATAAGAAGCCTTGTGCTGTGATTGGTCTGTGAGATTGCCATATTTTTGAAACCTATCAATGCAACGTGCACTTGTATACTCAAAGTGGTATTTTTTTCAGATACAGATATATATCAAGAAATCTTTGAAGCTTAAATAAGTAAAAAAAAAAAGGCAATGAAGTCAAACAGTGAAAGAAAATAAGTTTTTTTCCTTATTCTAGATTTATCTCAGTATTCTTGTCTCAGACCTCAAAATGTGAAGGATGATAGTTAGGAAAATGAATGAAATACATAAAGTGCATATTTAACATCTATTTGGTTTCCAAAAAAAGAATTGCAGTATGGCTAGCAGAAGCATAATGGTTTTCTGTGTAATGTATTTATGCTGGCTGTAAAATTAGGAACTGTCATTACAACCTCACAAAGCCTGAGTAAGTGCAAGACACGTAAATCAAGAGGTCCTACTGCTATAAAAATGTCAATGATCTGAATGGCTTGAAAGTATTGAAAGATATTTGTGTACATGTACACCAGCTACTAGGATACAGACATCAATAGAGGATTTAACTGACAAATTTTAAAGCTAAGATCCAGCCCTCTTGTGCTTTCTATTTAACTCACTGACCTTGAAGTGGTTTTATTTGAGTTGTAGAACTCAGAGCATCCCAAGTACAAGGAACAGACAACTTGCAAATATAATTCAAAGTTAAGATACTGTTTTAATGTGTTATACAGTCCTCATGCTTTTTATTCAAGTTATTATACTCTCATGCAAAAAAATGCAATTAACATCATAGAACTGGAAGCAATATTCTGTATGTAATGGATACACTTTAAAAGGCAGTGGATTGTAAAGGAGTGATATAGTGCAGGAAACAGAAAATGAAATGGGAGACAAATTGCAAGTGGAGATGTGTTCAGAAAATGTGTGGAAACCATAACACAGTCTAGATGGAAGAATGAAAAGACTTAAAGGATTTGAGCACAGTTAGCTGTTCTTTCAGAGGCTGTTTTTGCTTGTAGTAATGCTCCTATGGAGACTACTATGAAGCAATGCCTGACAGTCCAGAACTGAGAATTTTTTGTTGTTGTTACTGGCTGATTATAAATGAAATTACATTAAAAAGAAAAAAAAAAAAACAAACTCACAGAGCTAGTTCATAGCAATGGGGACAGTGATAATCTTTACCATATATTTTGTTTAGTCCCATAACTAAACTAAACTAAAGTTTCTGTTAGGAATAAGGGTTACAACCCCCTATGTATGCAAGCCTTTGATAGTGTGTCTGGAGGCTTATTAAGGAGGAAAGAAGGATCATCTTTAAGTCTGTGTCTGCAAAAATAATTTTTTAAAAGCCTTAATTGCTAGAAAATTTGATGTGCTCTGACTTTTTTTTTCATGAAACAGGCTTTACAGTAAATAGCAGTCACCAGTATAACTATAGAAAAGATGAAACAGTGTGAAAAGAAGCAAAATTATTTAGGATCAGAAGATTGATACAGAAAAATGTAGGAGTGAATAAGTGAATACTTAAAACTAGAAAAAGAAGAATAATATGCTGATGTGTCTGGTCAGTCAGTATACTGACTAAAGTTAAAAAATCACTGCAACATGTAAGTGTATTACCAACTTCAGTTGCACTGTAAAGCAGAAGTTTTGAAGAAAGCTTATTTTCATATGTTGCTACCATCAGTATCCTTGAATACGTTCTGAGAAAAGGATTTAAAAAAAATACTGGATCTACAGCAGTCACCATTTGTACTTATGAGCTATTGCCTGAATCTGTTTGCAATGAAGCCACCTGTTTGCTCAGTATAAATAACTTAGAATTTCCTGCAAGGAAATTACACGAAGCATCAATAAGGAAAGATATTACATTTTTAGGTCAATATGACTATCATTACTTGGCATATATCTTACTGATAACGTTTGGCAGACAGTATCATAGAGGGCTAAAAAAATGTTACTCTGTTTTTTGTTTTCAGGAATGTTAGGTTAGCTTCTTCAGTAACAGCATTCATCCATTCTGCTTGTTTTAGTGAATCCCTTGGTATTTTCCTTCTCTGAGCATGTGTTGTGAAGAGATTCCAGAGACTTAGACCATCAGTGTTTTTGGATGTAAAGGTTTCACACGCTTCAAAACGTGACCTCTTCTGTTTGCTATGGATATGCCTAGCTTTGTCACGAAGACAGAAAAAGAAGGGAAACTTCCTGCAGCCCTTTGTCCTCTTCTCTGATCAAGTGACAAATGCAGACTGGACCTAAAAAGAAACCTCAGTTTGCAGTAGTAGATGCTTATTTTTGCCTTTACTCAGAATTGATTTCTGGCTTTATGCTACTGGCATGAAGAGTTTCACAAAAGATTAGTTTTATGATTTCCCAGCTTGTTGTGTAGTTATGTGTGCCTTTAAAACACAACCATCTGTCATTCTATCTTTTAGAGTAGAAGCTAGTTTCAAGTATCTTTTGTAGCAGTTAACATGGATATCTGGAACACTACAGTACTTATTGTAAATACTACAATACCTGTACTTTGGAGAATGCTTGACATCTCAGATGTGATGACAGGACAGCTGTTGCCAAATGTTGACTTTTTAATGTGGTGTTTATTTCATTTCAGATAAATCTCTCACATCTTCTTAACTCCTAAGTAATATTTAGTTCTCATCCCTACATCTCAAAACATTAGATTTACAGTTAGCATCTTTTTCAGTAGTATTTTTCAGTCATATTTTTCAGTAATTTCTGTGTGCTGTCATAGCCATGTACAAGAAACCTTCCAAAGGGGCTATTTGAGAAAACTATTCATTTTCAGAGTTCTTGAACACTTAAATAGGTGTTTATTTCATGTGTCTTTTTCTTTGCTTGTTTGTTTTCAAAAAGAATCCTTTTATCCTCAAAATCTGAGTCACTGAAAATTACGTACTGGTTTTACTTACTGTGTGCAAGGTAAATTTTAAATTAACACTGGTATTTAAATGCAAAACATATTTAAATAATTAATGTGAAATGGTGTGATCAGGGATTAGAAATGAATGTGCAGACCTTGCAACATAACTGTTTTTTATTCAGTTATAGGTGCCCAACGCAGGAGAAGTCCCAGTGCCCTTGCCATTGAAGTATTTGAATCTCATTTGGGAAGTCATATTTTACAGGTAAAAAAAAAAAAAAAAAAGGCTTTTCCATGACAAAATCAAAATTGCTAGTCAATCCTATTTCTGCCAATAATTTGAAAACTGTTGGTGTCAGTATCTATAAAAAGTCATATTTCTTTCTTCTTAGAAAAGCCCATGCTTGGGACAGTTTTAAGGAGAGGGAGGGCATGTATTGTGTAGATAAATGTTTTGTTATTTTCAACTGTGCAGTGCGTGTCTGCTTGCAGAATGACTCTATGTGTTTGTGTGTGTGCATAAAACAGTATTTTGTGTTGTTGATTTCATTTTCCTTATGTGTCATGTACAAATTTAGGGTGTTTTTCCCCCACTTTGGTTTATGAGCACTGCTTTCCTCTTTGATATCACATTTGTCATGATTATATATCACAAATCTGCAGCAATCTGTAAAGAGGAAAAATGAACAGCAGCATGCCTCTTTGGTTTCCTCAGCTATGAGATAAAAACTAATGAGATATTTGTCAAAGAATTTAGTCACACTGTTCAAGTAACTATATTCCAGGAGGATTACTCTGAAAAAGAAAAAAAAAACAAAACAAAAAAAACAGTAACCTGATGGAGATGTTCTTGTGCATGTTTTGTTTTGTCAGGATTAGTACAACCCTTCTTACTTTGCAATAATCAAAAGTGGAGCAGAAGCAGTTAAGAATGTGAAGTGTTCTGTCAGCAAGGC
Organism: Chrysolophus pictus; assembly: GCA_037305975.1. Taxonomy (NCBI): domain Eukaryota; kingdom Metazoa; phylum Chordata; class Aves; order Galliformes; family Phasianidae; genus Chrysolophus; species Chrysolophus pictus. The sequence continues at coordinate 35,636,261 of CM074580.1, forward strand.
AAAAACACAGCACTATGGAAATTAACAAAACACCCTTTACATGTAGCCTTTTCTAACTACAGCATTGAATAACTGCACTTATTTAGGAATGTACACAGCTTCTCTATGCAAATATATTGCTTGGTGTATTATCTTTTGAGAGGTAAATTAGGATATTATCATGAGAAATATTCCACTTAATTTGAAATGATTGAGAGCTATCTCTCTGTGTTACTTCAGCTGTGGCATTCAAAAGCACTGCAGAATATGTGAGATTTTTTACATCTTTTTAAAGTAACTAAATGCTGAATGGCAACAAAGATAATTTTAGGAAAACATGAAATTAACTACTAGAATGAATTTATCTTTGGAGCAAAAATCATGAATGAAGTTATTTACTTACTTGTACATCCTTGGCAGAGACATAGTTGAAATTTTTATTCTGTAACAAACGTTTATATTATAGATATGGTAGCAAAGGTATATGCACCAGTATCTGGAGCATTGTTTGAATATTAGACAGAAGTGCTGTTATGTTGTCTCGTAAACGTAGGGAAAAAAAAGAATAAATAAATGTGGGTTTCATGATATTCCAATTTATGTTTGTGTTTTGAGTATGTGGACATGCACTATATATCCTAGATGTATGCTTATTACAATATAAATTATAACAAGTATCTAGATAAACTCTCATTGAGACTGATTTATTTACACTTGTTAGGTACTAGGTTTGACACTATATGAATAATTCAGTTATAAGAAAAAAACTGTTGTCCACCTTGAAAACTACTGGACATTTGAATTTTTCACTGATCGTGTATTTAAGAATATTTAGTGTTTTTATTACTTGTTTAAACATATTCCACTATTGTTTTTATTTTTTTCTACTTATACCTAATAAATTAGGGCGGTTTTTTGGATATAACTTTATCACAGTGCTAGTAAGTAATCTATGTTGCGCTTCTATCTGTAACAAATAGACTGAGAATTTTCAGTCAAAATTACCATCAAGATCTTACTGAATATCTGTTGAGGTGTTGCCTTTGCAGAGAGGGTGGTGCCTTTTACCAAATTACTCCCATTAATCTCCCAATTGATAATAGAAACTTACACTCTGACATTTAAAAGATAATAGATTGTTGGTGATGGATAAAGGACAAAATGGATTAATAATAGTCACAAGTTTATCATGGTGTGTCAAAATCTTGTCTTATGTAGTAGAGTAGTCAACACTTCGAAGGAAAATTTAGGTCTCATGTTCAAATGCACCAATTTAAAAGGATCTGAACAAACTTCGAAGAATTGCCTTGAGGTGTTGCAGGTAGAAGAATAATCTTGGGAAGATAGAAGATACAAGTAACAACAACCAGATGGACTCTGGAATGGAGTGCTATTCTAACAAGTTCTTTAGTCTGCTGCTTCTAGAAATGATTCGCAAAGCAGCATTATGTGTATTGTTTGCAAGTGAAGTAAACAGCCTTGTAGAATGATTATACCTTGTGACTACCCCTGTTTTTTGGAGTCTGCTATCTGAGGAAGCTGAACCTATTTGTTTAATCCCTTTTGCTATTAATATTTTGAAGACTGGGTTAAGTGTAAGCTCAGAAATTAAGGAGCCTCTCTAATCCTCCTAATATTTTGATACTTCAAAATTTATTGACAGACACATGAGAAGCATGCTTATAAAGGTGGATGTAATTTATTTACGATGATTTTAAAATAGAAATGGTGGTGCATCTTGTAATATTTTACATCTGACTTCTACAAGCAAGAAGTCTCAGCTGTGTCAGAAAATTCCTAGCCACAGCCAATTACAACTATATGTCATACTGAACAGATTCCTGTGGTAGGTTTACAGACAAGGAAACTATCCACCATGTGCTTACAGAAAAAAAGAAACTCCAAAACATGAATACTTAAATGATGTCATACAAATATCTCCAAAGTCAGGGCAGAATACTTTTTAAGCATTTCCAAGTAAAATCACCTGAATAGTAAACAGTAGAAATGCTTGTAACAGGGGGGGAAGCAGGGGAAGGCAATGGCAATATGAATATGTTCATTATTTTCTGACAAAATTTTTGGTTTGTCAGATTGTGTGCTTTGTTTAGCCTACATTTATCTTCTTCAGAATAGTGGTGTTATAGTGAAAGTAGACTTTGATTCATCTTTGTTTTACGTTTTTATGTATATATCAGCATTTATTAAATAAGTGTAGTAAAAAAGTGTTACTTCCTCTCCCTGCTATTCAAAAATTTGACTGAAACTGGTTGTAAAAATGAAAATTATTGGTTTATACAAGGCCCCTGAATTTTTTCTGTAACTTCATTGCTATTGAAGAGGTGTGGAAAAGGGTCAATGACCCCATATTCTTCACATAATCAGGAATGATCAGGAAATGTAGAACTAAATATAGAGAAAAGGGAAAGTTAGTGAATATATTTGCATATGCAAATTAGCTTAATTGATACTGCTTGCCTCTACAGGGATTTTTCATTACAAACTGGAGTGCTACATTGTTCAGCTCATATTGAGTAATTTAGTAACTAATGAGACCAGTTTGCACTAATTTGCATATGATAAATGAGCTTAATTGCAGTAAATAACTTGGAGGCATAATTACTTAATTTTCCTGTGTTGCATGGCTTTTAAGTTCACGTATGAACAACTCAAGATAATTTTGCATATTTAAATTAGTTGCTTTTAAAATTCTTGAACAAAAAAGAACACACCTTACAGTTTGAACTGTGAAACAATTAGAAGTAAAATGTGCTGTATTTTCAAATAAAATTCAGTATTTATATAAGATATTTCTTTGTTTAAAATACTTCATCTTAAAGCATAAATATTTGGAATTAAACACAATGGAATAACTTTTCAAGTCAGAAAAGGATAGAAAGAAGGTATTAGTAATATTAATTGAACTATGTATCTGAACTGCAGTGAGTTGTATATTTTGTATTCTTGCATACAGGAGTGATAACTTTTGTAATTGCATTCTTTGCTTCAACAACACCTATTCTACTGTTAAAAAACTGTAACATTTTCATATAGGTTTATATTACCATAGACAATACCTTAGACATTAGTTGTCTTAAATTGCATGTACTCTTCTACCCTCTACTTTTGTCTGAAGAAATCTTTAAAGCAACAAGATGCTGAAGTGCTGGAGTGCAGAAAACTTTTTTTTTTTTTTTTTTGTAGATATTCAGTGCTGAGCACTATCACTAGTAACCTTTGTGATAGAGATTCCTACAGTTATGCATGGTTGTTTTGCAAGCGGATGGCATAGAGTTATGAGCCACAGGAAAGAAACCACATACTTTAGAGATTCAGGAGTAGAACACTGCTCATAGTTCGGAAAGGATAGCTGTACTGGATGTGCAGTTGTACTAAGATACCCTAGCCAAGTCATCTGTAGAATGTTCAAGTGCTGTTAGGTCCTGTTCACATTGCAGCAGCCTCATTATCAGCACAGACTTGATCACGTAAGGCAAATCTAGAATGGGAGCACCATCTGAACTCCCTGGAAGCCACGTATGGTGCAAATGGTATGGTTTGGCTTTACTCCATGCAATGGTCCCAGGCTCTCCATGAATGTGAAGGGTAGTCCCATGTTAGAGAAACCACAGGCCAATAAATCAATTGATCTATTATATTAGCTTTTCTGTATATAAGGTAAACAAGAAAACTAACCACACACAGCGTATGAATGTAAGAACCCTTATATACTGCCAACCTTGTGAGGAAGTGAAGAATGCCTTTCATCCTAACAATTTTTGTTTTGTTTTAAAATATCCTGTTTTTATTAATAATTGAGGGTAGATTTTGATTAGATTTAAGGAAGAAATTCTTTACGATGAGGGTGATGAGGCATTGGATGTTTCCACTTTCTCATGATTATGCACTTAAGACAGTTTTATGTATTGGTGTTTCCAAATACAAGAGGTAGAGAAGCAAATAGACAATTTGACAGAAACTTCCACATCAGAATTTATTCTCTATTGTTCACATGGGTCTTGTAATTAGTTATTTCTGTTATTAGTTTTGCAGCTCTATGACTCTCTTTTAAGGAAAGTGTTATTCTATCAAGCTTGACAGAGACAAAAGGTAGAGAGAATTCACTATGTATCTTCACTACCATATTTAGTCATGTTTGGAAGATGTTTCGATTTACCTCTAACTACATTGAACATAACAAGACAATGACACTATTCATTTTTTCCTAAAGACAGCTTACCAGAGTGCATGTGAGTAAAGATTTTCACGCATTGTAAATATGTATGTTCAGCATGCAGCATCTGTGAAATCCCTGTGAGGTTTTTCTTAAGGCAAAGCACAAAATGAACAGGGGAAGTTATTTACAGTTTTGCAGTAATGAGCAATTATGGATGAAGTACAAGAATTGTGTATCAAGAGAAGTGTGACTAGCAGATTGAGGGAACTGATTCTGCCACTCTGCTCTGCTCTTGTGAGACCCCATCTGGAGTATTGTGTCCTGTTCTGGAGCCCCCAGCACAAGAGGACATGGATTTGTTGGAGCAGGTCCAGAGGAGGGCTACGAAGATGGTCAGAGGGCTGGAGCACCTCCCCTGTGAGAACAGACTAAGAGAGCTGGGGCTCTTCAGCCTGCAGAAGAGAAGACTCCGAGAAGACTTTATAGCGGCCTTCCCCCCTAAAGGGGGCTACAGAAAAGCTGGGGAGGGACTTTTTAGAAGGGCATGTAATGACAGGTCAAGGGGAAATGGTTTTAAACTGAAAGAGGATAGATTCAGACTAGATATTAGGAAGAAAGTTTTACTGTGAGGGTGGTGAGATCCTGGAATGGGTTGCCCAGTGAGGTTGTGGATGCCTCCTCCCTGGAAGCATTCAAGCCAGGATGGATGGGGCTTTGAGCAACCTGGTCTAGAGGGAGGTGTGCTTGCATATAATAGGAAGGGGGAAGTTGAACTGGATGATCTTAAAGGTCCCATCCAACCCAAACCATTCTGTGGCTCAATGATAGTTGACAGTGTCATGGAGAAGCAGAAGATATTCTCTGTATTGAAAGTAAGTATTAATACTTACACACTATAAACTTACTGTTACAAATTAAAATTGGCCAAACTATATGAATTATCAAAGTAAAACAAGAAAATACCACACAAATTTTTGAATCTTGTAAAACTTTGGAATGTTTTATACAGGTATAAACAGTACAAGCTGACGTTGTTTAGATGTAGCTCTTTGACTGGCTGGGCCATAACTGAATGTAAATCCAATTTCTATCAATACTTGAACTATTACAATGATCTTCATCTTGACAAGAGGATGAAAAAAAAGTGGAAAATAGACAAGAAGGGGTTGGAGTGCTAGAAAATATTAGGGAGATGATTTACATTCTTATTTGCTATTTTCCGTTGCTCTGAATATTGCAGAATGAGGTTATCTCTGTATAACAGTGGTCAGCGCAGAAATATTGACACAAGACTAAAGGCAAGGAAGCAGCAGATAGCAGTGCTGGTGAAGGATTTTTCCAGGCTGAAAAAGGTTGTAGCAGAAAAGACTTCTACTGGCTTGGAGATTTGTGTATAGAGCTGCTAGTGGTAATGTTTTGTGGGACCTTAGCGAGAATGAAGGAGACTGTTGTATTTCTTGCAGTTTGTGTTGGCTTACAGGGACAGACTACTAGGTGGCCCATGTTAGCATATGTCAAAGACAGGCAAAAAAGGGAAATCTGAAACAAAAAAAAGCCCACAAAAGTTAGGATATGCTGGGGAACATAGATGTGTATGATGTGGGGAAAAAAAAAAAGTTTACTGAAATGAAGTAGAGGTTAAATTATGCGTTAGTAACCAAAATAAAGTGGAAGTTAGAAGATAAATTAAAGTAGTTGTAGATCAAACCTCTCAACAAAGTGATCCTGAATATTCTCTTGGCTGTAAAGAGCTGTATGTAATGTAGTGAGACAGAATGAGTATGTAACGGGTCAGAATTGAAGGTTTGGAGATCAGATAATCCCTCCACAAGGGAACAATTTCTATGATACCCAAGTAGTGTACTTTGTGTACTTAAATTTTCAGTCTGAACTTCACCTTTGTCATACAGTTTGTCTCATATATTTTTCTTTCTTGAGATGGCACTCTCAAGAAAATCAAAATCAAAAGGGGAACAATTTCTCACAGCAAATTGCTATCCAGAAATTAAATACAATTAAAGGGGAAACGTAAAAAATCTGCATCTCTATCTAAATCCAGAAGTTTTAGGTATGCAACTGTCTTTTATCTAGGAAAACTGGCAATTATGTAGGGTTCAAATTATTCATTCAGAAACACTGAGATCACAGTAGTAAATTGGATGCTGAAATGCCTTATAAACTGAACAAAAATGACATCTTCGTGGTATAAGAAATGACTGCATATACAACCTTCTAAAAATATAATTTCTCATTGGACAGGGTGAAAGAATATAATCTGGAGTATAGTTAAAATGAAAATAATTAAAAAATAGATTGAGGCAAGAGAATGTGTTACATTTAGAAAACAACTGAGAGAAACTCAATCTACTTGGAAATAGCAATTTGGCATGACGTGAAATGTCCAGTTATTAACTGGTTGAATACCTCAACCACACACAGTTCAAAAACAGGACAGCAGTATAAATGCTGATACATTGTGAAAAGAGCCATAGGGCTTGACTAAGAAATTATTAGTATGTCAGCTTGGCAGTGTGCCTTTCCAGAGAGATTTTGGGCATCTCCAGCAGCCATTTCCTGTTTCTGGTTTAAGGACATAAGTATTTCATCTTTCTGCAGCAAAATACATAATCTACATAGGAATCTGCTCGAGTTTGTTCACCAGTCACCTTAAGCACCTTGTTGATTAATGATCTTCTCAGAAGATCATCCTCGTGTAATAAAAGTGTAAACTTATTTAGAAAAGACGTTTACTTATTTTGAACTTTAGAAATCTAATTGTGCATTTTTTTCAATTTTAAATGATTCGGAGTAATAGTAGGTATTTAAGCCAAAAGGAGGTAGGAGAATGCTTTAATAGAAATGTTAATGCTGTATACTTCTTTTCACTGTTGGATGCTACTTTTGCACTTTAAACATGTGTAAATGTCAGTGAATGCTATGATATGGTTCTAGTTCTACACCAGTTTAAGTTATAAAGAAGGTTAGCCTGATACATTTCATGTTTCTAGAAAGAGCTAGGAACAAAGGCTAGATTTGAATCTGAAAAGGTTAAATGTTGCACAGACAGCATTGTTAAAAGGGATGTCTCTGTCCATTAGCTGGAGTATATAGCAAGAGGATTTCCCAGGTTCAGGAAACCTGAAATGTGCTGAATTGCTTACTCCAATTTGTCCCAGTCACGGTAAGAGTCTCAGTATGAATCCATAAGGGCAGTGTTTTCAGTCTGGAGTTGTGACATATACAGCATCCTATCAGTGGCTGCCCAAGGAGTTAGGTGTTAAAAGGAGACTGGGAGAGGTATGGGAAATATCAAATTGTTTTGTAACTGAAGCTTGAAGCAGTTCACTTAAACCTGCACTTTATATAGCAACTATATATAAGAGCGTGCAGTTTCATTTAATAAAGAAATATTTGATCTGAGCAGAGCAAAGCATACCATTGTGTGTCATTTAATTCCTGAGAAAGTATTTGAAGAAAATGACATATCTCAGCACTGTTTGTTGATGATTTTGTTGTCACCTGCTGAGTGTTGTCATTTCCATAGCCAGTGGGCTGTATTGAATCAGACAGAGGGAAGAGGTCATTAACAGAAATTGAGGACTATCTGCAGCCTGTTGATGCCAACAGAGGAATTTTTCTTCACATGCATCAGCAAAACTCTATTTAGTGGAGTTTGGTTGTGATTTGGGTTTTAGCCATGCTTTGAACTGATGTAGGGTGGCTTGAAAAGTATAGACAGTGTAAACCAATTTGTGAATTCACCAGAAAGAATTATACCTTCTGTGGTGATTGGAAGGACATAGATAAGGACAACAGGGTCCTGGTTTCAGAATGCTTTGATTCTTTTTTTCTTCTTCCCCCCTCCTCCCCCCTCCCCAAATCACAACATTCATTGAGAAAGGAAAAGGGTGTTGATTTAGTATAAATAAATAAAATTGGGGAAAACAAAAATTCAGGTCAATGCTGTGCAAGTTAACAGTGATATTTTTCTTCACTGTCTTGAAAAATATTTTCCAAGATTCCCCATTTCAGATCTAATGAAAATAAAAAGTACTAGACATAGGCTTCGATCATCCTTTGTACTCCTCTGCAATAGTGGTGGAGGGCAGCATGTAGGCTGTTTTTCCACAGGCTTTGACAAAGGGTAATATTGGGATTTATGTACACAGAATCCTTAAATGGATGGTTGAGATTCATGTGAATGCTATTGTTTCAGGCTGCTTTTAACATGGAGTCATTTCATTATATCAGCTCTATGCTGATTGTATTTTCATAGCGTTACTTGAAATTATGAGGGCTAAATAAATACAAAATATAAATACTGAAATGGAAGTTCGGTGGTCAGTGTTACGCATTACTACAGAATCTGTAGCTCCAGGGGCAGTGGATTTCACTTGGAAAGTGTAAGCATCTTTACCCAGACTTTAAAACACATAAGAGAATACAAAAATAGTTAAAATAAATCAGGTTTGTGGAGACTACACTCTGTGGTTGAGTATATTAACTTAAATGCTGTTTAAAAGCAGCTGTTTCTATTAGTTGTTGCCAAAATGTCACTATATTAGAATTTCTGCCTGTACAGAAAATAAAAAGAGGAGTGTGGAAACAAATGGTAAAGTTTCCAGAAGTAAGGTAATTGTGTGTAATTACATTGTATCACATTTTCTTTAGGGGACATTTTATAAGGTCACATAAGATCCAAATCAATGCTGAATTGTGTTTATTAATTATGCACAGCACTTAGCCAATGGATTGTTTTTGTCTTCCACAATTTCTCCATTATATGGAGAACACTATTTAGGTGTACCCTTTGACATTAATGTAAGACTATACCACTTCGATAATGTCTGATTGAATTCAGGTTTGATTGAATGGATTGTAAACTCTTGCCTGCATATTCTAGATAGTGATTTATAGTGTGTATCATTGGCTTGCTTTGTGCTTATTATTTGTTCTTCTGTTCTTCCCTTTAATTATATCTTCTGCTGAATATAAAGATTTTAATCTTCATGACTTCATTCATAGTTTTTCTAGCAGAGATCTAGTGGACTATTTGCCCTTAATGCACACTTTAAGGAGAAAAAAACAATCTATGGTGGGTGTGGGTCTATGTTCAGAAGTCATCCTTACATTTCCAGTGTGGCCTAAGGTAGAGAACAGGAATTGCTTCTCTAAAGCAAACAAAAACTAAAAAAACAAAAACAAACAAACAAAAAACTAAACAAAAACACTAAAAACTGTCGTAATTTAGAATTTTGAGGTTTATTTATATGAAGTATACTGTCAGTAGACAGTTCTAGAAATAACATGTAAGTCCTCTGTTAAATCTCAGAATAACAAAAAAGGTTGTAAATAAATAGTATTGTTGATAAGATGTCCTGCTTAGCTTGGCATCTTTATTTTTTCTTTTTGATTTTTTTTTTTTTGTGTGTGTGTTTACCTTTACATGTCTGATACAGTACTAATCAAGTCTTTTCCATCTTACAAATTATGTAGTCAAGTAAAATCAAAGGTAGAATATGGTACTCCTTTTGATGAATAGGGCTAGATATCATATTAAACGTAATAGTTATTAAAGTGTATTCTAGACGGTAAAAAAAAAAAAAAAAAATCAGATTTTCAACTGTACAATGTTGTAATTTTCTATCAAAACAAAACAAACCTGAAATACTTGTCTGTTTATTGTAAACCCAAGCTTTTTGGCCTAAAGCTGAGTCATGCTTCCATGTTTTTCTGTGTCCAATTTCTTGCAAGTAGTCATGTTTTGCACTTGGCAGCACACAAAGATATTTTCATCTGAATGCTTAATTGTAGTTTCCTAAAGCTAAGCCTGTTAAAGATCAAACCTGTCTGTTAGCAGGAGAGCAGCAGGAATGGTACCTTCTAGTAGAAAGTCCTGCTCCTGTCACTGTGCAGGCACTGAGGGTGTTACAGGGTTTATTATTTGTGTCTTCTTGGGTACCTGAGAGTTTGGGTGTTCGGACTCAGTAAGCCACATTAGGTTGCCACTTGCTGGAGAGGATAGGGGTTACTTTGTGACTAGTCCTTGCATATTGAGGCTACTGACTTTGTACTGCTCCCCACACTTCCAGTGATTGCCAACAGCTAATTAGCACCATTTGGCATTTGTTCTGCAGAAGTTTCCCCAGCTCCCAAACAGATTATTCCTGATGAGGGTATGAATTATCTACACATAGGAGGCTTGGCAGAAAGTGACTATAGCTGCTGTTGCTGGGTTTAGGAGCTTGTACACCCTTAAGCCTTGCTCTCAAATGACGTTCTCCAGCTTCCTGCTTGGAGGATTTGGAGACTTAGTATGTAAAAGTAAAATTATCTTTCCCCATTCTTACCTGAGAAAATGGAAAAATTCCTGATATATGAGTGTTATCAAGCTTTGTTTTGTTCTCAAGTATTCAGATACTTGAGAACATTCTAAAGTCAAAGAAAAAAACCAACAGTACTGTTGTAGCTTTTTTAAAGCAACCAACAGAAGAAAAAGCAGAGCACAGCATTTCAGTTAAAGAGGATTTTATTTTCTCTAGTGTCAAAAATGTGCCTGTCAAGGGTGTCACATGCAAATTTCTAGGTAGGTGTCAATGATATATTGGTAATTTTTTGCACAGAATTTAATATCATATAGAACATTTTAGTGCAGTGTTTTTCCTTTTTATAAAAACGTCTTTGTGATGTCATCCAGATCTTCCACTTGCAATTCCTGGCTGTGTTATCTAGCAGTAAAAAATTGTTTAGGATTAAAAAGTAATGGATGGTATCAGCAGAGCTCCCCAGCCACAAGACAGGGAATGAACATTTACACATTTTTCAGATTCACTGCACCTGCAAAATTTCATCTGTGCCTACATCACAAGGAACAGTAGAAATACTGGAAATAGATGTGTAGTGACTTTGAGGGATGAATATTATGCTCAGATAGTACTCCTTAATAGAGAGGAACCACTCAGTAATCGAAGAAGCATGACTTCAGAGCAGCAGCAGGCTGACCCACAGCAGACCGACAGGCAGGTTTATCAGCAAAAGCAGCAGCAGAGCCAGTGAAGGAAAGCTGACATCCAAATGCCAGTGATAGAGGCATCCTATCCAGACTTGGACATATGGGTCCTGCATCTGTCAGAGTTACACCAGCAATTGGCTCCCAACTTTGAGCAGACTCTATTCCCAGTGAGAGATCCCAGCCAAGACAGTCAGTGAATGGATAAGCCAAGTCTTCTGAAGCAGTTCTGTTATGTTGGAAAGGCCAATTTAGGTCAAAAGATGTCCTGTGAGAGGGCTCTTCCCATTCATGGCAAGATTGTAATGCATAAGGTTTTTTTCTGCGTATGCCAGCTTATGAAAAGAAATGATACAGTGAGGAAAATATAACACTTTTTCAATGCCACAAGAAAAGAGTCTCTCTGAAAGTGCTGTAACTTACAAGTGTTTTTTCTCAAGTGGAAAAGAAACATCATTAATATTTACTTGTTCGTTCCCCTGGGAAAGTTTGATATGGATTTCTAAATAAGCCTTGATCTCCAGAAACTCTGAAAGAACATTTTTTTAAGTAAAGCTCTCTTCAAATACTGTCTGTTTTCAAAATGCCATGAAAGCCAGATCCTTCTGTGCCACAAGGAGCAATCTCAGAGAGAAAGAAAATTCAGTGACAGACATGAGGGCTTGCATTTCTCCCTCCTCTTCCAGCATCCCCAACTTTTTCTCTATCAGCAAAGATTTTCATCCAATACTACTTCTCACTTGTGTAAAATAATGGGAGGGTTGTCCTTCAAAGCATTTGAACTGGAAGTATTTTAGAATGAATGCTTGACCCCAACAAATATCAAGGACACTATAGAACTGAGAAACTCAGCACATTGGTCTTGTTTAGAAATTGAAGATGTAGATTAGAAAAGAAGATTAAACCACCTTCTTTAATGTGTAATCTTCTTTAAAAGGTGGCTGTATACATCAGTGGAGCTTTCCTTCTTGCCTGATTTTAAGCCTTAAACTAAATTGTAAATGTTATGTGGTCAAAATGCAGAAATGAATTAACCCTTGAATAGGCTTGATTGATATTTCTGCACATAGAGAAAAGAGTAGGCAGTGAGTATGAACACATGCTGCTTTTATCAGCTCTACCCACAGTTTTACTTGTGTTTTAATTTAGAGGAGTTCTGGTAAACTCTTTTTAATATAAATTGTGTGTGGTATATAGGAATTACTGGGAGCTGATCTTCAATGTCTGAAGTGCTGTAGAAATCTCTGTTTTAAATATGAGTGATTCTGGGAGGATTACTGAGAGTGCAGCATGTACTTCATAGCTTTTTAAATAAAAAATGCCAATCCTTTAAAATAAGTAGCCAATAATTATTAATTCATTTAGCTAGTGCTATAAAAATGTTAGTCATTAGAACTAATATGGCTTAACATACTTCTATCTTGGGGATTTCATTTTAGTTGAGCAATTATGTTCTTTTATTTTAAAGTGTTGTTAATAACATCAACAATAATACTTCTTTTAAAGGTGTGATTTTATGAAGTGTGTTTTTCATATTTAGCCAGTGCTTATATAGACTAGGAGGAAGTAAGTTTTTGGTTTCATTTTAAAAATGAAATATGTCAAAATTAAAAATAAATAAATCAATGGTATTAAAAGAAGATAAGGCAAGATAGGGCATCTTTTACTATTTTAACCCACACAGATTAGTAAGTTATACCTTTATAAACCAATCTTGACTTGAGATAAAATTGAACTTAAAATTAAAAGCAGAAACAAGAATTCACTCTGCTCAGTTTGTTCTTTTTTTCTATACAACTGTACCACTGTATTTTGTTATCTGATGTCACTGATATATATAGTACTGTGAATATTAGTTACTTGTCATGACATGATTTGTGACATACAATCCTATAAATGTTGTAGGCATTTGTCATCATAGTCTTATTTCTTATAAAGCATTTTATGAGTTATGTAAAAAAGAAGTGCTTCATATTAGAGAAAGGAAAATAAAACTTTTATGGGAATTCCCTTAAAAACTTCACAGGAAAATACCTTTAACCTTCTGCATTATTATTTTGCTGCTTGTCCTGTTTCACTAAACAGCATTCAGTCCATATTTATTTATTTAATAATTGTATATTTTCTGGTTGAAACAGTTCATTTAAGCCAAAGCAGCTATGTGATGTCCAGGGCATGTGAAACGATAATTTTAGAGATAGAAAGGAATTTGCAACTATGAAATAAAGCTTTTGTTGTGAATTACCCACTAGAATGTGTTTCCTCTCTATCTGGACTGTAGCAAGAACATGGACATTAATTGTAACAATCCAGAATTAGATTTTGTGAGTATCCCCCAGACATTAGTACACCAGAAGGGCTCAAACTAACATGAATTTTATAAGAATAATTGAAGATGAAAGGGAACATTTTTTTTCTTACTGTAGTAGCCAGCATAGTTATAAGTTACTATTTTCATTAAAGTTTTAAATAATATTGTGATTATTCTTGTTTTATGTTTATTCATTTAAACTGCTGTGATCTACAGGAACCCAAAAGAAAGGCAGACTGTGTGTTTTATTCTGTCCTGCCAGACAGAAGTCTTAGAAGCATATCATCTTGGTCATCAATGTTCAAAATAAAAATACCAATAAGTAAGCAGAAGTGAGCAACACTCTAGACTGTACTAAGAATAAATTAAAAGAACTGGCAGGAATACAGAAATTCCACAGAGGAAAAAAACCAAAAATGCTGTGGAATTCAGCAGACATTGAATATGATTTCATAAAGATACATGCACTCATTTGTGACCAAATGTGTAGGGTTCTGATCCGTTCATATGACTCCCTCAGCACCATTCATGCTGCAAAAGATGCTAAAGTGAAATAATAAGTAAGGCATGTGACAGTGTTGTGGTTTTGTTCTCCTTTATCCTAAATACTGTTTATTTCAAAATACTGCTGCAGGGCTAAACCTTTAGGTCACATATGATAAATTTCTAGCTAATCATCTTAAGTCAAATTCCTCCATAAACTTTATGCTACAGGAGCCACAGTATGTTGTTAATGGCAATTTAAGTCTGAATAAAGGATGAGAGCACCTAGCAAACTAAATTAATGTAGTGTGGAAAACACTGAATACACATAGTTTCTACAAATAACTGCTGGTTTAACAATACAATGCAAAAACCAACATCTTGTAGTGAACATGCTGGCTGAACAGAAGTCTGAGTTGCTGAGAAACAAGCCCAGATGCATATCTCTTCAAAACCAAAAGGCCATAATGATTACAAATGCTGCAATGACAGTTCATTAGATTTTATTTCAGTTGTTCACATAAATATAACTGGTTGTTTGCTCTGAAAGTGAGAAGAGTTTTCAGTTAAGTAAGAGAAAACCAAAGGAAGAAATCCAGAGCATATTTTTAGCCAAATGTTTTTAGGATATAGAACCAACCAAATGTATGAAAATGCATTTCACTGTTAAGTATAAATTCCAGAATTATCCTTTACTTGAAATGCAAAAGTTCTTAAATGTGAAGCAAATGGAACCCCTCAATCTCAACTTGTATTTGTAAGTTTTATTTTGTTAAGAGTGTATAAGCTGGTGAAGGTCCCTATGACAGATGCTCCATTGGAACTTTATGACAGTATCTAAATGAAAGTTTGCTTCTCTTACTTTTAACACTTTGTGATATTTCTGATTTGTATCACTATTAATCATAGTTCATCAGGCAGGACCTGCCTTTTATAAACTTGTACAGGCTAGGCTTGATCCTCTGGTTGTCCCACATATGCCAGGTGATCTCACTCAATATGATCTGCTCCATAACTTTCCCTGCTGTTGAGGTCAGGCTGACCTTCCTTATGACCCTTCTTGTAGGTGGGAATCTCATGGCAAGCCTCCAATGCTCTGGGACCTCTATGACTGATTGTTGACAGATAGTGGAAAGTGGCTTGGCAGTCACTTCTGCCAGCTCCCTCAGCACCCTCAGGTGGATCCCATCTGGCCCCATGGAGTTGTGGCAGTCCAAGTGGAGTAGTAGGTCTCTAACTGTTTCCACCTGAATTGTGGGGGGTTTATTCCACTCCCCATCCCAGACTTCCAGGTCAGGGGATAGAGTACCCCAGGGATAACTGGTCTGACTTTTACAGACAGATGTAAAGAAGGCATTGAGAACCTCATCCTTTCCCTTGTCCTTAGTGTTCATTTTTCCTGCCACATCCGGTAAAAGATGGAGATTCTCTTTAGCGTTCCTCCTGTTGCTAATATATGTTTTTAGAAGTTTTTTTTTTCTTTTACTGTGGTGACTAGGTTGAGTTCAAGCTTGGCTTTTGCCTTTCTAATTTTCTCCCTGTATATCCTAACAATTTCTTTGTACTCCTTCTAAGTTGTCTGTCCCCTCTTCCACAGGAGGTAGGGTCTCTTTTTTTCTGGAGTCTCAGAAAATGTTCCCTGTTTATCCACACTGATCTTCTTCCCTGCTGGCTTGTTTTACAGCACACCTGAAAACTTTGCATTGCTGAGAGCATGCGATATCTATCTGGTTAAACAGACTTGTTTGTAATTGTGTTCTGTGTTTCAGCTCAGCCTTATAGTAAAGTTTATGTGTAACTTAAAATATGCTTAAGTGATTCTCGTAGTAGGAGTTTGTAAGCAGATAGAAAAAGGCTATGCTAAGGCTGATTGAAGAAATAGTATCCAGGACTGAAAGTTATGAGCTGCTGAGGAAAATGACAGAAAGTGTTCTGCTTTTGCAAGGGCTTTTGCAGAAAAGTGTAATAGCTTTCATTATAGTTAGAAAGATTTCCTCCTTCATTTGAAGCACCTCTTTTAAGAACAAGATTATTAATAGCTCTCTGTCAGTATAAAAAAAAATGTTCATTAATATCAGTTTGTTCCAAAATAAATTCCTCGTTTCAAGAACGTGTATATTACCCTGACTCCTTCTTTCAAAGAGAGAACTATTTGTTCAGACTTTTCCTTTGCACTTGTTGATGTTTTAGTTTGGCTTCTGGTCACGTGACATTCATTAAGACTTGCTAAATGTTTATAGAGACCAAAGAGTGGATGTGAGCACAGTGGTTGGTGGTGCATTTCAGCAGTGGTGATTGTGACAGTGGTCGCCTCCAGTGATTCAGGTTTTTATAAGCATGGCATGCAGAATCTTGTTCATTGCTGGCAAAAATGTATGGTGGGTGACTATGTTGAAAAAGACTATTTTGTAGCTGAGAATTTGCCTTATCAAACAGTGTTATTGTGCTTTTTGTATCTGTTGTAGTCTCCATGGAAATAAATAGGAGGCATTTTTGAAGCAACCTATGTAGAATTTCCATAGGAAATCATGCATGAACTGAATATACCATCACTGCTAGTATCAAGGAATGAAGGAATATAATTCATTCACTAAAAACAATTGCATCTATATTGACTGGATTGTCAGCTCAAAATATTTTTTAAGAACTTTACATTAAGATCGATTTTCTTCTGGTGGATCTTCAGCAGTAAGACCAAGTATCGCTACTCTTCTTCAGAATCTCTAAATCAAAAGTAATTTGTATCCTGTTAAAAAACTTTCTGATCACAATTGCTAAAAGTAATGTTTCATATAAATTTGGACATCTTCCTTTCTGAGAAAAGCAGGTAGCTGAGACTCCCTGTTTCAGTTGAAACTATGAAACCTATATTTCTGTTGGTTTGTTGCCAGGGTGTTCTCCTTTGTGTTAGTGCCTGTAACCAAACTATGATTCTTTGGCAGATTATTTTAATTCAGACTGTCTATGGTGTAAATAATTGTTTTAGTCAAGGAAAGAATGTTATTAAACAGAACTTAATTCCTCAGAGAACCATTCATCACAAAGTATTTTAAAAAATTCAGTGTATGTTTTAAGTTTTTTTTTTTTAAATAGTAAGGAAAAAGAGCTCTCTTTCAAACTGTAAAATACTTATCCATATGATTGAAAATATAATAAAAATAGATTATGATACATTGAATGTAAACTTGAAACCTCGTTTAGTATGCTAGTAGCAAAAAATAAGTTTCAATGGATAAGTAAATCTCAGTAAATCATACTGTTAATCTTGCAAAGTAAAATTAAAAGATTTTCTTGAGTTTTCAGGTGAAATACATACATGAAAGGTCTTCAGATTTGAAAAGAATTGCTGCCTGTTTTGTAATACACATTTACGAAAGTACTGTGTGTACTATTTTAGCAGTGTTTGCTAAGGGTGTCTTGTAGAACACCTGTAGTTATAATAATTTCAGTTCAGTTATTCATTGTATCTGCTTTATGTAAACCCAGAAACCTGACTGTAAATCATCTGACTGTAAAGCATCTCTCTTTCATTGAAATGAGCAGCTGTGATCAAGTTATCCAGATCTGAACTGAGAGATAATTGACTTCTTCATTCAAACTAAATAATCTTTTTTGTAATGTTGGACTGCATTGTTTATTTAGCTTATCGTTGACTTGACTCCAGTCAGATCTTGACTGACTTTTCTGGACATAAATGTTATGTTTCGTCAGACATTCATTTGTGGTGAATCTAGGGTACGACAGTCACTTTTGCAAGCTGGTGAGAACAAATATTGACTAAATATTGTTGAGGCTCAGAATCTGTACCTGTGGGACTTGAAACATTGACTTCTAGGAACTGCAAGCCAATGCAGTTAGTGTTCTTGTTGTTTATCAGAGTAAGAAAGCAAGCCATACCATATTACCTACTGAGAAGATATTCTCAGTAGGCCTTTAGAAACAATTTCATTGTACTTTGTAAAAATGTGATGCATTGCTGTATGGGAACTGCTGAATCACGGCCTGAACCTCTGATTGACCACCTGAGGCAAGCAATGAGTCAGCCCTGGGAGCACAGGTGAGGGCAATTCACCTGTGTTGCCGGAAGGGGTGGAGCCTTGCTTCACCTCTCCTAGACCCCATTTAAGAGCTGACTACCACTGAGGAAGGATCTCTTTTGCAGATCACTCCTCTTGGAGTCTTCTCAGTGAGCCCAGGATAGGGGTAAGCTTTCTATCCATTCTTCTTTAGTGTGATAACCTGTTTAGTCTAACTTTCTTGTTTATTTGTTAGTTATAACATCCGTATATTCATTGATTATGCAATTGCATTCATTACCAATTATGTTTTCAAGGGGAAGATTACAGCAAAAAGATCTCCAATGTCTCTTTAATCTTCCTAATCAAGCTTGGTGAGAACTAGTTGCACTCTGAGAATGATCAAAATCAGGAGCGTGGGTGTGAAGGGGAACTAAAGAGCTTTTCCACTAAATTTTTAGATGAGGAAGTGGCTTATATGGGAATAGCTAGACATCATATTTTTGTGAGCCAAGATCAAATATAATGATTGTCCATATCTCTCTGGCTTATGAGCTTTTTCTAGTTATTTGTGTTTTTTGGAACCTCATTGATATTATTCTACTTTCTTCTATAAAAGATCAATGAAAGGTAATAATGAGTTGAAAAATATGGCTGAGTTAATACGAGACTATCAGTGAACTAGTTTAGGCTCTTCTAGATACAACAGACATGAAGAACAGGTCTCAGAAACACAGCTGGTAGTTGAAGATTTTGCAGATATACATTGGTTTATTTTAATAGATAGAACCCATGAAAACCTCATGAGGTTCAACAAGGTCAAGTGCAGGGTGCTGCACTTGGGTCAGGGCAATCCCAGGTATTTATACAAACTGGAGGAAGATCTCCTTGAGAGCAGCCTTGTGGAAAAGGAGTTGGGGGTCCTGGTGGACAAGAAACTGGACATGAGCCAGCAGCGTATGTCTGCAGCCCAGAAGGCCAACTGTGTTCTGGGCTGCATTTAAAAAAAAAAAAAAAAAAAAAAAAAAAGGGGGGGTGACCAGCAGGGAGAGAGGAGATGATTGTCCCCTCTACTTGGCTCTTGTGAGGCCCTATCTGGAGTACTGTGTGCAGGTCTGGAGCCCCAGTACGGGAAAGACATGGAGCTCTTGGAGTGGGTCCAGAGGCAGGCCACTAAGATGATCGGAGGGCTGGAGCACCTCTCCTATGAGGAAAGGCTGAGGGAACTGGGTTTGTTTCTCTTGAAGAAGAGGAAGCTCCAGGAAGACTTCATTGTGGCCTTCCAGTACTTGAAAGGAGTATATAATCAGGAGGGGGAATGGCTGTTTACAAGGGCGGATAGTCATAGGACAAGGGGGAATGATTTTAAACTGAGACAGGGGAGGTTTAGGTTAGATATTAAGAGAAAGTTCTTCTCACAGAGGGTGGTGACGCACTGGAACAGGTTGCCTGAAGAGGTTGTGGATGCCCCCGTCCTGAAGGCATTCAAGACCAGGCTGGATGTGGCTCTTGGCAGCTTGGTCTAGTGGTTGGCGACCCTGCATATAGCAGGAGGGTTGAAACTGGATGATCCTTTTCAAACCAGGCCATTCTATGATAAACTTGCGAGATACGAAACTCAAAATGGCCTTTTGCTCCACAGAGTTCACCAATCCAGATCCAGGGATGTCATATGGATGGGATGAGAGGAAATATTTCTACAGTCTCTCTTGCTCTCTCTCATAACCATTCTCAAGAATTTTGCAAAAAACTTTCCTCCTTGTTTTGTATCTTGTACCCCTATCTGGTTATCATGTTCCCTGTGCATCTGTGTTGATACTAATTCTTTTCATCTTTTACCCAGAGGAAATCCATCTCTGGTATTTCCTAGTGGGAGAGAAAACATTTTAAGTTTCGCCCCAGAACAGAGACATACTGCTCATTTCACATATTGTAATCCTATAGCCTTTTTCTTTCTCAAAGAGGCCTCGTGGTAGGTTATCAGAACTTTAAGAAAGATTCCGACTTATTTTGTTATGTTGGACTTCAAAATGGTCATTGTCTGCTGTTTCTGATTAATGAAACCAAGATTCTCTTTAATTTTGGCCAATTTGTTACTTATGATAATAGTTAATGAGATGTAGGCATAATAGTGTAATTGGAACCATAAGCTTATGGTATTAAACGTATACTTTTTTCAGTCTCGCTATAGAAAAAAAAAAAGTTTACATACATAAGAGACTCAAACCAAATTAATTTTTGGGATTGTAGTTACTGTGGATTAGGCTGTTATAGGTGGCAAAAGAAGGGACCATTGCCTGAAAAGTAGAACTACCAGAGCCCCAAGGCTGTTGGCTCAACTCATGATATATTGCTAGCATTTCAGATCTCTCGGGGGATTGTTGGTCATACTATAAGGTCAGGAGTTAACTACTTGTATTTTAGTAGTGTACTGATATCAATACGGCTTCTATGGAAACCTTACTTGACGTCATTTTCGGATCTTTGGTGCTATAGCCAAGCTTTAGCAAAAGTCAATAAGAACATTAGATTGTTGTCTGTGTTATTACTTGCCACTTCCTGCCAGCAATCTACCAATTCATTAGCAGAGAGTTTTGAAAATCTCACTTGATTATTTATGCAGTCAATAGCAAGGCTTGTCTGCATTCATAATTGTTTGATTTTATGGCCTCTTCTTTAAACAAACATTGTCTATGGTAATGTGATGCCCTGATGGATGGGAAAGGTTTTGTCTGTGAATATCATTTAGATAATTAAAAATGACAGATGAAATCGCCTGCTGTCTTGACCTGTACTTTGTTCCCTCAGTGATGCTGAAGAGATGTTGATTGCTGTCAATCAAAACCCATTGGAGGTTTGTAAATTCTGGCTGCTGTGAACTCTGACCTCCAGTGTTGTTCCGAAATAGATAATAACCTTGAAATTCTATTAGAATTTAAAAACTGTTTCACCAAAGGGGCAGACTATATATTTTTCTCTAGAACATGACTACTAAATGTCATTGTTTACTCCACATAATATAGGCACAAAAGTAAATTTACTGTGTTTTACAAAACTTAGTGGTACAAATAGTAAAATCTTCTAAAAATAAAGTCATCTCTCCCTGTAGTTCCTGTTTCAAGACTGCAAATCTTTTAAAAAATTCCATTTTATACTGCATACTGGTGTTCAAATGCTGTTCTGACTGTGATTATTGATTCTAAATCTTATGTTGTTACTCTGACTTAATGACTTATTCTGACTCTCCTCTATCTCATTTTCTCATTTCCTCTGTGATTAATCTTACAGACCTCTTTTTCTTTCCTTTAAGAATGGTTATTTTCTTAAGAACCATCAGGGCATAAAAAAACAAACAACCAAACAAAGCAAAAAAAAAAACCCAAAACAACAACAAAAACCCACCACAACTAGAATATTTAACACGTGGAAAGCCCGGGAAGAAATGCACAAGTTCTCAACCAACAACTGCCTTGACACCTGGGTCAAGAGATCAGGTGAGTGAAGGGCAGTTGTCGTGAGAATTTTTTTTCATTATCTAGAAACTTCAGGGATAATAAAAAGTAGTGAGTTTGCTTTGAGATTTGGAATTAGGTTTTAGTTTTTATCTAACAAGAGGTTAAAAGTATATTGAGGTATTTTGTTTTAATCAGTGTTCTATTTTTAATTTAAGTATTACTGGGAGTAATAATTGCCAAACTTTTACACACTAACACTGAAGTTTCACATATTTGTCTTAATAAGAAACACTGAATAAACGCATAAAAAACACTTTAGAATTTAGTCATTTTTGTTTTTATAATTAGGAGATTCCAGCTAATTAAGTGCATGTTCTTGATGAGATGGGTGGATTTACTAAATTAATTAGAATACCAGAAGGAACTAAACATGATCTCTTAAAAGGTAGTTGACAAAATTGCTTTCTTCTTTCAAATTTAATGTGAAATATCAGTAGGGCTGGTTTAATAACTAGGATTTTACATTATAATTTTGACTTGGTGCAGATAAAATA
Source organism: Chrysolophus pictus (assembly GCA_037305975.1). Classification (NCBI taxonomy): domain Eukaryota; kingdom Metazoa; phylum Chordata; class Aves; order Galliformes; family Phasianidae; genus Chrysolophus; species Chrysolophus pictus. The sequence goes on from CM074580.1 coordinate 35,658,245, forward strand.
GTTTAGACATTCTGTCATAGATGGAACTAAAAAAAAAAAACATCATATCAAAATGTTCTTTATAGAATGAATTGTAGAGGACATAACTTGCATTCGCAGATCAATTTAATAACAATTCTAATTTTGTTTTAGGTGGACATTTAATTGCTTCCATGAAAGGAAGCCAGTAAATGTATGACCACTTTTATTTTCTGATTTACTTTAATTTGAGGGGGGAAAAAAAGACGGGAAAGTCAATGTCTATAGAAGTAAGAGTCAACATACTTCAAGTCAGTTGGAGTTGCTGAGATGTTCCCTGCAAGCTTTTCAGGTATTTCTAAAAATGCAGCTGAGTTCCAGTGCCTGAAAACCTTTCTGTTGTAGTCTAAGGCATTTTTTGAACCAAAGATTTTGAGTCACATATAGCTGGCAAATGGATTTATCTACACAGTTGTGAGCAACAATAGATGCCTTGGTTTGTTTTGGTGTTGTTTTGGTTCTTTGGTTTTTTTGTATGTTTTTATAGCTTTCATATTCTGAAGTTTTAAGGCGAGGGGTTATGTTTTAAGGTCAAAAATCTTGAACGCTGTTGTACCCTGAATTTAGATACAGTGAAAGTTAGGCTTGAATTTATTAGCATACTCTTAGAAGAGATATCTCTTTGCAAGTTTATTTTACCAGTTGGATCCCAGCTATAATTTACAGTATCTACTTGTCTACAAACACCTGTGGTTTGAATAAGTACTGGTTTTGTAAGATTTCTTGTAAAGGTGTAGTGGAGTAAATCCATAAAAATATTACAAGAAATTTGCTGCTGAATGAATCCCATCCATTTTCTGGAAATGATATTTTTTTGCCTAGTGTCACTCCTGGATGTAGCACTAAAATGTTGGCTGTTGATTTTGAGGAGATTAAGCTGGTCTAAAATTACTGAATCTGATTTAAAGTACATAGTCTGAGCATCTGTGAGTAGAAAGTGACATTTCTTTTAATGCAATAGGGCTCCTGAGGTTATTATTTTGCTACAATATGAAAATAAATTGTGACAATACAGACCTGATTACAAGCCTCCCAGGCTGTCCCACTGTGACAATTAGCTCCCAATTGTTAAACCATTTATTTATTGGAACATTAAGGGCTGGTGCTGTTTTGACTTGCAACTGGAAATGGATTGTTACCAAGGGTTATTATGAACACAAAGGACTCTCAATAAAGTGTTTTATTGGACAAGAATAACCACACATTTCAAGCTAATTTAATTGAGTCACCTTTAGTACACTCCAAGAGAGTTATTAACAGACATCTCTAACAGGTGGTTCATTTTGTCTAATAGAAATTTGTTTTGAATGTTCAGGAATTTTAAATTATTCTCCTGGGACCATGAAGTAGTAGGCAATGTAATAAGTGATCCAGCACTTGGAACTGTTTACAAACTTTCTGTGGCTTTTCATGCATACATGTTAAGTCACATTCAAACCTAGTATGATAGAAATCTAGTGTCCTGTGAAAGGCAGCACTTTTCGTGCATTGGTGTCCAGACTCATTTCTGTTTGAGTTTCTGCAGTTTATTGAAAGTTTGTTTTCATGTAAAATCTTCCCTGGGAAACCTGGGCACATAGAAATATCTGTAGTTTATACAAGATTATATTTGACTGGAAAACAGTTATCAGGCTCAGGATGAAAATTCTGTTCAGAAAAAGGGAATTACTCCATACCAGGATTAGCCCACTCAATCTAGAAACTGAAGTTCAGATCTGTCTTCAGTATAATTCACAACACTGAACTAAATTTGTGTCTTCCCTACTTGCAGTAGGAACACAATCTGCTGATTATTCTAGATTGAATTTCAGTATTTTAAATGCTTATAGCAGCTGACACTAGAGCCTAGATCTGTTGTGCACCAGCAAATCTGTTGCTTCTGACCTGCTATGATTTTCATCATGATTTGGTCTTTTGGGGTGCTTGTCCTTAGTTTTAGACAAAAAGCCTGGAATTTGGATTTTAAAAGTTAAATCTTACAGTAGTTATGTCCAAGTAAATATTTCGTACCTTAAGTGATCAGATTCAAAGAAATACTTCTTCACTTGGGAAGGGAAATCCCCTAGCATAGAACCAAGATTATACTTGGAAGACTACTTCCCTTTGAAAAGTTTAATTAGGTTTTCTATTTTCTTGTGCTTTTAAGCTGTATGTTGTTCTTCGAATAATATCTGTATTTTCACTTCATTATTGGTACGAGCATTTCTAATCTGACAATAGAATTTAATATAGCACACGTAGTAATGAATTCATAGTAAGACAAAGCTCTTAAAGAATTACTTTTTTGTTGTATCAACTTTATATTATTTTATATCTTTGCAGATTATTCTGTTACTTTGTACAGTGTTTTTACAAAATTCACATCTGCTTCCCCAAAATAATGTGTTTATGCAATACATCCCAATATTTCAATCAGTATTTTAAAGCTTTATTAAGTTATTCTAGTTGTTGATTGAATTCAAAGTCATTTTTACATGTTATGATTGCATAATAAATTCTAAGAATGTAGAAAACCTAAATGCACGTCACTGTTTTCAGTATCATATTCTTTACATAACGCCTAGAGACTTACACTATATTCAGACAGGCAAGTCAGTACTTCAGCGATACTTTGTGAAAATATCCATGTGAAATTATAATTCCCATAAAGCAGTAATAAATTTTCTACCTGCACCAGATAAGCTGTAGTCTCATGTTCTAAATTTTCCATTCCTTTTTCTATTATCTCTAAGATGGAATAAGGCTACAGAATAAAGTGTTTATTAGAATTTCTACAGAAGATTGTATTCAGATTTTATTGTGAAGCTAGCAGCAAGTTTTAGATATCTATCTTAATCTGGAATTAGCTTTGTATCATAATTCACTCACAACATTAATTCTATTCTATGGTATGAATCCTATGGATGTTCATGCATGTTTCTGCTTCAAAATATGTTTGGCTGTTGTTTCTGTGGCACCCAGAAACAGATCTACATTTCTCTTAGAAGAGGCAGATTTTCTAAAGTTTGGAATGTATATTTCAGAGATCCTTTGAGTCTGCAGTGACATGAAAAGTGCACGTGCTGGTACTGGTCATGCAGTTGGAAGGGACCTGTCAGCCTCAGTAAACACTAAGAGGGAGCTATCATCCTCCATCCAAGACTTACTCATATGAAAGTTTAGTCACTCAGAACTTGGGCTTCTGCTTTTCTCTCTGTACTCTTTTACTTCAATCTGTGCTCCTCAGCCCCATGACAGCTCTAAAACCTTCTTACCTCAGGGGACTCCATGGAGATGGAGAGGATATGAGGAGGGATTTTTAAAGAAAACAGCAAAAAAAAAAAAAAAAAAAAAAACTGCATTAGATCATCACCACCTTCCTCTCTGAATTGTAACTAGAAGTGATCAGTATAGAAGGTAGGAAGCGGACAATTAAGAGGGGAGGTGAGCGCAGTTTTTCATCATTCTGCCTAAAGAAAGAGAAAATTATGTTTGTCTTACTTAAGTTTTTTTTACAGAAAATTGACCTTTTTCTTCAGTGAAAAGAATGCTTAGTTAGTTATCTGTACATACGCTGTGCCTCATTTCTACACAGCTATTCAACACTTCAGCAACATACAAAACCTGCTTATGGTTAGCAACACCTGCGTCTTTGAAAAGGCAGCAGTAGCTCCTTATTCATGCGTGTGGTGCAGAAGATTTAGACTCTATATGTAGAGCTATACTAAACTATTTTTATTAGCTTCTTATAAATCAAAAACATGGTTTGTATTTTTTGTTTACTCTGTAGTGTGTCTCATTGTCTTCTAAACACTGTTGCACAATACTAAGTAGTAGAAAGAGGCACTATTTTTTGTTATCTTCAATATCTACAACATAAAAATAGAGTCAATAGCAGCAAATAAAAAATAAACTTAAATGCAGTGAAGAAGTAAATAGTCTCACATACTAGTTTGGAAAGATGACAAGAATTTATAATACATTTTAAGTAAGCAGACAGACAGCAGAGCAGTAGCATAGAATGCGCTTTTGGAACTCAAAATTCAAACGTAGTTTAAAGTTACCATTTTCATCTGTAGAAAATATTTTTGGTTGAATTTGAGGATGCTTTGGAAGATACTAATTCACCGTGCAAATTGTGATCAAAATCTGACAGAAATTTATAACAGTCATTCATTTTCAAATCTGGTCTAAATGATATGTGGCTTAATGGTTAGAAGACAGCAGTTTAGGCACACTTTTAATTTACTATTTGTTTATAAGGTACTTCACTATGAACTGCAGTTTTTGAAGAAAGTATCCTTTTATAGAAAGGAACGGTGAGTGAAAAGAGGATAAGATCATCTTTTCTCTTAAGAAAGAGCATCGATATGGATGTAAAGAGAGATCTGAACTTTATGAAGCCAGAAGTACTTATGTGTGTATGTCATTAGAGTCTTTGCTGCTTGGTTATGAATGTGTCAAAAGAACAGGTATGAGTAATTTTTCATAAGATATTAGATAAATGCTTACTATCTGTCCACCAGTTTTTTAATGCAATGAGGATAAAAATAAATAAATAAAAATAAAAAAGAAGAGCATACACTAAAAATATTTGTAAATATGCTCAACTTTTAACAGCATTCAGTACTATATCTGAAATCTGAAATTTGCAGTGTTTTAAAACATATTGGTAGACAGTTTGGAATAACTTTATTTTGCAGATTTTTTTCTTCTCGAAGTTCATGGAAGAATAATAGTTGTTTAAATTTTATCTCCATGGTTTACATTTGAACTGTATTCTAGGCACTGTACATAAAAAATGTTGAGGGAAACCACACTGTCTCTTTGGAGAAAGTGAATTCATTTTCCCTAAATGAAGAATTAGTAGCTTAAAGTACCTGAGATATAAGCATTGCAGGTTGATTCTAAGCTGTTGTATTGTGAATTTATTTCATAACCTAGGCCCTGGAAAATACAGCGACACAATGCATCACTGATACAAGAATGATAGATTTAGAAAATGTTTAGAGAGAGTATTCCGCCTAGACCAGTAGGAACACCTGCTTCTATTATTCAATCACTGATAAAATGGTAAATAGCTTATGTCAGTCATGCAGCTTGCATAAAGCTACATAGTTTGCCTGTAGGTTTAGCCTTTTTTCATTTTCTTCTTTCTCTCTATTTTTTTTAACTCACATGTTTTGTATTCAATTTTTTTGTTAAATTGCACCTTTGAATGATGGTATCATAAATGGACACTGACACTATTTTTATCTTTGTTCACATTACCTACAAGTGCAACTCTGCATGTCCTACCTGGAAAAGGATGTTAAAGCTATAAACTAATTTGCTTTTAAATATATCAGTACAATCCAAACTGCTTGGTCCCAGTATTTTGGGTAACTAATAAGCTGCCGTGTTTTGCATTTGAGACTAAGGATGTTTGAATCTTTCCACGTACTCCGTATTGCCTGTTTCATTAACCATTATACAGACAGGAGAAATAATGACACTGCAACTTTATTTATACTGTATGATGTAATCATAGCAGATTTGTTTCAGTATATCACCCAAAATAATACCTGAGGAAAGATAACTTCATCTCGGAACAGGTTTCCGCTCCAAGAATAATCTTTTTTTTCAGTGATAGAACTTAGATAAGACAGTTGAAGCTATAGCTTCTAAAAACTGTGAAAACTTTCCATAAGGAGATTTTTCCCTGTTTTTTATAGGTCTTTTCTGGGCCTGTTGTAATACTTCTCTCTCAGAATGGCAAGGATATTTCATTTCAAGTGAGTGGTATTAAATAATTAAATAATCCCTAGACGATATTAGATAATCCCCACAATGACTTGCTGCCACTGTGTGTGACACGAAGTCCAGTCTGGCAATATTGTATTACATTGAATTTTTTGAAGGAAGCAGTGGGGACAAAGACTGACTCGATTACTTTCAAAACAAGCTTGTAATAGCTAGGTAGTAAACACCTACTGCTGCCTATGCTTACAAGGCCTAACACTTTTTGTTATAAGAATTATTTCTGATTTACTCATTGTTTCTTCAGACCTCTTAGCACTTGCATTTTTTGAAGCTTGAACATTCTGCAGGACTAAAACCTTATGACTGAAGAAGAATCTTTTTTTCTACTGAAGTTTCATTTACTTTGTCCAAAATATATGATTTTGGAGGAAAAAATGGTCCATTATCTTCTCTTGGCTGCATTACTGGCAATTTCATGGGAAGCTGTCAAAATACTGATTGAATGAATATCTACATTGTGAGTAGAAGTAATTAAGTGCTCAAATTTTATAAAATATTTGTTACTAATCTGCTTCAGAAAAATTAAAAATATTTATCAGCTCCAATTCAAATGAAGAACTAAGGCTGTAACACTACTAGAGCAACTGTAGCAGCTGAGCAAACTGCACTGGTAGCCTGGACAATAGACAGTCAGTCTGGGTGGGGGACAAAAAGAAATGCAAGTAGATGTAGACCAGAGCCAACAGGTTCTGACCTCGTGTCCCTTGGTGCCTTTCCTCTTCCCCAAAGCAGCAGCCATCTCCTGTTGCCAGCAAACTAGTTAATTCATTGGTGAAAGATATACTCCAGTACTCACGTGTTAAAATTTCAGCCCTTCTGCCATACAAGATTGACTTACATGTTATTGCATGTAGGTGAATTTGATTAACTTTTTCCTACTAAAAGAAAAGGTCAGAAAGCTTAAAAGCTATCAAAATAAATAAATAATCTGAAACTCCATTAAAAGAAAACTAAGTGAGTTAGAGTCAATTACTAGAAGCTGAAACAATATTGGATTCATCCTTTTCTGTTTATCCTTAATTTGTTGTTTTGTGTTTTATGATAGTCTTCCACCAGTATGATCATATTCTGTTTTGTTCTCAGGATATCTGCATCATTCAGTATGCACAAAAGGGAACTCATTGCTGAATAGAATATATTTAGAGGATTTTTTTGCTGTTATTTTCTCTACTAATTGAATTACATAAAGGAAAACGATTATGGAGTTTCAGGAAGAAAAACATTGGTCCTATGAATGACAAAAGTTCACATCACACTGGAGAACTTAGTTTGATCCCTGTTTCTGACAGATGTTTTGTACAGTGCTCAGTTATTTAAACTGAAATGTTGGCAGGAGACACTAATTGTGCATTCCTCAGTTCTTGACATTATTTCATTACTTGCAGAAGCAGGTAAGAAGATCGCAGCTGTGAGTACATGAGTTCATGTGTGAATTCATGCTAGGATGTACTAGAAGTAGGACACTGCACTCAGCACTTCAGACCAGACTCTCAGAAGTAAAGCAGTTCTGTGTTGCAGTGCTGGCTATGCTACCTATTAACTTTCTGACCTCTGGGAAGTCTCTTTGTCTTGATTTCCCCACCTGTAAAATGGAGATAATAACACTCTCATCTCTTAGTGGAGATGAATTTATTAATGTTTACGAGGCATGAAGATTCTGTGGTGATGAGCACTCTAGAAACACCATGAGGAAATAAACAATTCTGCATTCTCTGCAGGCTTTTGATGGTGTGCAGTAAATAAAACAGGGGCCAGTAATAGCATGTTAAGGATAGAAATATTGAAGAGCTGTCTCTTTCCCTGAGAAGTATTTATCTTGGGCTTTGAGCAAGGAAGGGGAGCTGCTGTGAAAAAATATTGTCTGCAATTAAAATTTGTATCATTACAATTATGCATGGGAGGTGGGATGGGATGTGTGTCAGTTTTGCCAAAGTGACTTTAATTCTGGCACTTGATAGTGTATGGGGACTAGACTTTCTCACATAAACAATATTCTTTAATTCTTTTGTTGAATGTAGTGACTCTCATTGAATACAGGAGAGAAGAAAACAGTCTAAATCTGTCCCTTAAAATGTTGGTCCGTAAGGAAGAACAACCATAACTGAAGATGACTGTAGTTAGATATAAGTTACAGCATAGAGGTAGACACAGGGCAGCACAGTTGATAAGGATCACCTCCCCTACAAAGACCGACTGAGGGAGCTGGGCTTGTTCAGCCTGGAGAAAAGAAGGTTGTGGGGTGACCTCATTGCAACCTTTCAGTACCTAAAGGGAGCCTATAAATAGGAGGAGAGTTAACTCTCTGAAAGCAGGACAAGGGGAAATGGCTTTAAGTTGAAGGAGGGAAGATTTAGGTTGGATGTCGGGGGAAGTTCTTTACACAGAGAGGGGTGAGGTGCTGGAACAGGCTGCCCAGAGAGGTTGTGGATTCCCCATCCTTGGAGGTGTTCAAGGCCAGATTGGATGGGGCCCTGGGCAGCCTGGTCTGGTATTAAATGGGAGGGTTGGTGGCCCTGCTTGTGGCAGGGAGGTTTGGAGGTTCATGATCCTTGAGGTCCCTTCCAACCCAGGCCATTTAATGTGAAATTCTGTGTGTGTGTAATTTTTTTTTTTGAAGCTCTTTAGAGTCTTGGCTTCTTATGGTTCATATGAAAGTCAGCATTCAAGCAAAACCCTCAACCTTTCCCCCCTGCCTTTTCTTGTGATTTTATTCCATCCTTTTCTCTTTAAATCAATACCAGACTATATTTAATTCTCTCAAACCGTAGCTCCTTCCTTCCTTTGCTGTAGCCTAGTCTTCAGAGACTGATTGGAAGTCAGTTCAATCTGAAATCAGAGAGGGCTGAGTCATAGTTCACTTGGCTCCAGCTCCAAATGTCATTCAGTGATCACTTTTCCCAGTTTAGTGTTAGGTGATAGGGGAGAAAAAAAAAAAATACTGTCAGTGTTTCCTGCCTGCCTCTAATAAAGATTTATGCTTCAAGATCTAATTGTAATCAACTAGAGTTTTAGTTTATAGAAAAACTTTAATTCAGGGAGTCTGTGTCAGCAGCATTATTGCACTCTTTTGTAACTGCAATTATTTTCAACATACTAAAAGATACATCCAGTACTCCTCACAAATAGTGCCTGAGCATTTATGTACATTCTGGTGATTAAGGATTTAGTTCATGAGGAAGAGTTACCTAGTGGCTGTTCAGTAGTGGTTGCCAGAATCACAAGCAAATCCCCAGGTTAAAGCAAGAAACAAGTAATCTGTGAAGAAGCTCATTCTATCTCCTTTCTATGAGAAATGTGTTTGTACATTGACGAGAAACCCATGTTTATGTTTGTACAAGATGGAAGAAGTAGCTGTTTTTTATCGTTCATCTCATGGTTTTGATAGTAACTTGGACTACTGCAACAGCTGGAATAAATAGGAGGCTTTCTGATAATATTTAATCATGAGACGATAGTCCTGTCTGAAGATCTGCAATTTAAGCGTTGATTGTTCTGATGATGCTTTTAATAGTTTTACTCCCTTCTAGTTATTGTCCCTTGATAGAGTTTCAGGGCTAGTGCACGTACACAGCAGTTACCAAAAACCTTCTGGAACTTTTGTGTGGTGTTCCTCGCTGTCTTTCTTTTTCCATAGCATAAGTGATGTGCAGTACATGTAAGGGTGTGAGACTGCTATGCTGCTCTTTCAAACAATCAGTTACTACAGAGGCTGTTAGCAGAAATGTAGCTGTAGTTAGGTATTGGGGAACATATGCACTCCAGGTTTTAAATGCATACAAGGGCACACGTAAAAACTTTTCAGATTTTTACTCAAGTTATTAAAGACACCTCTTGTATTAATCTGCTGTACTTCAAGTAACTTAGGTTAAGACATTCTTGTAATTTTTGAGTGGAATTCCTTGCCTGCTGTTTTGGAGCTAATAGCAAAGCATAGAAAAGCTTCAGAAAATGGAAACAAACTGATGTTTTGCACTGAAACTAGCCATTCTGCGTGTTGAACCATTTGTGTTGTTGGCCCCAGGTTTTTAAACTGATTTTAATAACTGATGATCCCATATTGTTGGCAGCATTGGTTATTTTCTTCAGAAACCAGAATACTGAGTTCAGAGCTCTTGAAGTGGGAGTGTGATCATCAACCATTTGATTATAAATTCTAGGCACGTGCTTAGCCTTGAAAGATATATTGAGGATCAAACACCTTAGGACAAAAACTCTTTATAATTTAATCACTGTTCCTTATTCTGCTGTCTGCCTGTTAATTGCTGCACGCTGCTTATATTATCTAACAAAAAGGCCACCCCATGCTCCTATAACAGTCTCACCTTATAGAACAAAATCAGGACAGTTAGTCTTCTAAAAATACACACTTGTATTCTTTGGCAAGCCAGAAGCAATGAAAGTACAGTCCAAAACGTACCCCCACTGATAAGAACACCGTGTGTGGCACAGTTTTATAATCTGTGCCTTACCTTTGCTCTTTGGATGTGGAATGCATGTAAAATTTTTCAGAAAGAGTCTGCAAATTGATGTCTCTGTTTCTTTTAATGGCTTGTAACTCTAGTGAAATGACACAATTCCATACCCTCAGCTGCAGAACATTCCAAATTGCAAGTAAATAGAATTCACTGATAAATGTCCTAAAAAACAAAGTTAAATAGCCTTACACTAACTGCATTTGTGGTTCCTTGAACTCTCTTATTTCTGTCAACTCCTCTTTGATATTTAGAAGTCTATCTGAAATCAGATGGGACTTCATTCTCAAAGTCCAGATCATCAGTTAAAGTGTACATTTGAATCCCTTGTTTTATCCTCTGCCAAGATCATTTCAATTTCCCTGAGGCATGCATCAAATGCAGTTATCTAAGTAATAGGAGATGAGATCATGTCATTCCTGATCTCAGGTTTCTAGACAACGCCCACACTCTGGGACAGCAAAAGCTCACTGTAGTGAAACCTTCAACCAAATATTTACTCAGAATGTTTACATACGCATGGGAGCTTTGACGCTGTACCGGTATTCTCCTATCCAGGGAATCACGTTGTTTTTATAAGCTGACACTATTTACATGACTCTCAAGTCAGCTCAAATTCCTGATACTTCAGTGTTTGCTTGAAACGTTTCACAGAGGGTTCTGATTCTCCCCCTCTTTACGTTACTTCATTTACAAATCTGACACTATGAACAGAGTGAGTTTACACACAGAAAAATCATTACCTTCACTTCTGTAAATTTCTTGGATCAGACTGTCTCTTCATCAAATGTTATCCTGACAGTTGTCTCTAAGTTACCAGCAATGTGAAGTTCTTAGACTACTGTAGGACAGTATTCCTTCTCTGTGTACTCAGCTGAGTTTATTTGAGCACCCTATTTCGTGTATGCATTATGTAAATAAAATGAACACCTAGATTCTCAAAAAGTGGGACTCAATAGTAATCCTATACTGTTCTCTGAAATAATTCTGGTGAATTTATTTAGCAATGGCTCCCAATACATTATAAACCAAGGTCCAGCTGAACTTGTTACTGTTGGTATTGTATTTAGTCTTTAATCTGCTTTCTCATTAAAAATGACCTCTATGTTTATCTCCTAAAATAAGTAACTAAATCTCGTATTTTTCATCATGTAATTATTGTCTCAGATGTGCACTACAGAAGTCATGCATTATTCTGTATAGCTGTTGCAACTGCTATACCTCACCATATGAATATTTTCAGTGCATGAGAACATCCAGGATGGGACACCCTGTAGCTCTTATGTAGGGCTGAGGGTGGTTTTTGTTTTGTTTGCTGTTGCCTATGAGTTTTGTCATTGATGGCATTTCAGCTCGTATATACTTATTTCAGGGCTTGTTTTTCTTTTTTTTTTTTTTTTAATATATTTCTTGTTTGGATCTAGATTTGTTCTAAGAGCTGAAAAAAATGGAGGGAAAGATTTGTATGCCTGTTCAGTCATATTGCTGCAGTGTTTGGAATGTTTCACCACATCAGAATGAGACTTCCCATGTCCTTAGTTCTGTGTCACTCACAAAGCTTAATTGCCCATAACTTTGCCAGGCATGTTTGTGGCAAGGTATGTAATTCACAGCAGGTCTCTCTGGATTTATGTTTAGCACTGTTTTCAATTCAAAGTTCAATGTCTGTCTCTGTTTAAGTAGGCTTTGGTTTAACCGGAAAGTAAGTTGACGTTTGTAGAACTTAAAAGCAGTTTGAGGTAATATCTGTAGGGAGATTTCCTGCCTCTCTGAGCTTTCCTAGTTTGCCATATTGCTGGCACATGTTGGGATTTTGCTGCTTGCATTTGGACCTCTATAAAATGATCAGCTGCCATCAGTTCCCAGGCATGAGAATCTGTGTCCTTACCACCTACAACTTTTAGGAAAGCTGGTATCCTTCCAACAAGAGCTCTTCCAGAGCCTCTCAGCTGAGTTCCTGTTCCCTGACTAAGGCCTGCCAAGGTCACTCAAAGTAGACATGACTCTCTGAAACTTTCCTATGCTTAGAATATTATATTTCCTTGGTAACTGTCAAAGCTCTGAATGAAAGGTGAATGTTGAAAAATCTGTCTAGCTGATCCTGGTCTTTATAGTTTCAGTATAAAAGTGTCTCGGCAACCTTTAAAGCTCAGCATTTTGTCTGATACGGGAGTTTCCCTGGATTTCTTTCTTTTTTTTTCCTCCAGTATGTCTAGGAGTGGCCTCTGCTCAGTGCTGAGATGTAATGATGATGTCATCGGAGCCTGCTGCAAATCGGTTCAGATGGCATCTGAGGCTCTTTGGCTTGTGTTTTCCATTCCCATCCAAACCTCACAGCTTTCAGGAATGCCTAGCCACTAGGAAATACTAGGAACAGAGGACATTTGAATGTGGTTCTGTGTGATCAACCTAAACTTAAAAATCAAAGATCTAGGTAATTTTTCTCAGTTTGATGAGAAATGAAGGGAAAATATAAAGACAGAAGTTACTCTGTGTTAAGTATGTAACAATGGCACAAGTTATAAAGAAAAGTGATCTTACTGCATCTTTGCGAAAATAGTATAAACTACAGAAGAACTATACATAGTAGAAAGTTGATCTATACTTTTTTGAAAGGATATGGAAAAGTTTAAAAACTGAAAAAGAGTGAAAAAGTAGAGCGAAGGACCAAAGAGCAGCAGGAAAGATCCTAAAAATAACAGTAAATTAGTAATTAGTAGAAAAGCACACTGGTTTTTTTTCAATGCTCATTGCCCTTCTCAATGAGTAAAATAAATCATGCAGAGAAAAAAATCCGAAGACTCTTATAGGGCTATGTTATTGAAATTTCTTTCCAGCTCTTCAGAAGAAGAGTATAAGATTTATAATATGCAATACTTCACTGATTGAGGAGTTTGAGAAGTATTGTACTTTGTCAGACAGTAAGTGCAGCGTCTCCTCCAATACGGAAGAATGAAATATTAGAGCTGCTGAGCACTCCCTTCAGAGAAGAACATAGTTGATTGCAGTATAAGACCTGGCCACTGCAAAGCCTCCTGGAAATGTGCTGAGGTAGGGGCTTGAGAGATGCAGCCTCGGAGTGCATGGAGGATGAAGCAGCATGTTTCTGAGCCGTGTACATCCAAGTGAAATGGAATACAAAATGCACCACTGCTAGAAAAATTGTACAAAATAGCTTAGATAACACAGATGGTTTTAAGTTCTGAGTTACATCATTCAGGTGTAAATTAACTGGAGAATGCATCAAATTGTGAAGTACTAATCACTTTTCCAGCTACTGTTGCAGACAAACGTAAATACTAAAAAGCAAAGTTAAAAAAAAAAAAAAAAATACGGGAACAATGTTCATGCATGTTCATTACCTTGTTAACCCATTCTTGCTTATTTGTTTCAGAAGGATCTGCAAGACTAAGCAATTCAAAATGATGATAAGGCATCCATTGCTGTGAACCTATTTTAGGTTATCAAAATATACTGAATGTGAGATTCTCATCTGTATTTGCTATGGAGTAGCTAAGCATTGTGTTCCAGCCCTAGATATTACAGAAAGAGCTTTTTATACTGTGTCATTACATTGCTTGTCTTCACATTGATATGTTCCATATTAATCGCTCTTGGTTGTTTCCATGTGTGAATGCTTTTATTCTAGAACAAGGGTTGGTGAAACCCAACTTCCAAACCTTATAGCAATGAAACCCCCTTAATTAGAAATTACGGTGTCCAACTATGTAATTAAATGGGTACAGCTACTGAGTTATGTAGAGAATAAGTAAGTCTGAAAAGCCCATAAGCTCACATTAGTAATGTACAGAAAGACAAAGATCAAAGTTATGTTCTGGAGAACATGGGCACAGGCCGTTTAACTGACACAAGTGTATCAGTTTTACCACACATGGCCAAGGAAAAGGTTAATCCCATTTAATTCATCCAAACATAGTCCACAAGGAACTGGAGCAAGGGATTTCCTGGTAGAATTAAAATCCTGAAGAGATGAATATACCTCTAATGTTTAGGAATTTGAAATACAGTTTCATTCTTGATATTTTATGCTACGTGGCCAGCATCATAAAAAGAGAGCTTTTAGCAAGATTATTTTTAATTTCATTTTATTTTTTATCAGAAGTGATACACATGCTACTAATACAGGAGTTCTTAACCATTAGGTGGAGATCAAATTTAATTTGATCTTCTTTCTCTTTCTTCAGATTTTTTGTCAGTTTAAACAAAATAATCCACTTTTCCTTTTAACTTGCCGTGCCCAAAAATGACATGCCACTTTGTTCTTCACTTTTAAATCTGTTCTAATCTTTTATCTTGAGTTAGATTCATTGGCATTTTGTGTGATATCTGGAAGGAAAAACATAGAATGCAAGGACAGTTCTGTAAACAGCAAATATGAAAGTGATTGTTCCTGTCTCTTATTCATGGCACAAAGGGACTGCTTCTGTTAAAGATTGGATACAGTTTCATGTCTCTGTGTAGTAATCTTGTGCAATTACCTCACTGTGGTTCAGAGAAATAACTCTATAAATACGGCCATGTAGGGTTCCGCAACTGTTTCACATTTATTTCATAGGAACTTTGTTTTTTCTTCAAGTTAAATAGATGTTTTGTCAACACAGCTAAAGCATAGAATATGGTGAAGGTATTATTTGTCGTGGTTCTGAATCAACAGCAATCATGTACACGTGGGTCACTCCAAAAGTGTTGCCTCCAATCTATTTCCATGTAAACTATAACAGATACAAAAGGCTCAATAACATTATATGATAGAGCAAATTCTCATCTGCAAAATATTATTTTTCAACATAGCCACCATCATTAGCTATGCATTTTTTTGCCAGTGATGAACAAGTGCCTGAATGTCACGCTTGTAAAAATCTGCCCCAGCAGAGGTTACCCACTGTTTCACAGCTGCCCTGATGGCATCATTGCCATGAAAAAGTTGCCCGTACAGTCTATCTTTCATTGGCCTGAACAGGTGGAAATAAGAAGGCATCAGACTGTGTTGTGGCTGTGTTAGGACAGTCAGCTGAGACTGGCTATGTGCTCCAGTCTTCAAACTGCTATGGGGGCTGGCATTGTTGTGTTGCAAGAGAAAATTGTCTTCCTCTCTGGCCTGACTCTAGAAATTCAAGACTTCAGCTTACTCAGCATTATGATGCAGTGCTCAAAATTTTTGGTTTGTCCGGATTTCAGGAAATCTAGAAGGATCCTTTTTTATCTCAAAAGACAATGCACATCACTTTGCACGCTAAGGGCTGTATCTTCAACTTTTTCTTTCATGGAGAATTCACATGGCCACTCCATGGATGGCTGTTTTGACTCCAGCTCATGGTGGTGACACCAGTTTTCAACACAGATACTGATACAATACAGGAAACTAACCTTCAGCCTCATATTGGTTCAAAAGATCCTGACAAACTCGTCTATGGTGTTCTTTCTGTTCTGTGTGGGCATTTGTGGGACCCACCTGGTACATACTTTGTGATATTTCAACATTGCCACCAGCATTTCCAAAACATTGAAGCCAATATTCAGCTCCAAATGCAGTTCCCTGGTCATAATCCACTGATTTGCATAGATGAACTGATCAAGAGACTCTTCGTTTTGTGGTGTGACAGCTGTGTGTGGCTGTCCAGAACGTGGTTTGTCATTCACATCACTGTCACCACTGCTGAAATGCCCCACCCACCATCTCACTGTGCTCACATCCACTGTTTGGTCTCCATAAGCATTCAGCAAGCATTGATGAATGTCAGTGGATGCCATTTTTTACATATGGAGAACAGAATTACGCACCTTTGGTTCATACACGCTTCTGTGTCAGATGCCATTTTGTCCGACTGCCCCTCGGCTACCATCTGTCACGTGGCAACAACATGTAACAGAGTATTGATGGGAAAGTTCATCTTCTACTGTCATACCACCAATATCTGCCTCTGATATCATGGAATAATATAATAAACTAGAAAGCATTATTTTGAGAACAGCCCTTGTATTTTACTTGTGGAAATAATTTTATCATTCTGCTGCAAGTAAGCTGAAATGCTAACCTGCTCAACCTACTTGTGCTTCTTTTTGCTTTCTCCTGCCCCATCTGTGGTATTTGCAGTTCTGATAGGACAAGAAGCTGTGAAAGTATGCTCACAGTTCCTAATTCATAAAGATAATTCAGTTTATGCCTAACTTTTCAGCAGCTCTGATGTCCCTCTGGTTCATGCTTTGAGAACTGAGTTGAAACTCAGGAATTTGGCTTGTTCATTTTGGCTTTGTGTCAGACTTCTAGTATTTCCTGAACAAGTGATGTAGTCTCTGTCTGCCTCAGCTTTTCAGTGTAATATGGAGGCGATGCTCCTTTTCTGTATGCACTTTATGGCAGTGGAGAGCTTCTGTGTCTTGATAATGAGTTGCCACTACTTTGAACACTGAAATAAAATCTGAAACCTGGTGAGTGAACCACCAAAGACAAAACTGTAAGGTAGAATTCCCCTTTCAACTCACATTTCCAGATCTGTCAGAGTGTGAAATTTGCAATGGAAATAAATAGTAGAAGACTTCCAGGTGAAACAAATTTGAAATGAAGATTAATTTTGGAAATTGGAACTTGCTAGTTTTCCAGGGACCTAGGACAAAAACAGACATCTGGGAGCAGTAGGGAGTGCTGAGAATCTTTTCCTATCTTATATGAACAGTGATCAAGCATCAGATCTTTTACTTAATGACAAAATATCTGGTGACTGTATCACTGAAAACAACTGGCAGATAACTGCTGTTAGTCCTCTCTGCTGCACAGTATTTCATTTTGATGCCTAATACAACTTCTTTGTTTTCTTGCAATAGAAAGAATACCATGGAATTTGGCCTTTTGTTGCAGCAGGTCACACATTTCACCATTGATCTGTTTTTCTTTTCTTTGTGTTTTGTTTTTATTTTATTTTGTATTGCTGATGGCAAAACATTTTTTGTTTGTAGTGGCACTTATTTGATTATTAATCTTTAAGTGAAATAAGTTTAATTATTGTAGAAGTTTCATGGGAAATTAGTTTTGTTATGGCACTCTAGAAGTGAATTCTATGTTGGCTGTCTTATGGCAGAAAACAGTCTGCAAACTTTTATGTGAATGCATTTTCAAAAGGCATGTACTTTTAGAGAAATCATTTATTACTTTAAAGGTAGGATTGTCATCTTAGGTTGAAGCCTATGATTTCTTCTTCTTAAAAGCATGAATTTCTAAGTATACTATTTTATGTTATATAGATTTTCAGTATTATTATTCACTGTATTGTACAACTGAAAAAAATTATGGTGAAGGGACTTCATTTGGAGCACATCAGAACCAGAAAGTATGTTTTGTGCATTGGGCTTTAAAAGTGTTAAATACATTTTACTGTGAATTGCTGTATGATAAGGATCTCATATTTAAAACGTTCATTATCAATGTTATTAGAAAAAATGTGACTGGATGTGAATGTTCCAACATATTTGTTTTCTTGCTATTGAACTAAACTGACATTCTGAAAGGACATTCTCAAAGCAACTTCTTCAGATGCTGTGAAGTTGTATTTATAATTAGCTCCTAATTTAGCTATGCAAGCAGAAGGAGGGATGGATGCTTATGTTTTGCCAGATAGGTATTTTTTTCCCTTTTAAAATGTGATTATTGGAGAGTATTTTTTTTTTTTCATTTAAACCATCTTAACAGGCATCCACTCCTCAGCTACCAATGTGTAGTTATTGCGTTTATGCATTCAACTTCGTACTCAAGTGATGCTATTTTTTTTCTGCTGCTGCTTGACAGCCACTAATAATAACACATGAGGACAGTCAAACAAAATGAAGACAAATGCTGCTTGTCGCAGCAGAATCATAATGTCTCCAGACTCAGTAAAGACCGTCTAACTGTATGTGGATGCTCCTTATAGCTTATTTAGGCCTGTGGTTTTCCCTGTGTTTTTTTTTTTTTTCCTTTCTTTCTTTCTTTTTTCTTTTTTCTTCTTCTTTTTTTTTTAAAGCACAAACATTGTGCAGAAATACATAAAGACAACATATGGGCCTGTTAGTTAGCCAAAACAATGTGGAGCCAGGGAGAACAGAGATTGTTCTGCAATGCACAGATGGATATTTTAAAAAATTCATGAGTGGCATAACAGATCTAAAAGGTAAATGTTAGTCAAAATTCAAGTGAAAAGCATAGAAAATATCTAAAAATGGCAATTTGCAAGATTTTCAAGTTACCTGATATAAAACATTGCAAATATTGTACAGATGTGTTTATTCCATTATTTGATAATCGCCTTTTATCGCAACAATAATTATGTCTGTATAGATATATGCCATCAGAAGTAGATTGCTGATAAACAATAGCACTTTTCTTCTACTTGATGTAAACTCTGCAGTATCAAATATCCATATCATTTCCAGTTCAATATTAGAAAATGTCAGTCATTGTGACAAGCCTGGCAAGAGTAGTGCATTCAGCAGCCCTGTTTGTAGTGAAGTGCTGGTTTAAATAATCACACATCCATGTTACATTACTTTGTTGGTAAAATCAGAATCTATACAGAAAATAAGTAAATAGTGCTTCTCACCTCTAAATTCATTTCTTCATAACAAAACTAAGCATCTCACTGAGACAGGGGGGAATCTGATCTGATTTTTCTTGGTTGTAATTGAGGGCAGTCTTTGGTATTTAAAATAGCATTCATATTATTTCTGGAACTTGTGGATATTTCTAGCTTTTGTCATGTTCTTTATTAAGGGATTAGATGCTACGGAAATTTTAAAAACTATTCTTTTTTTTTTTTTTTTCTCCTGTTGTGATTATCCTAGAAATACTTTAAAAGCACATCTAAAAGGAGTCCACTTTCCTCCGTATTAAAAAAATGCTTACAAATTTGATTTGCATTTTTGTGACTATATTCAATAACTATGTGTTAATAGTGATGCATCCTTTTGCTTCATTCCTACAGTAGTTAATCTCCCTGAAAATTATAGCAGTCACTGGTTTTGATAGTGGCAACAATGGGATTGCCAGTATGGAGGAATAATACAGGCAGATAGGAAAACTATGAGCATTACATGGTGTAAATCTGTTGTAAGCAGTGGCAGTGATTAGAACTGAGGAAAGGAGGCAGGAATATACCTAAGGCAAGTGTCTTGTTATTTCTTTGGTTTTTGAACTAGAAGCCTTGCTGTTTGCCCATCATTACTGATAACTGCAGAAAATGAAGAGAACAGTAGGACAGAAAAAGCTACTGTTTCAAAGATAATGCTGTTCTAGATCTTTTTTGCACTGAGAAGTGTTAAGCTATCAATACGGCTTCAGCTATCAATATCAGTATATCTTTGGCTAGAGAATCCAAACGTGCAGACCTTACCAGTCAAAAGATGACTTCGAATCAGGAGTTGTAGTTTCCGTACGTGAATACTTGGCTTGAAATTATGGATTGTTCACAATTTTCTTTTTGCTGAACTAAGCCAGGGAGAAAAAAAAAAGAAAAGAGATGAGAGGGAAAGAAATCACAAATGCATACTTCTATTAATATGGGATTTCTGTGAGGGTAAGAAAAGAACTGATTGGCATAATGCACTCGTAGAAACTTATTTCATCAGTGCCCATAAGTTTAAAAAGATTACTTCCTAAAATTTGTTGAGAAGACCATCTCCTCTCAGTGACCGTAAGCATAAATATTGTTTGGATAAACCTCTTCTTAGATTTCAGTGAAAAATCCACAGTTCCCATTTGCTGTGGATTTTATTGTAACTTCACTAGTAGAGGAAACTTTCAAGTAGGAAAAGGTGAAAGATGGCGCTGTAGAAATTTGTAGAAAGCTTCTATTTTGCATGAAGTGCAGGAAGTAAAATTGCACAGTTTTTGCTGGATAATTTGGATATATCAAAAGTGCTATGATTTATGGAACAAGAGCAGAAGGATAGTATTCCTATATTAAGAGAAAGCAGATAGGCACATTAGTACCTGGAAAAGTATCTTGTACTCAATTCAATAAGAACAGCGTAGCAGAAAGTGGCAGTAATCATGCCGTTAGAGGTAATGAACAAGAAATGCATAATTTTGATAGCATTTTGAATAAATAGACAAGATAGACATTGTTTGTGGGACTGTAGAAGAAGGGACAAGAGAAGTCTAGACACATGGTGATGGGAGCCTTGACAAAGTTCTGTTTGAGTAGATGAGGAAAAAAGGCAAGATAATAACAGCAATGTTATGCAGGGAAACTTGGCAATGTTATATCCAAATTAGAAGTGAGGAAATGATCCAAATATTTGCATTAGAACTGTTTCTGTATCTGCTTCTCATGGAGAAATAACTTTGATGCTGTTAGCCAACTGTTTGCATCAAGAAGAGATATCTGTCCCTATCTAAAGCATTGTTTGAATTTCAAGGGACTCTGCCCGAAACAAATGTCAAAAATTTTCTATGCTGCTGGAGAAAAACAGAAAAATGAAAGTGCA
The DNA here is from genome assembly GCA_037305975.1 of Chrysolophus pictus. NCBI lineage: Eukaryota > Metazoa > Chordata > Aves > Galliformes > Phasianidae > Chrysolophus > Chrysolophus pictus. Next base: position 35,678,992 of record CM074580.1, read on the forward strand.
TTTACATTTGTAGATGAATATTTAAAGGGGAAAATACTTTTTCAAATACTGACAATAGAATATTTTATTTGGAATATTAAACAATGATAGCCATCCAAATAAAAAAGCTACAAAGTTAAGTATGCTCCTAATACAGATGTCAAACATAATCCAGTCATTAAAAATAGACTATTTGCAAAACTGAAAGGTAGGTTTTATTTTAAGGATCTAAGCCTTTATTTGTATGACAGTTCTATAGTAATGGACAGCTTTCACTGTGACACTAAAATACAGATCTAATGATTTGGCAACATTTTGATGTCATTCCAGTGGCATCTTTGGAGGTAGGACTAAAACCTAATTGCTTGCTATTTTAAGAGAAGACAATTCAGAAGGTGCTAGCAATTCACCTCCTAGCTCTATGTCAAGATTCCCCCTGTAAATTAAATTATTAATTGGCATGTATGTCTGTTTATTTAATGAGGAGCGTGACAGCCTTTGCTGGCACATATGTGAGAACAAAAACATCACAGTAGGAGCTTCTAAACTGCCCAGCAAGCCAAGGGGTTAAGCAGTTTGATATGCTGTATTAAAAGTAGCTGCTACTAGCAAATGTTGTCTGGCTAGTTGCAACATAAATACCAGAATGTGGTATTCATATGGAAGAAAATATTTGTAACTCTGCAGTAAGGAAAAAGTTTACTTCCTGCATTCTTCTGTTTTCGCTTTTTTGTGTGAACTGCATATTATGAAACAGTTTCACAACATTATATCCCATTTAAATACAAACTTCAAGTTTGGCTATGGTCATGCGGGGCAGGGTTGGCAAAGGGCACAAATGACTGCAGGTGTATTCCGTAATGCAGTAATGTACTTAGGTCAAAATCTTGTAGGACAGAGACCAAGAGAGCAGCCAGGCCCCCTCTTCCCAGCTCTTTTCTTCAGAGCTAAGCAGCAACCTCTTCACTTTTATTAACAGAAGCAACAACATGGATAAGAAAGTTTCAGTTATCTGTCTGTGGTTCCAGAAGAAAAAAAAAAAAAAAAAAAACACACACACACAAAAAAAACCCCATACATATATATATCTGCAGAGTATTCACCCGCAGATTATGCTGTTTGCTTAATGGAATAACCTCTCTGCATTAGGCTAGGCTGCTCATAGTCTTTATTTATATTTTTTTTCTTAAATAACTTCTAGGTTTAAATCATACAGGATTTTCTCAGATGGCTGTTTTAATTGTCCAGAGAGGACATTGCTTGGTCCCAGTCCTGCCTCATTGCAGTCCGGATGATTTTTGTTATTGGCAAAGGCAAGCAGAAGCAGTCCTATAAGCATGTATAAGGAGAATCATACTGTATTTTGACACCTCTTTTGCATCTTTGATGAGTACAGTTGCTGAACAGAATGAGAGGCATATTTTCAGATTTAGCAGATATGTGGATCCCTCTTAGGACCTCCGTCATACTCCTGACTCCATTCCTCTATATTTCTCATGAAACTCCTGAAAAAATTAAATTTTGTACTATGTAAGAAAAAGGGAAGAGCTGTTTGACCCTCTTTATCACTTGAATATTCTGATTAGCTGGGACATTGGAAGCATAACTGATCTCCAACTCATCTCTTTTTTTTATTTTTTATTCAGGCATCTAGAAAATGGGGGGGGGGGGGGGGGGGGGAGGGAGGAATGTAGATTATGTAAATTTGTTGTGCTATTTATATACTGTTGTTTTAAACTTTTCTTAATATGAAAGAGCAGATTAACCTACCTCTTTCTAGTAGTTTCTTGTAGTTAATTTTTTGTTACAGTATTTCTTCAGAGTGTCCAATATGTGAACTCCAAAAAGTATGCAGCACACTGTTGATGTCACAGTAGCATGTCAGAGTTCTGGAAAGCATAAGATTTTTGTGGAGTAGAACTATCAGTAACCATCACAAAACTGAAGCTGATCATGAACATGATCATTCTAAAATATGACCATATAGGGCAGAAGTAAATATGATGGTCTGTGCTGCCTTTCATTTCTGTTTCTATATATTTCATGAAATAAAAAAAGCCTTTTTACATGCCATTTCCCTCTTTATTTAGTATTAAGTAGTAAGAGCCTAATCAGTTATTAGGCAGTGTTTCTTCAAGCTCTACTTGTTACTTTATGCATGTTTTTACCGGAAGTAAAAATTTAGTTAGAATAAGTATTCTTGATACACAGTGCCTTAATGAAGGAGAATGTGAAAATGAGAGTGTTTTTAGGAGAAAATTTGTTCCCCGCAATTTTAACCAGCAAGTTTTGTGAAAATATTTTATTCTTTAAAAAAGCACTTTAAATTATCATGTTGGTATACCATTTGTATGTAGGTGACTTGCTAAAAGAAATGGATGAGCCCTAGCGTATGAACAATTTATATGATCTTTGTATTGTCTATACATTGAAAGTTTACTGCCTTTCACATTCTGTTTCAAAGGAGCCCTCTGCTGGACAGCCTGCCTTGATGTATAGTAGTTGTGTGCGCACACAGAATGCAAGTAAAACAATCTCTAAATGTACAGGATAGATTTACTAGATTTACCTAGAAGTTTCCTTGTGAGTAAAGAAAGCATGAGCAACTTGGAATGAATTGGAAAGCATGTGACTTTTTTGTACGCTTACAATATAAGTGCTTTAAAATGAAACATTTTGAAGTTCTTAAGAATGAAGCAAAGGAGTATGTTGTGAAACACATATTCATACTAAATTAGTATTAGAGAGAACTTAAGAAGTGAGTATTTCCTAGGATAAGTAATAGATTCAGAAAATACCATGAGAGTTGGGTATTAAATACCCAATTAAATGTGGATAGTCTGTGGATGAGATCCAGTTGGTCTCTGATAAGCGGATCATGTGCACCCTCGGTAAGTTTGCAGGCAATACTAAGTTAGGCCAGACTGACAGTCTGTGTGAAGGTGTAGGAAGACAGTCACAGAGGGATCTGAACAGGCCAGTTTGCTGGGCCAATTCCAATCACGTGAGATTCAACAGAGGTAAGTGCTGGGTCCTGCATTTGAGTCCTGACAATCTCACACAGCAGCATTGACCTAGGGAAGAGTGGCTGGAAAGGTGCATAGCAGAAAAGGATCTAGAGGTGCTGATTAACATCTGTCTGAAGATGAGCCAACAGTGTTGGTCTCATTTTTCAGGTGACAACTGTTAGAATGAGAGGGTACAACCTCAAGTGGTACAGGGAAGGTTTAGTTTGGAACTCTGAAAAAATTTATTCATGGAAAAAGAGTGCTCAAGATTTGGAAAGGGTTTCCTGGGTGAAGTCCCCGTCTTTGAGGTATTTAAGAGATATGTGGACGTGACGCTAAGGGACATAAGTTTAGTAATGGGACTCATCACTAATTTTGGATTTGATGATCTTGAATGTATTTTCCAAATTGGGTAATTCTGTGATTTTAAGTCTTATTTCAAAATTTATTTGATCTTTATTGCCACATGGTGATTTTATTAGTAGGCCTGCAAATTTCATTATGTGCAATGTACAAATACTGCAGAAAAATAAACACGTTTAATAAAGAAATTGAAATTTACCTAAGTAAATATGTTAGTAGATTCAGTAAATCATTCTTTATTGGCTTGGAAGTTGATGTCTAGTTTTCTGTTTGTTACAGAAAATGATTAAAAAAAAAAAAAAAGCATTTTGGATAGGCTTGCTGTTGTATCATTTCCTAGAGTGCTGTACTGTATGGTTTAAGACTTAGTGTGGATTACTGTCTTTGTTATATGTTGGCAGAGTAGCATTGGAGGTGTAAGCACCTGATGTTTCCAAGACCAGTGATAAATTGAACATCACAAAGGAAGAGTCTTGAGCAATGCTACAATGGATTGTTGAGTATGAGCTGATCACCTAAATGCATTGTGTGTAGGGTCTCACTTCTCATTAGAAATAAAAAGTTACTGTAATATTTCTTTCTCTCTTTTTCTTCCTAGAAGATGTCACTGTGACTCAAATTGTGGCTAATCAGTAATAATTAAGGGCCAGAAATGACAAGATTGAGGCAAGTTCAGTGTACGGTGTTCTATTTTTCAAAGAAGTTGAAATAATTATTGTCTCTATCTCTGACAAAAAATCCACGTAACCATATATTCTGTCTTTGTCAGTGACCACTAGGAAATGTGTGGGGAAAAATACTAGAGTAAGGCAAGCACATAACAGAATTTTCCTCCAAATTTGTCACTCTCCAATTTAGATATTTTCTGCGCTAAATGTGGTACCCACAATTTTATTATTGTCATTTTCCCTTTAATGAGTTTCCTAATTGCTTTCACATTTGTCTAGGACTTTATCTTTGCAGTCTTGCATGGCATCCAGTGATTTTCACTAAGTGAAGTACTTCCTTCCTTGTGTTTAAACCTGCTTCCATTTAACTTTGCTGATGTCCTCCAAGATTCTTAGTGGAGTACATGAGAGAGCAGAGAAGAAGAACAGGAAGCATGCTTCCTCATCATCTCTCCCCCATCTTCTCTGTCGTACCTGGGGTTTTGTACAGCCCTAATCTGTTTTCACTTAGTCATTTGTTTGAAAATTCAAGAGTTCTGGTGTAGTCAGTCTTATCTTACATAGAAGCTATTTGATACTTTGTCTTGTAATTGCCTTATTTTTACATAACGTGCATGTTCATTACTAGTTGATTATCAATTTGGCACATGCATTGAAACATTTTAAAGAAAAGCAAATACTATATTGCAGTAAGAAGCGTGTTGCAGTCTGGCAAGGCCTAGGAAAAAAAAAAAAAAACCAACAAACCCTCCTATTCATTTAAACTTAATTGCATGTTTATGCTTCACTGACTGCTTTTTTTTCTCTAAGTCCTACTTCAAGCACTAGTGTATCACAGATTGTTTTTTGGAAATCACAGTCCATGTGATTCTGCCCATAGAGCCTTCACTGGGAAACACAGTTGCCAGTCTGTCTCTACTAAGTAAGAAGTCTGTTCTGAATAGGGCCAGTTCTAAGGGAAGTCTGTAATAAAAAATAAAGAAATCGATACATCAGTGCTATGACTGCTGAACACAGTCTTTCTGAGCATCTGCTCTCACAGTAAGAGCAAATATGATCCGTTTTATCCTAGAAGTTCACACTTAGTTATTGGCAGCAGAGAGACTTCAAGTGAAAGACAACATATAATAGAGCTAATCTGGATAGCCACCTTGCATTATGGCAGTCAGGGGTGTGAGCAAGGAAGCTAGCAGTCTGTCTTGTTCATAGAGAGAAGGACAGTGAGTTAAAGTTTATTGATTTTGTTGTTCAGTGTCCTCCATCCAGAACAAAAGCAAAGAGATTAGACTTTGATGGGGTTTTTTGTTTTTTTGTTTTTAATACAGTCATCATCAGAAATGTTACTGTTATTATAAGTAGCCAACAGCTGGAAAACTAGCATGTAACCATTCTGATGTTGTCCCTATGCGAGCTAATTGAGGGTGAAGAGGTTCCTAATGCTGTTTCTCACATTTTACCTGTTCCTTGTTGATGATGTTGGCTCTTCTCAAAGAGCAGAGAAACCATCTCTGTTTTAGGACAGTCTTGAGTCACAGATTGTGGAGAAAGTTTTCAGAGAAAGTATAACTTACTTGTCTTCCCTGTGTGTCTGCTTTTCCCCACTAGTGTGGAAATAGTAAAGAATTAGGTTTGCCTATGGTCTGACTTTGTTGTTGTTCTTAAACTGAAGTACCTTTCTTGTTTATCAGCATAATAGTTTTAGCAAAATTAAGCTTTTTTTTTCTTTTTTTCCCCAGTTTTAAACATCAAAGTAGGTGGACAAGTTTTCAGGAGCACTCAGTACTAACTCTTTAAACATGACTTAATGAACTGATAAGGGTTGTAGGCAAAGACAAGGCATTTTTCTTGTAATCTAAAGTAGTGTGGGTTTTGTAGATTTTGTATTTACATGATCACATTGTGCATGGCGTATATACATTACTACAATGTTCTTCCTTCCATTTTTTCAACTTAAACCTTGGAAATCTGCTTTAAGACAGAGCAAATAATCTTCTTTAAAGGTCATTCTGATTTTAGGCAGCAGTCCCTTGTTTTCCCAAGTGTCAGAGATTCTGACCCCTTTTAATTTTCTGAGCCTAAATCATGTTTGCACATTTAGACCTTGAGTCTCTCTTTAAGTGAAGTGAAAGCAGTCTGCTTAGCAATATCTCTGTGAGTTGGGTTATTTGCTGTGGTTGTCTGTCCATCAGAACAGCATAGATCATTCGGGAGTTCCCTGGACACATTTGTTTTAGTCTCCCAGGAGAACTAGTGCTGTCATTGCAAACTTCTCTTTCTTCCTAACAGGAAAATATGGTGGACTTCCAAAAGTGAAATGGTCAAGGAATGTGACATTGTACATACAGATTATGAGAAAAACTAATTTAAACTACAAGCATGATGGCTATAATTCCTTATGTCGATAAGTAGGAGAACATATATAGTCTCTAGTTTTTTACAGGAGTCACATCTAAAAATCTGTGTATCTTAATAATATTGTTATCCTTTTGCTTCCTCTATTTGACTTGAAGTATAGGTATATATGAGAACCATATAAGTTTAATGTCTTCTCATTCAATTAAAGCCATTTGATATTTGCACTGTATAGTGAAATCAACAGCATGTATTTGGAAATTCTCCTTTAGATGATATAAATGTGTAATATTTAACTTTACAGTTTAAAATGTTCTTCTGAAGGAGAAAATGCATTTTAGGACACAACCACTAGCTTGTACTTTAACCACTGAGGCAAACTTAGTTCATTAGTGAGCATAATAGGATTAGACGTGAAAAAAGTGGACCCAAACTTTCTAATCTCATTTGAAAAGACTCTCTCCAAAAGCAGACAAATGCTTTCTCTTTGCTGCCTTTTTGAAGCACCATTTCACTGAAGCTGACTCAGATTGATAGAATAAGTAAAAAGACAAGTCACATTCTGCAGTGACGTTATGTCTGACTAAGACAGTATGAAGCACTAGCTTTCAATAAAAGGAAATGTATTCCGCTTCCTATTAAGTTTCCCCCCTGCTTCTTATCAAGTTCAGGTAAGTGTAGTTCCTTGATATAAAAATACGAATCCAACATTGACTTCTTCCTTTGGTTAAGGATACTAACTAAATGAAACGATCTTCAGCATTGGTGGCTGCTTGTTATCTTTCAAACACATAAGTGTAGCAGGTTACTTTCAAATGAAGTGGTACGGTGCTGCAGCACAGCTAACCTTTCCCAGGTGTCTGCCTGTGTGCAAAACTCCTGCTGCTTTCCTAGCTGAAGTATGCTTGATCTCTTCTCAGTCACCACAGTTAGGGGTCTATTGTTATACTCTCATCTGAAAGCTTGCAAATGACATTTGGGTGTGATCGACTTCTGGTAGAGGATTACAACTCTGTGGATCAAAGTGTACCACACATTGTAAAAGGGCTCTTAAGATTTTTAAAGGTTTAATATAAAGAAAATAATTACAGTCCGATTTAGGATTGTTTCTGTACTTGTCAGTCATACTTTTATGCGCTGAGCTTGTACTTCAACTGTACATGCCAGAAGTGTTTTTTTGTAAGAAATGTAATTACAAATTGCATAATTTTTTTCCAAGATTTCACTTTTAGAGAAGTTTGGTACATAGAAAGGAAACTTCTGCTACCTAAGTATTTTTTTGTCTCCATGTGGTTTAATATTTATAATAATTTCCCTAGGCTTTTGCATCATGACTATTCACTGACACTGCAGTTAATTCTAGAGTGCTCTTGTTTTGTATTTAAATTAATAAATTCCTTTCTTTAGAGCAAGGACTGCAGAGTTCAGAAGTTCAGTAATAAAAGCTGTTCAGGGTATTCTGCCGTTTGAACACTGACAATACTGAAACACAGGCAACTGGCTGTAGTTTCAGGTTATTCTTTGTGATTTACAGATGAGATTAAAATATTGCTCTACATTTGAATTGTCTCTGAGCAATTACCTTACAAGAAAAGCTAAGGATTCTACAATAATTCTGTGTTCATCTGTTAGCAAGGTGATTTGTAACCATTTTTAAATAGTAGAGAGTAGCTGCTGCCTTGTCTAACACTGACCTTACCACTTCACATGACTGATTTTGTAAGAATCTACATGTAGGTGTTTAGATGTTTCACTGCTTCTGTCTGACATAAACTAATGATGTAGACTGGCTAAACATGGTGACATGATTAAACAGGGATATTAATTAGTGGCTTCTGTGAAGGACCTGGTCCCTCTTTTTAGCAGCATTTGTTATGCATGTACAGAAGTTAAAGAGACAGAAGTGGATGTTTTCTTTACAGCATCTGTCAATAACATTAAGAGTTCAGAAAAAAACCTTTAAACTATCTAGTAAAATGCATAAGGTCCATCTTCATGCCCCATGGTTGTGCAAAAATGGTATCTTTGTGTGAAGGGAAATGGAAATTTTCTGCAGGCAGTAATCATCTGTACTATTACTTAGATGTCATGTATTGATGATGCTATTTCAATCAAACATATCTCATTCAGAGAGCTTTTGATGGGAGGAATTTTTGGAAGGGTTTAGGAAGGTTAAATCTGTGAGACATGGCTTCCATCTGGAATGCATTAGCTACAAAGATTTATTAGCCAGAGTGCCTCTGCATAATGTTCCATGGAAAGCAAAGCCCTGCATCTAATTTCCAGCATGATGTCTATATGTGGAGTGATCTTTGAAATATCATAGGTGACAATCAAGTTTGTTATAAAAATTGTAAATGCACAGGATTTTCATGGTGGCTATTTTAAATCCCTCATGAGGGCTGCTAAGCAGGTAGTTGATTTGTTGACAAATGATAAAACGGTAGGAATAGCAACATGCATGACATTTTTAAACAGGATAGACTGTTTTACCGCTAAGAGTCACATCAGGAAAATTATCAGCATTTAGTGGTTGCTTAGCTCTGTGAAGGATTGCATTAGGAAATAATAGAGGCAATATTAAACTTTCTGTTTCAGTGTTTTCTGATTAAATCTGTTTCAAGAAATGCTGCTTCTGATCAGCAGGTAGGAGAAAAAGAGCTTTATAGATTAAAATACATTAACAAAGCTAATTCCTTGCAATTCTAAATCATTATGTGTCCAATAATATATTTAAAATTACTAGCACAAGGACAGTACTGATCTCACTTCCACACTTGGCCAAAGGAAGAAAAAAATGCTATTCTAACTGCAACAACAGAAAATAATTCAACGATGTGCCTGCTAGAGAATAAGGATAAGGCGTTTGGATTTCAAGTGATTTGAGAAAGGTGCCTAAAGTAGCTTTGAATATCTGTCCTCATTTAAACAGAACAGTATCTTGATAAGAATACCACTTTTGAAAGGCTAGGAGACAGCAACTTCTTTTTTCTTGCAATATGCAGAGTCTGAAGTTGCAAATACTCTCCAAAACTTCCAATAAAAATAATTTCAAATAAATAATTCATGTGTCATGATCTACTCCATTTCTGACTGCCGAATCTACTCATTTCTTGGCCTCTGAATCATTGCTGGTTCTTCGCTTGTAGAATGAATATCAGTAGAAGTATTATATATAAAAATTAATTTTGAAAGTATACAGAGGATAGCAGAAAAATAAAACCTGACACCTTTTAGAGGAGAATAAATGTAGAACTAAAAGTGTGAATAAGGAGTCTGAATAATTGAGTTTTATCCCAACTCTACTTCAGAGATATAACTTCCATATAACTGAGTAAATACCTTTAAACTTTCTGTGTTTTATTTCCATTTTTGAAGTTGAGTGGGTGATATTAGCCTTCTTTGCATAAGAATCCTGTGCTCTAATTGCATAATAATTATTAAAAACTTAATAAAAAATAAAAATTAATGGGCAGATTGATTTCTGTACTAGTAGAAAAATCCATCTCTGAAACATGTCAAATATTCCCTGACACTTTCTTCTTGCTGAGCAAGAGTATCAAAGTGAATATCTATTTCAGATTATTTCTTGTTCAGCTTTTCTCCCGTGTATGTGTTTGTGTGTACAAATTTCTGTATATAAGCATATATCAAAATATCAGAAAATACCCTCTGTATTTAATCTTTTCTTTTAATCTATTAATTGAAAAATACAGATTATTCAGTACAGATTATATTTTTTAAAAATTATAATCTCATCTCTTCAGAAGTCTGAAACCTTGTGTAATATCTTCAACAGCTAGTCAAGAAAGAGCTCAGGAATCCAACAGCACCACTTGTTGACTGATTAGTAAGTGTTAAAAGTGTTAGAAACACAAAGATGGTAAAATATGAAGGACAACAATAACTATTCAGCTTTGCCATCTGTGCATTTTGGGGCTAGATCAAGGTTTACATTTTTAAATTGCCAAATCCTTTGGCAAAGTGGTATGCTTTTCGTTTTGTTTTTGTTGTTGACAATGATGGTGGTGGTTTGTTGTTGTTTTTGTTTGTTTAAGGTTTGTTTTGTTTTGTTTTTAAATCAGTACCTCTTTGATCTCAGTGATTTTGATTGGTTCAGCAAAGAAAGATCAGTTCAGATAGATAACCATCCACTGCATCAAAAACACTGAAAAAATTGTTAATGGCATTTTCACTGTTTTTCATTCTGGTGGCGTCTGTGGGTACAGGGTTACAAGCTTACTTCTTAGTACTCTTTCCTTTTCTTTTTCAAAACCTTCCTGCACCCAAAGACTGATGAGTAATCAAGATGTTGCTCGTTCTAATTGATCCTAGATGTAAGATAGTGCTAGGCTGCATTTTTGTTTCAGCATCTCTGACACTTAAACTTTGGGTTTTTTTAAGAATTTTTTAAGAATTGTTTTTTTAAGAATTTAAGAATAAGCATTTAAGAATGCTTAGATCTGAGACATTACTCTTCTGTACTTGAGCTCATTACTACCTGCTATGTAATCCTTGATATGCAAATAGCAAAACAGCACTAATATGGGTAGAAAAATGCACTTAAGCTCTGGTGGTCATGGTCATTGTCATGAGCATGTCAAACTTGACATGAGCCAGCAGTGCACTTGCATTCTGGCAGGCCAGCTGTATCCTGGGCTGCATCAAAAGAGGGATGGCCAGCAAGAAGAGGGAGATGATTGTCCTTTTCCACTCTGCCCTCATGACGCCCCATCTGGAGTACTGCATCCAGGACTGGGGCTCCTAGTACAAGAAGGTTGCGGAGCTCTTGCAGTGGGTCCAGAGGATGGCCACAAAGATGATTAGAAGGCTGGAGCACCTCTCCTATGAGGTGCTTGTTCAGCCTGGAGAATAGAAGGCTCTAGGGAGTCTTAATTGTGGCTTTCGAATAATTAAATAGAAGTATAATAAGGATGGAGACTGATTTTTTACATGGGCCAATAGAGATAGAAGAAGAGGCAAAGGTTTTAAACTAACAGAGAGGGATTTAGGTTAGCTGTTAGGGGCAATATTTTTGCTCAGAGGGCAGTGAGGCACTGGAACAGGTTAACCAAAGAAGGTATGGGTGCTCCATCCCTGACAGCATTCAAGGCCAGGTTGGATGGAGCCCTGAGCAGCCTAATCTAGTGCGTGTTTTAGTGGTTGGCAATCCTGCCCATGGCAGAGAATTTGGAACTAGATAATCTTTAGGGTCCCTTCCAACTCAATCCAGTTTATGGTTACAAAGGCTTTTTAAGTGTCTAGCCACATTTGTGATATAAAGGTGCATGTTTAAACAAGGGGTCTCCATGCACTGTCAGTAGGAGTAAGTGTTTCAATGTTATGACTTGTTCATACCTCCTATAGATGTGCAGCTTCCAATAAAACTCTGAAAGAGAAACCAGTTTCTTTAAGAAGAATAAACTTCCCCACTTAATTCCAAGAAAAACCATATTGTCCTGGTAGGATGAGAGAAGAGGATTGGGAAAAAGTGGATTGAGTTCTCTGAGTTGAAATTAAGAATTATCAGTTTAATAAAGTAATTTTCCATGGCACCCAGTAAAATGCCTGAAGTCAAACAGAAGTAGTAGTAGTCACAGTCCACTGGACACAGTTGATAAGGGTGTGATTTGTATCTTTAAAATGTATTCATTGTGCATGTTTTGTTCACTTATTTACTGTGGTAAGTACATAGGAATTAATATCTTTGGAACAAGTGGTTGATATATAATTAATATTGTTCTGGGGAGACCTGATAGCAGCCTTTCAATATCTAAAAGGGGGCTGTAAGAAAGAATGGGACAGACACTTTAGCAGGGTTATTGTGATATAACAAGGGGAAATGATTTCAAATGAAGAGAAGAGAGATATAGATTGGATATAAGAGAAAAGTATTTTATGATAAGAAGCACTGGAACAGGTTGCCAGATCAGGCTGGAGTGGGTTCTAAACAACCTGATCTAGCTGTAGGTGTCCCTGTTTATTGCAGGAGAGTTGGGTTAGGTGACCTTTGAGTGTTCCTTCTAACTCAAACTTTTCTATGATTCTATTTTCAGCACTAAGCAAACTCATCTTTATTGTATTAATATGATTGTGTTGCTTCTAGACTGAAGGCAGGATAAAGAAACATCATGATCTTTATAGGACATTTATGTGGCAGTTTTTCAGCTGTGGAAATTGGGTAGCTGTGCAATCTGTCTTGCCCATCCACTTCACATTGCGTCTTCCACTACCTCTGGTTTTGTTTTTCAGTATTGATATCCTCTCACAGTATAAAACAAAGCAAGTAGATGACTCTCAATAATTTATCAGCAGTTTTCATCTCTTGAGCTTTGAGGTAGTCTCTGCTGTAAACGTGGCTACTTTTGTTCACTTCAGCCTCTCCTAGAGAAGGCAGCACAGCATCTCAACCTTTTTGACTTCCTCTTATGATCAAAGGTCAAACTCACATGCAGATCTTAAGTATGGAGGGAATCCATTGCACAAATCTGAAGTAAATTAGCCTCATTAAATCTACTTTATAAATCTCCGTTATAAGTGGAAGCTGCTGTAGAGTCCATAATGCTTTGTCTTTGGTATATGAGTCCTGGTATTTCTAGATGTCCTGAGTTCTATGGTGTAGCTTTCATTGTACACATACTGTCAAGCACAATTAGATTTTTAGATATCCTTACTATGCGTATTCTCATTTTTTATTCTAGTGAAAATGTTAAGATACTGCTGGGCTGCTGTCTTGCCTTACAAATAGATTTCAGATTTTGGGACATATATTTTTTGATATACTGCAAAATCTACACAATGCAAAATTTATTGTTATTTCCTCAAATATAAAAATCTACAGTTCAGTCCATAGGGGTGTGTGGTATGGAGCTAAGAGAAAAGAATGGCACTTTCTGTCTGTTTGCTCATTCAAAGTATTGAATAGCACATACACTGGAGCACAGAAGATGTTCTTTGTAAGATGGCACAGTGATTGTGTTAATATAAGCAAACCTAGAGCATGTGTTGAATGCTTATCAGGTCTTGGAATCAATAAGTAGTCTTTAGATTTAAAATTAATGATTTTCTGTGTTCTCCAAAAGTTAAAATCTCTCAAAGTTGTCTTTGTTGTTTCTGATTTCTCCCAAGAGAGTAAGCAGGGTATGATAAATCATCATACTCACAAAATAAACAAAGTGCCTGACAAAAAAGATTTGAATTATACTTAAAAGAGGAAATCTCTTCCTTAAACATCTTCAATATTTTGAAACTGTAGTTCTGGAAATGTAAGATTAAAAGATGATCTGATCCAGCTCTAACCTAACATAATTGCAGAGATGGTAGAAAGAGCCTTAGTGCTATTTTAACAAGGCAGTGGGGTCATTCTGTTGGATTAAGTATTCTGACTGTGTCCCCACTATTTATTTAATGAGTCTTTTGGGGGGTTGCTTAATATAGAAATATAAAATATAGAAAATTTAAATACATAAAAACATCAACAGACTAGCTGACTGAGTGTACGGAGCCTTTACAAAAGCTTTAATATAAATAGTAGAATACATTTTATTTGTGAAAGGCTTAAAAATTGAATAAATAAATAAATAAACATATGAACATCTGTACATGAAGGAAACATAACTATATAAAGTATATTAAATATACTTTAAAGTATAAATATATGTATATGAAATATAATTTATATACATAAAAATATATACATATATAAAAATAAAGCATGTATAGGGCATTATTGTGAAGAACAAGCTTACTAAATGGATTTGAATATATTTAAAATGTATTTTAAAATATAAAAAGTAGATATAAATTCATTAAAGCCTGAAGTTCTAGCAGTGTCCTTTACCTTAGACTACTTTTTTTCAAGTAGCAATACAAGCAAAAGTAAGGCTGTCCCTCAATAATACCACAAGCCTAATGAAGGAGAAAAAATTATTGCTGATAGAAAAAAAAGTTTGTATCATTTTACAACATGCAGCGCAGTGTTAACTATTTTTTAATGTAGTACTTCATCTCTGTTCAATTTGTAGTAGAATTTCTATTCTCTTATCAGCTTTTGTTCCTAAATTTGTAACAAATTTGGACATTTCTGTCCTGATTTGCTTTCTGAGATTGTCAGACTTTTAAAGATGTTGTCTTATGTCGTATAAAACCAGTCATTGTCAAGGAATAACATTTTTAATATCATGATGCTGAAACATCACTTGCAAATGGAATGCAATATAGCCTTTCAGTAAATTCACACAAAAAGCCTGTGCAACAAAGCAAGTGTCTGCAAGTAAAATTTTTGAGCTAGGGCCTATACCTATTAAGAATAACTGAATACTGAATAAGGCATGAGAGTACAATCGTACTTTAGAAACTTATTGTCTTACTGAATTGAGAAAAAAAGAAATACAAAGCTAAAAGTAACTCAAGAATCTGCAGATGGATGGGAGAAATGCACCTGTGTGAACTATATGAGATTAGAAGGTGAGACAATGAAGTATCTCTGTCCAACCTAAGATAAACATATTCAACCCTGGAATGGCAACTAGTACAGGATTCATAAAGAATGTTTGGACTATGAAAATGTTTATCCAAAAAGTTAAATTCTTTTTGAATGATCTGACAGAACATGCCTCTTTTGAAGCATTTGTAGCCCTTTTTAAGCCTCAGAGCAGAAGGTGTTATGCTAACTAAAGCCCTTGGAATGTTTCGATGAACTTCTTGCCTTCTCTTAAAGAAAATTTGACACGTTGTCATTCCTTCTAAAATTCTGATCTATGATAATCCATATAAGTCCCATCTAGTTGGTTAGCTGGTGAGTGATTTCCTCTTGAGTGTACTATCTGACCACCCTTTCTTTTCAAGTGCTGTTGACCTCTGCGCAGGTCAGTTTGCACCTTGCTGGTCCTATATTGGCATACCTCCAGAAGGTGGATAGGTCAGGCTTCAACTAGCAAGCCAAAAAGGAAAGTTCACTCTGCATGCTTAAAAAGAGAATGAAGCATTCTGCAGGAAGTGTTATTCTCATGTATAGTAGAAAGTACTAGAATTTAGTCTGGGAACTCCTCAGCGTGCAAATAACAGATCTTGGTTGAGCTGATCACGTTCCTCAGTACTTCATGCATCCAGCATCCATGAGCTCTGAGTCAGTTTCTCAGCTCATCGCAGAGGTTTGGAAAGACCTGTTTTCAGATGGCATATAGATAATAGACACTAATGGGAGCGTCTAGATTATGCTATTGAGTTCATGAGACTAATGTCAAAGCCACACATAAGGATCCACACAAGTCCAGACAGTTATTTGGTCTCTATTGCTTGCTTTGTCTGAATCTTGGCTTTTAGTTCTGTGTGGAAATCTATTCACTCTTTTGAAATGTATGATATTTATATCCATAATTTCACAAGTTCTAAGTTTGGGGCCATTTAAGAAGGGCCGTCTTTCTGGATTTAACCCAAAGTTCCAGTGATGATGATGTAGTGCAGGATCGGAGATCCAGTAGTTTTATTTATTACACAGATAACTTGAAGATATTTCAAAGTTGATTTTTAATTTTTTTTACATTTATAACAGCACTAGAACTGCTGTAAAAACTGCATGGCTCATTGAAAAAAAAATTCTCAATGATGCAAGTAGCTTTCTTAATTCAGTCAAACCAAAATGTTATTTGATTATTCAAAGGGGATTTCTGAAGAGAGCTACTAATCAGCACCAGATTCAAAAGCAATTCAATCCTCCCTTCACAGAGAGAATGCAAAATGTTTTCTTTTTCATGTTCATATATTTATTAGTGCCTGTTATTATCATGTGCCTTGAAAATTAGCAGATACTTCAGGAGGAAACACAAGCCAAGCCAAGCCTAAGGATTCACAGGTTAATGCTTGGGATACGAGACTTTGCTTGTCAGTGAAATTCTAAGAAACAAATATGCTTACATAGAAAATAATTTACTGATAAGTTATTACCGTGAAAAAAAGAAGCTAAGGAAATAATTTTAACAGTGAAGCTACTACTCCCATGTACAGCCTGTAGACTCCAGAGGTAGAAGAACTGAGGTCATTCTCCTTTGAATGGGCACTTATTTCATTGAAGTTTATTATCTTTGAGACATCTATACTTTTCTCATGTTTGGTTTAAATAGGTCAGAAATTTCAGTGTTATGAACAGTTGTAAAACAAATAGCAATACCAGGTTTGTTTTCTTAAGAATAATTGTATTCTTCTAAGTTAACTTCAAGGAGACCTTTATCAATGTCTTATTGTATTCTCCTTCTATTCTTCATAGGTTGCATACCCATCTAAACATTTTTTTCTTTAACTCTTATGTGGCTGGACTTAATTGATAAATAACGAAGAGTTTGAAACAAACAAAAAAATTCACAAAGAACCATGGCTTTTCAATGCCTCCCTTCACTACATTTTTGGGGAGACAAATGTTGCAAAAATGCATATGCACTTGTTTGTGAGCTAGAAAGATTTCTGGTAATATGTATTTGTACCAAAAAGGTGCTGATGCTTAAACGAAAGTATGAATTAGTTCTCTAAAAGCATATACTTAAAATACATTTCGACGAGAAAATGAGAGAAGAAAAGTAATGTTACTAAGAATGACTATGAAACATGAAGTTTACACATTACATAAAATTATTTTTGACACAGTAAAATGCATTCAATCTGTGCTTATTGTAATTCACTTTTATGGTGACTTGCTTAATAGTGGAATATATATCATTTATACTGCTATTCTTCATGCTTTTAAATTGTAATATCCTCTCCTCAATGACTGCCTGTCAATTTCTCTGATCTAAATTTGATTTCATAAGTTAACTAAGCCAATTAAGTAGAGAGTTATGATTAGAATAAGACGTGAAAGCAAATAAATATTAATCTACCTTTCCAAAATTCTTCATTTCAAAATTCTCATTCTGAGTGTAATCGAGACTTGCACAATGTTTTATTTTTGTAAACTCACCCTAATTGTCTTCAGATTATTTAATCAGTGTGGTATTTCATGGAAGAAAGAGAGATTTTTAGGTGTTGTCATCTGTGTAAACAAGCCATTTAAGCACTACAGCCAAAACCCCACTTACACTTTGATATTGCCCAGATACCTTTCTTCTCCTTTCTATGTATTCCTTCATATTTGCATAAAGTCATAAGATGTTGTATCTCCTGTGTGGTAATGGGATGTGTCTTCAGTTGTTAATTCTCTGCACCTGATCAGGTGGATCACAACACCCATTTAATGCAGTCTCTTCTCAGGACCTCATTTATAAACCACTCATTAATCAGCTTTGATTGTTTTTTTCTTGGAAATTAGTCTCTCCATAATATGGTTTTTTTTGTTTGTTTTTCTGATTTTATGTTCTTAGACCAGTACATAATCTATTCAGACCAGGTGTTATGCTATCTTGTTTTTTTATTTGATACATTTGCAGGAGACCTTTTCTTGAGGTGAATATTTATTATCCCAGCCCTTTCTTACTCCTTTTATTGTACACAGCACCATGGGCCAATAAACAGTATCAATTATAGATGCAAGGTTATTGCTAGAGAGCCTGGATATTGATCTCACATAAGTAAGAAATGGTTGAAGGAATGAACTTATTTGTTGGCAGGTGTCCATATCATGAAGCAATCACCATAAATACCTTCAGACTGGCCTTTTCTTGACTCATATTACAAATATTAGGAACTGAAAAATCTGAATGAATCAATACCGCATGCAGAGTTTGAACATATTATGTGGCCAACCTGTGAGGAAAGACATGTTTACTCTGTATAAAAAATGGAGGCTTTTAGTCTCTGGCGCTGCCAGTTTGGTCTTTTGCAAAAGGAGTATCTTAAATAGCACTTATTTAAGAGGAAAGGTCAGCATTAGTTTAATTATCTTTCTCACAGTTTCAGAATCAAAAAAAATAAAGCATTTCCTTATAAAGATGCAAAGTGTTATGCAACAGATGATAATGTTGCTATTTCTCATACTTTCTTTAATAAAACAGGGGCAAGCATCTGGTTTTGCCATAAATTGGCAGGTTTTACTCTGATTCTTTTGTCTCAAAAAAGTATTCAAAATTGAATCCAAATGCTAGATTACCAAAAGCTTGATATTACTTCAAGACAAGTTTTAATAAGGGATCACAGCTGAGCTTATCTCAGTTGTTCAGTTGCAGCTTGGGCCAGGAGAAAAACTCTGGTGATTGACCTTTGAGTTGAGATGGCATTAGTTAGCAAGCCCTCTGGGTAGAGGCAGAGCATCCAGAAGGAAGAATTGAAAAGGGAAAGGGAGAAGAAACATTTATCACCCATTTACTAACATTTTATGGCAATGTTATGGTAAACTGAAAGATGAGTGCCTACATTCATGTATTTTGCACTGTTCTGAGGCACTAATAACATTAAATCAGGCTTACTACTTCACACCAAATGTTCAGTAAAATAGGGGATAATGTGTGAATATTTGTTGATGCTATACCCTATGAGAACAGCGTAAAAAGTAGTGCTTGAATGGCATAAAATGCTGCAAAATAGAGATCAGAATTATGCTAATATCATGATAATATAAAAATATTAAGTCTCCAAATGACAGGATTACAACCCAACTATCTTCAGTCCCTAGGAACCTTTCAGCTGAGCTCATGGTAAATAAAACAGCCAGTCCTACATGGAAGTCTGATTACAAATTTAAACATTTGTGTTATTAGAACTGCACAAAACATTCACCTCTGGAGACTGAGGTTAAAATTTGATTTAGGTTGCTGGAGGATGTTAGTTTAGTTGTCCCAGCCTAGCAGACACTTCATTAGGTAATAAAATCACCCCTCAATCTGGAAACCAGTTGGTATGGTTAACATGTTCTCTTTAGCAAAAGAGAACTAGGATTGGTATAACTAAAGAATTGTAGAACAAGATGAAAGTAAATTGACGGCCTGCATGGAAAAGAATACTAATTGCTTTAATTGCCTTTATATACATACATATATACAGGTATACATATACACATGTATTTGCCAGTTACTCTACAAAAGTCAATATGTAGTTTGCTCGTAAGCTAAGTAAAGGAAGATGAACAGGAAGAATGCAGGTGTGCTTTCAAAGAAAAGGACATGACTGAAGTATGATATAAAGTTTAAGCATGGAATGGAGATCATAGTTCACAATATTCAGCAATCTGGTATTATCAGACTTTCCTTTTCTTTTTTATTTTTCAGATAGAAAGTACAAGTATTTGTTGTTTTTATTGTATATGTGTATTTGTTTCTGTGCAGGTACAAACACTGTGGCTTTTATTACCTTGACAGAGTCAGTTCATTAATTGCTTTACTTCTATTATTTATCCTTTTTTTACTATTCATTTTGTTTTCTATAGTTGTGTAAAATTCCATATATTGCAATAATGTAATGATAATTTATATCTGTCCATATACTCTTGAGATAATTCTTTGCTTGTCAATAGCGTCAATTTTTTTCTCTTATTGTATTCCCTTTTCTCTTATTATATTTTTAGAAAGGCATTTTAAATTCCAGAAGATATGAGCTACATATAGTCAAGCCACTGTAAAGGCCTAACACTCATTAAATGTCACTAAAGTGTCAACTGTTTGCATCATAACTGCAGTTCATTTCTCAACATTGACAGTGATGTTTATACTGGGTAAGGATTGGAATGGGCATATTTCCAGATCTTAATTACATCAGGCATAGAGATGAGGAACTGCATTTTTCCTCATGGGGAAGGGAGAGTAGAGCTGAATTTGGCCATCTAGAGTCCTATGCGTCCGCATTTATCTAGAGATAATAGGATTAAGTTAAGCTATGGGACTTCCTTAGCCAGAACTGTCTTGCTGCCTTCAGCAATGGTCTAATAAGGATAGATATAATTGGGTAAATGGTGAATAAGAAAAAAAAAAAAAAAGAACACAGTATAAGCAATGTGTTTGTGAATAAATGATGACAAATTGGATTGTATCCAATTTCTTCTGAGTTGGTTAGAAGATAACAATACAAATCAATTTTTTTATGTAATTTTCTGGTGAAATGTATATCTTCTGTTTCTCTGCTTTTACCACCTTATCTCAAATCACACACATAAAATATCTTTTAAAGTTTAAGGAGAAGGTAAGAAAGATGAATTGCACCATTTATTTGGTATTAATCAGAGACTTTTTAATGCTGCTCATGTAAAGTTAAAGATGCCCAAAATTTACACGGCTGCACACGTGATATTTTGGTTTTCTGACCCATATCCACTTACTGAGCTTAGTCTGGTAAATGTTTAGCATTTATTTTCTCTTTATTCATTTCCCAAAGAGAAAAGCAAGCATGTTCAATGTCGACCAAATGCAATAATTAATTAGATCATAGACTGACAAAGATTTCTATAATTTATTTAAATAAAGTTTTTTCTGTTTATTTATTTCACTGTTTTAGTGAGGCGCTTAAGTACAACTAGATTGATTTCCAGAGAAAAATCACAATAGAGAAATAATAACTAAATATCAAAATTATCTTTGTCTTAATTTTCTGTCTTTTAATACAAACTGGAAGACTTCACTTCTTGTAAAAGACATAATCACTTAATTATCATTTATTTTTATGCTTGTGCTCTGCAGTGTGCAACTATGAATATAGCAACCTGTGTGAATAGAGCTGCTCTGTTTTGGTTGCAGTTGCAAATTTCATGGATATGATTGTCTTCAAAGACTGCTCTAGCGATGTGGAACTAGGTTCAGGATTGAGTGGTAGACTAAAAGGTCATGATCAATTTTCATTTGTTCCTCCATTTTGTGGAGGAATTAATATGACACTAGAAGATTGTTAGGAGGCTGCGGTCAGTAGAAGCAGTTGTTCCAGAGCAGGCTTGTCACTTCCATTTGCTCCCACTTTCCTTTGTTTCTTGAAGGTGGTCCTAAAATTGAACTGCTGGAGCTAATGGTTGGACTGTCAAATTGCTCCATCTGTATACATTTTGTTATTTAACTGCTGAAAAGTTTGCATATGCTAATGCATTTCTTATAAATCTAAACCCATGTTAAAAAGTAGTATCACACTATCTGACTATAAAGAGCAGCATTAGTATATTTACAACCAAGTTCACATATTAATAACACTGCAGACAATAATAGAAACCTTAAGAAAAGAAACCATAGAAAGCCACGGAGGCTAATCTAGTTAAGTGGAGAAAAGCAACACAGATTAATACAAGTAATAAACTGAAGACTTTTAAGGAAATGTAAGCAGTCTGTTTAGGGGAGGACTGGGAGATCTGTGAGCCTAAGCAGAAGCAAATTAAAAGGATAATTACAAGAACTAAAAGAAATACTGAATGTTGCATTGTGGAATGTATCAGCAAAAGATAAAGAATTCTTCAAATATATTTGCAGAAGACAGAAGGTAAAGGAGAAAATTAGTTCACCAGAAATGAGTGTTGGGAATTGGGAGACAAGGTAATACAGAAATAGAGTTTGGTTTTGCTTTTCTTTTTACAGGCTCTTCTCAGATACGTTAGCATATGAGTTCTAGAGAGTATGTGGTTACCAAAGCAATGAAAATGGTGCTGTAAGGGCTGAATTTGTAATGTAGATAAGTTCAGATTTGTTATTGCAGTTGGATATTTAGTGGAACTTACCTAATGAAGTACATACAACTGTTGCTGTGAAGCAGAAATATAAGTTCACAAGCTGAGCACTGCAAGAATAAATAAGCTGGATTCTGGTCATAGGGTTTTTTTGTTTGTTGGTTCTGAGAAGTAGTATACTTCTATAAGATGACCTTTTTTTAAAGGAATCAGGTAAATAGTACCTACCTGCTAAGTGAATCTAATTACTTATGTATCAGGTGGCTTCACTTCTAGTCTGGAATTGTAGTCCTGCAATATTTCTGTTACATGTTTAAATTAGAGGAATGAGCCCAGCCCTACAGAAATTCTCAAGCAGGTGAAGACGTTGCTGTCACAGGATATATTGTATATTTGTACTCAGATTAGCTGGTAACTCAGTGCTGAGCAAAATTAGAGAAAGAGGAATTGATTTGTTATGTGCATTAACAAAGTTGCTTTTGCAGCAGACACTTTTGATAAAGTATTCTGAGTGGTATGTTTAGAAATATTGATGGGTTACTAATATATGCAAAAAAGAAAATAAATTAATAGAATTTTAGAAAGAGGTCAAACAATGATCCCATTGAAATCAGTAGTTCTGCTGCAAACTGCAGTGGAGCCTCATTCAAATCCATAGTAGTTTGTTTTATTTTCAATTAACATCAGCATAATGAAAATCTGGTATCTTCTTTAATCTGGATCTTAGCAATGAATGCCTAACATTTTTAGAAAGAATTGTCTTGGAAGCCTTAACATGTGAAGTATTAGGATATTGCTTATTATCTGTATTCTCAATGGGGCGAGAATATTTTCAAGTTAGTCATACAAGAAATTCAGTTGGTTAATAATTGTGTAGCAGCAGCCAGCCCAAGAAATATAATAAATACAGCTGAATTCAGTTCAATTTAATTAGTTATGTGATAATTCTTGTCAACTAGTTTGTACCTGCATTCATCTGTTATGACTTTGACCCAGACTCTTAGCATATCTGTCCCTAAACGACTTAACAAATCACATCGGCAAGAAATCCTATATCATCATTATGAATCCTGGTATAATGGAATCACATTCACTACTTGGATTAGCTTGAGACTCAAAATTAGCAAAAAAGATGTTTCACTGGGATCAGTGGAGTTCTAGAGGTATAAACTCTGTGAAGGACATCTGTGTCACTGGGGAAATTCTTGTATTTCATTGAGCTGTAGTTGAAATATCTTTTACCAAATTTAAAGTGATTTAAATTTATACTAGCTCCAGGGATTGCATTCCCAAATACCTCAGTAGTTCCACTCACAGTGTTCCACTGGAAAGTTTAACTAATTTTTCCTTTTAAACTTCCACTGAAGTTAGCTCTTTAGCAGCAAGCCTTTCACATTTATATGTGTAAAGAAAATTAAAATTCAATATTTTATCTAATTCTGGAATTTTTTGGAAATGTTTTCACAATCCTCAGCTGACACAGAGGACCCTATCTCCATGAATTGCTGCCCAAACTGTATAAAGTTCAGTATTAGCATCAGAAACTAAGACAGGACTGGAATATTGCATGCACCTTAGTAAAAGGCAGAAACTGGAACTTGTTTTCAAAAGCATATGCATTGATTATGTACAGTTTATATATTCTGTTAATGTCAATATTAATACAGGAGGGCTGTTCCAAAAGTAACGCCTCCTATTTTATTGTTGACACACGATGCCAGAGGTGGATGTTTGTGGTATGCCAGTAGAGACTGAACTTTCCTCCCAGTATCCCATTACAGTTTGTTGCTGCGGGATAGATGGCAAGAGAGTGGCAGTCTGACAAAATGGTGTCTGACATGGAAGTGTATATGAAACAAAGGTTTGTCACTGAATTCCTAAATGCAGAAAAAAAAGGCACCCACTGACTTTCATTGATGCTTTCTGGTTTATGGAGACCAAACCATGGTTGTGAGCACAGTGAGGCAGTGAGTGGTGTGCTTCAGCAGTGGTGACAGCAATGTGGAATACAAGCCATGTTCTGGATGACCATGTAGATTCTTATGAGTGCGACATTCAGTTCCTATTCATTCCTGGCAAAAATGCATAGCTAATGGTGAGTGATTGTGTTGAAAAAGAGTGTTTTGTAGCTGAGAATTTGCTCTTTCCACCTGCTGTGGTTTCCATGGAAATAAGTAGGAGGCATTACTTTTGGGGTTCAGAGAACTGTGAGCTTTAAGACAGCACTAGGGGCTGCATGAATGTGGACTACCAAATGAATTTGCTCTAAACATAGCCCCAAAATAGTAGTTGATGCCATTATATCTTGTGCAATTTCAATTGTACCGTTCTTAGTGGTATTCCAGGGGGCTGAGGAAGCTGCTTGACTTCCTATTAAAAGTTTATCCACATTCATTTCTGGAAACAGGTTTTATTTTCAATACTGCATCTTATTGTTGCCACTTTCTCCCAAAATCCCAGTAAGCCAACAGATGTACCAGGAAGCCAATAAACACTCATAGCATTCAAGCTATTGAGATTAATGTGGGGAACTAGGAAATGTTTTTGCAATTTTGCCTTAGATTACTAGTGGTACTTGGTGCCTATTACCTACAGGCTTGAAAGTATACACGCCAAGAGAATAACTGTCTAAAAGGTTTAATGGTACTTGTGAAGCAGTCAACCATTATTTCACTGTGTCTGTTTCTACTACCTGAAAGACTCGGGTTAATATAATGATTGAGTGCTTCCACTTTATGCCACATGCAATAGAGGCATTGCTCTGTATATCATATGTAATATTATGTAGCAGTTGTAAAGTGTTTTATATGTACACTGTGCTTTATGACCATTAACTAATTAATGCTCACAATGGTTCAGTGAGGTAAACAAGTAGATACTGTCACCCATTATTATCACACTGTTACACTGTCGTGCTTTGTTTATGAATTTACCTATTTGCTTTGTAATGTCATATATAAAAGAACAATAAAAACAATTGAAAATAATGAAAGAGAAGGGAAACTATCTTTCAGGAGCAGATATGACAATGTTTTATATTAACTGTGAGCTAATAGAGTATACAGTAATCTCTTAACAGAAGAATATAAAATGAACTTCATCTGTTTTATTTAGTAGATCAGATATTCTAAAAGGCAGGGACTAATTAGCTGTCTTTTTTTTAAAGAACCAAGTACAGGTGCATCATAAATAGGGTAAAACCTCATTCTGAAAAGTTACAAGATTTTTTGCAGGAAACCATTTTAGGTTCAGAATCTCTGAATGAATGGTGTATACAAATGATTTCTTTCAAAAGCAGATATCTAAATATTGTTTTGAAGATACATGGGATAATAGATAAAACCTAGTGTATTTTTTGTTTCAGCATTAGTCATAGAGATATGCATATGTATACTGAGATGCCAAAATGTGAAAGTAGTGTTTTATTTTAGATTAGGGGTACAGTTTTGAAGTGATTCCCATCATCCCCACTTACCATGTTTTTCTTCACATTATGGAGCAGTCCTGAAGCACCTGAACTAGATTCCATTTGGATGAAATTAAAGCACATGTGTTCCCAAAGTGCTGCCTAATATACTGCAGCTGTTAATGTCTATTACTGAGTTTCTAGAAGCAGCCTAGACCTATGTGAAGTAAAGCCTTCTGAAATGCTGTTAGGTGAAACGCAAGGTCCTTAGTACCACCTGTTTCACTCTACAGAGCACTCCTACTGAGCTGCACTGTTTGGAAATACAGACATAGCTCTACTAAGACCTACAAGATGTGACTGTAAGTAGCTTTCAACTCTGTGTGTTTCTTCCATTGTAATTTTCAGAAAATGCTGAGGAAGTTTAACGATGAAATCCATTGATGTTTAGCAGTGTTTAGGTTTCTAAGTTTGATTGCCTTCATTTTACACATTCAACATGTTAACCTTGAAAATATATCAGTCTTTCATTATGATATTCAGAGAAATAAATACAGAATACAGTTTGAATTGATTAATTTTACCTGTCAATTTACTTACAGTGCCATTACTACATCTCCTATGTGAATTCAATTGTTGTACAGCGTACAGATAATGTTTAGCATCAAGAAAATCCTCATGAGATTTTCTTGGTTCCTTTTCTTCATGGTTCTTTGGCCTCTTTTAAAATAGGTGGACTGGAATAAACATGTTTTTTCCTATTGAATGCAGATAATCTCTTAGATATTTCCATAAGTTTTTGGTTCTTTAATTGTACAGTGCTAGATGTTCCACAAAATCAAATTTAGCTTATTTCAAATAGTAATTCCTTAAATATTCTCTGTAGAAGTAGGCTTGCTGATAGAACGTCCCTGGATGACAATGAAGACTATAGGAGCTTGTGATCAATGAATGTACTTCTGAAACAAAATTACAGTAGAAAAAATTTAGTAAATAGAGAAAAAAAATGCCTAAGTTCTGAATATTAATAGTGTTTATAATGCTGCTTTTGAAAAAATACTGTATTTCATGAGGTGTTCATTGGGAGGTATTGAGTATTGTAGTTTGTATTCAAATCATAATGACATTCACAACTGAAAGTAATTCATGTTTTTCATAGTTGAAAGTAAGCTACAAACCAGAAAGTCGCCACTTTCTGGTTTTAGCAATGGCTGAACTTTGAATCCAACACGCAAGAAAATGCTATAATTCTAAGCTTTGAGAAATAACCTCAAGAAAATATTATGAGTTGGCTGGGTTCAGAATCAGGGTGGGTGATTAGATTCCAGTATTTCCTGCTGAGTGGTACATGCTTGTTTTGCAGTACTATTTTAGTCAGAGATTTAAACAATGTACATATCTATTCAGTCTCTCAGCATTGTTGAGCTGCTTTTTATTGATTTTTTTTTTTCATCTGTGCAAACCCAATGTTCTCCGTATATTTTAGAAATCTTACAGTAGCATTCTGCACAATAGAAGTTTTAATTAGAACTACTTTCAGTTCATCAAAAAACATCACTGTTTTTAGGGAGAGGCAGCATTGTTATACTCTGTTGATATTATTTTCTTGGAAAAGAGAACCATAATAAGGCCTCTTTTCATAAAGCAGTAATAAGATACTAAAGATTTTGTTTGCCCTTTCCTGAAGATAGTGACATATGCAGTGTACATTTATACCATACACAGGTAAAGAACATTCCATTAAATGCAGGGATTTTTTTTATCAAGTTATTATAGTTTCTATATTTTACAGTGATAATGATAATACAGTGATAATAATAATAGTATTTTGGCATTTTTTCTCTTGAGAAAAATCATGAAGTATTTATATAGGCCTGAAACCAACTTCAGGGGGGAAAAAAAAAAAAAAAACTGGTTTGACCTTTTCTGACTATTAGCTTTCTCTCTGTTAATTTTTTTCCTGGGTCCGTTGAGTACTATATGGTGATATAGTAAGCGGGATGTATTTTTTCACATCAGTGCCTTGTTAATGCTGTTCATTAATCTAGAACCACATGCGCTTGTTCAGAAGTGGTTAGATATTCCATATTTCTGTAAGGTTTGAGGGAAGGGTGACAGCTCACTTACGGCATCAGAAGCCAGATCTCATTGTATTGTCATGTCATTTTTAATACTGATAAAATAGCAGAGGTTGCATGTGAACTCACAGCCTGTAAATGCAATTGGAGTAATACAGCAGCGTAATCCAAAGTAAGTCATTCCATCAACTTCTAGAATCCTGGAGCTTTGAGAGTTTAAAATAGAGTTAAGTAGTGAATTGCTACATGAAATATATATATGAATTTTATTACACATCAGGTTAATTAGGTTTATGGAAGTTCATTATTGTCTTGAAACCTGATAGTTTTTATATTTGTTTTTTAAGTACTGTTTTATATTATGTGTGTGTCCATAGTGCACTGAGATCCCTATGAAGGCCAGTATATCATTATCTTCATACAATGCTCTGTTATACTATTCAGGCAACTAATGTGTCCATCTTCCTGGTCTGTACAAGTTTATAGTAATAAGTTTAATTTGTTTTAGATCCCTATATAATTTTAAACAGAATTGGTCATAGTAGATCTATCATCTTTAATCACTGTATTAGAATTTGAAAGTCATTTTAAAATATTTAAAATGTTATTGACAATACTTTAGTCATGTTATATTAAGAAATTTGTATACCCCACTTTGAGGTTTTTTCAATACATAGTTTACAATATGTAGTTTTTCCAATGTGTAGTTTGAAATATATAAAGCAATCCAGTCTTTTCATTTTGCTTATTGTTGGAAACTAGAATCACAGATTATTTTGGGCTGGGAGAGACCTAAAAGACTGTTTAGCGTCAACTCCCTTGCCATGGGTGGGGACACTTTCCACTGGACCAGGTTGTCCAAAGCCCCATCCAACCTGGCCTTGAGTACTTCCAGATGTGGGGTGTCTACATCATCCAAATTCAGATACAAGCCTCCTGCTCTTTAATAAATAAATCTCTATAATGTCATTACTTCTTCTACTTCAACCAATTTGGGAACAGTTGGCATTCTATTTTCTGATAAACCTAGGCATAATTCTTTATGATGGGTAAGAATTGCTGATGAGAGCTGCTGCTTAACACACCAGCAGACAGAGCTTCCATGGGCCAAGATTGTTATCCTGACAGGTTTTTAGATATTTAAGGAAAGACTAAAATTATAGATCTGACTGCTAGTGCTCATTAAACTGCAGATTAGATAAAAGGTAAAAACAAAAATTCAAGTGTTTAAAAAGAGGCAATACCAACCCTACTGTTATAGGTTGAGAAGATAGCACAGGGCTTGATAGTAAAGACTTGACAGTAAAGCAGCAAATGAACAGTGCTGTAGTGTGTTTAGTGGCACCACACTCACTTATTCCTCCTTTGTCAGTGGACTAACAGTTTGCTGTAAAACCCTGCACCTCCTACAGATAAATACATGCTCTGAGATGCTTCTGTGCTTTTTGCAATTCTTGAGGGGAGAATATTAACTGAATTTTAAACAATGCATTAGGGAAAATTAAGCATCAAAAATATCAGAAGGATTTCTTTAGAAAGGAATGCAATTTAAATTTTACTGAAACTAGCTCATATTCAAATGGGTATCCTATTCAAATGAGTTAGACTTTTTTTGATACTGTTATGTACATCTATAATAAAAGCAATGTGAAAATAGCATTCAGAGAATTTCACAGTAGGGGTTATAATTGTGCTCACTTAGGGACCTGATCTGCCATTGATACATGTGCATAATTCCCATTAACAGTAATAGGAGTAACACATGCTTTTTGATGGCAGAATGGATTCTTACTCTGAGTGCTACGATATTACCATTCCTACTGTGATAATAGCAATATCATATTGCCATGATAATAGATACATCACTGGAGCTAAATTAAGATTCTCGGAACCAGAACTATGTAAGGAAAAGTAGGAATAACACCTGAATGGTAGTAACCGAGAGCAGCATGCGTATACAGGGCAAGAACAGGAATAAAAACTTTGGATAATTGGACAGAACACATACAAGCAAATGGTCCTTTCTAACATTTTTGAGCTAAAAAGTATGGCAAAATGGCCTGGCTCTGGATCGCTGTGCAAAGATCACTACCTGCCCTTCTTTGAAGCATGAATGATACTGGAAGGAGCAAGGGATACTGAAGCAGTCTGCAGGATATCACGTTTGTCTCCCACGCAGCTGTTGCTAACTTGAATAGGGGCTCTGTCACACTGAAAATGCTGACTCTGACCCACCCTCTTGCAGAAGGTGTACTTTTGACCTTTCTTGTGTCTCAGTGGAGCACACCCAGCGGGGATCAGATCACTACCTTGTTCTCGTTCTGGCAAAGGAGGCTTGCTACCCTCTTGCAGTGCAGAGCCTCAGTAGCTTCCAGAGCTGATCTCATGGGATCCCACTGCAGTGCTCTGGAGACTTTTACTGCTCCATGTGTGCATCTCCCTTTGAGAAATTTCACTAGTGGCTGGGGTCTTGAAATTGTCATTGTTTATACTTAGAAATACAATGATTGAAGGGATGAAAAAAGTTGAAATTACAAAGCAGCTTTTATGCACTTTACCTTTCCCAGTGCCTAACACTTTCATCAAAGTTTAGACAGTCCCACTGATCTTATATAACCGCCATGTCTAGGAATGGGGTTCATTCTCGTTTCTTGCAGTGATTGCGTGTCCCTTGAGGCCGAGAGCTCAGGTTTTTACCTATTCAATTTTGCCTGCCTGAAGCCCCAGCCCTTATGGAAAGGAACATTCTGCTTTCCTGAGGACTCGCAGAGAGCTTCTGCAGGGTATAACCCTCTGAACCATATGGTAGACAGCATAAAACCAAGCAGATACACAGAGATATATTGGACGCATTAAAATATTACTTGGAGCCACAACATTCTTCAAACACTTGCTACACCTGGTGTTTAAAATCCTCAGTACAAGAATACCTATAATCTACTCCACATTTTAATATGCAGAAGTTGCCACACAAGCAAGCCTGAGATTTATGTATCTGCAACTGCCACAGGTAAAATAGCATTCCTAATAAAGTCTCTACTGGTGTCAGGCATGAATGAAAATCCTTAGGTCTTTGAATATACCTGCTCAGATAGGAGGCATGGAGAAATCCTTTCTTTGCTTTGTTAGTTGCTCTTATTTACCACTGCATGGAATGAAAGTTGCTTTGGAAAGATATTTGCATGTTGTATACAGTCAGGGAGCATATTTAAAGCTGTTGCTTTCGATTTTTATTTTTACTTTTCTTTAATTCCTTCATAGCACTACTAATGTAAAGGACATGGATTGAAGAGAGGATCTTCTTTTCCTAGGCAATGTGTTATTGATGAGCTGGCATTTGCCCTGGGGCTCTCCCTGAGGATTGCTTACATCTATTACTCACCGGCATCGATTGGTTAATTTGATAATTCTATCACCAATCAGCTTGGGCCTGACCTTTTGCCATGGCAATGATGGCAGAGTCTTCATTTTTACATTGCAGACCTGGTAGATTGACCTTTCTGAGGAGAATGTCAAGACATCCCTTGATCTTAACCTGTCACTAAATTTGTTAGAATTACTCTGTCCCTTAACCTTGTCTATTGTATTTGTAATGTTCAGAATACACAGTTGGTGTTGAAATATTCTTAAATATGTTATGTTGGTCTAATGACACTTTCATAATTAAAAATCTACTACCTGATAGGGATGGGTACATTTCAGAAAGTTTTCATGTTCGTTTTCCTCCTATACAACTGTGTAGTTCTTGCTGCAAAGTCCATTGTGGGACAAATACCCTCCCTTGCAGTGACCACATGCATAAAAGTAATTTTTCATCCCTGCTCTTACAGATTTGTGAACTAAACAAGATTCGATCAGCTACCAAATTAAGTCAGGGCTATTCTGTAGGGGATTTCTAGGAACCTAAAGAAAATGATGCAACTCAGTTGAAGCATATTCTGTCTCACTGTCCCCTGAGAAAGTTTTCCTCATCTCCATGTGTGCCCAAAAAATTACCTGGAGATTATGCAAATTTTCAGTTTTTCTGCAAGTAATTTACATGAACTGTTCATTTCTACGCTCTTTTCATTGCACAAATTAACACACTGTGCTATTCTGTCAGCATAGTGGGTGTATTTTTCAAAAGGGATGTACTCATTAAGTGTTTCGTATGCTTTTTAATAAATCTGTGTGTCATGTAACCCTGATTCCAAGTGTGCTTTTGGTATCCCCATGCAATATTTCAGATCTACAGTACATTAAATTTATCATAGAGCACCGAGAACAAAAGTTGGGGGTTTGTTTTGTTGATATTTGCATCATCTCTCTGCATGTGAAGTTTAAGGCCTTTCCATTTCTTTTGCCTTAAAACTTATTCTATTTTCTCCTTAGGAGACAATTAAAGGGCACTGCTTTGTGACTCTGATTGTGTTAAGCGTTCAGCTCAAATGAAAGGAGAATACAAAGAAATGTCTTTTTTATTCTCCCTATGTTTTCTGCAAGTGTATGCAAATGTGTAGATAATTCAGTTATCTGTAGTGGAACTAATTTAGGCTATTCTGTGGTTAAAGGTCTTTCTTTAAGTAAAAGGCAGGTAGTAACAGAGTTGTAATTCCTAGTGGGGTTATTGGGTTTTCTTGTTTATATTTGTGTTGCTGTTTTTTATTTATTTATTGGTGAGAGTGACTAATACTGTGGAAATCTAATTTGAATGAAATCTTGTAAAATCTGTAATGTGTTCAGAAAATGGACACTTTCCTACTAAACTGAAGCCTGAAGCAAATCTGAATGGACAAGTTAGAGGCTGTTTTGTTGCTAGAAAAAGAAATCTTCTATTCTGAAACTAAAATTATCTAGGCATATAGTAATTAACTGAGATTGCTACCTCGTGTTGTATTTATTTCAAGAAACAAATTTAAAATTGAGGAGTGAAAATAATGCAGTAGCTGTTACATTGTTTTATTTAGCCAAATACTATCTGTTGTAGTACATGCGTGCAGTATTTATACTCTGCTACAATCCAGATTTTAGTAGTCACTGAGCTCCACATCAAGAAGAGTGTTTTGCTCCAATTAGTGCATAGTAATCATACTGCACAAATCAAGTGGAGAGCTTATAAACCCAGTGTTTTATGATATACTGTTCAGATTTCCTTACTGCACAGGTTACCAGCTTACGTGACAATGCAAGTACTTGCGGACTTCCAGTTTTCAGCAGTACCTGTGTATTTATACATATTGTCCTTATAGTAGGACTAGAAGATAACGTGAGAGCCATGAATAGACTGACTGTGGTTATTGTTATTTTGGGGTTTTTTGTTTGTTTAAGGAAAAAAAATTGGTATGTTGATTGAGGAAGAAGGTGCTTTTAACTAGGCAGTGAAACTCTTAGAGCAGGGAAAGAAATTTTAGTTGTATAATTATTATGGTTTTTTGGGGGAAGGAGTTATAGTATCCACGTAACATGCCACACATCTGTATGCATTATCTTGTCGTACATGCCTTGTTTGCTTTACTATTTTTTAATTAATTTGAATTTTGTAGCTGATACACTTAAGAGATGTGTATCTTTCACTACTGTTAAACACGATTCGGTCAGGTGCCAATTGAAAGCCAACTTCTTTGCACAGTCCTGCACAGGCAACCCTGAGAACTGTCTCTAGGAAAAGCTGCAGTGTTCAAAAAATTAGTGCGAAGTGATTTTGTGATGAGAACAATTTTTGCTAAAAGTGAAGTTGAGACTAACTTAAATTCATTTCCCTTGTAATCTCAAGCAAATTCCAGTCTAAGCCTCTAGAAGTTAAAGGTTGCTGCTCTAGCCACCTATATACCTTCTGTTCACAGAAAATTAAACTAAAACGCAATGTGTTTCACATAGACCAGAATATGCCCCCTGCTAATTAGAAACAACACAGGAAGACTGAAACAAGAATAAGAAAATTTGTATTGAAAAATTGAAAGATAAGATAGTTATATCTTTGATTTACAGTTATGGAAACAGTCTTCATTGTTTTAATATCTAATCTTAGCTTAGCTTGTGAAAAAGACATTGATCTAAAAAATATTTAACTGTGCATTATGAGAGAGACAGCAGACTAACATTTTTGAAATTTTTAATGATAAGGTTGTATATAGCTAGATAAGAAAGAAGAGGGCATAGATGGAGTGAGAGAGATGCACTGGTACACTGAATACAAACTGTGGTTGATAGTGGAGAACTACTGCCCTGCTGGTTGAAAAATTTAATTTATTGTTCAAAGCCACAGGCTGAAACCATTACTCGCTACTTGTGTTCACTTTTTGATCCCAAAGAGTAATAGATTCCTCTACCAACTAATGACTGTAGTTCATAAAATTCTATACCTATTAGAAAATTGAAGAAGAAAAGTATTTTTCTTTTCACCTCCCATATAACTATATGCTTCTCTGCCAACAGATCAGGTTCCTGACCATTTCCCTTCCGTTTTGGTTCCCTCCTTCTCTCCTGCCCTCATCCCTGTAGTCTGGGCTTTCATTGTTTTCTCATCTCTTCTCTGGAGCAGGATTTCATCAATCACTTTGGGAGTAGTCTGCTCTTGTAAT
This sequence comes from Chrysolophus pictus, assembly GCA_037305975.1. Taxonomy (NCBI): domain Eukaryota; kingdom Metazoa; phylum Chordata; class Aves; order Galliformes; family Phasianidae; genus Chrysolophus; species Chrysolophus pictus. The sequence continues at coordinate 35,712,962 of CM074580.1, forward strand.
CAAGGCTGAGATCCATCAAGTGTCCAGGCAGCATCAGTTTCTTTCAAGCTGCCCAGCAGCTCTGGTTTCTGGGCCTTTTTTGAGGTTCAATGCTTTGTAGTGAGTGCTCAGTGACTGAAAATATCTTCAGCTCCTTCTTACAAGGGGATTTGCAATTCCCACTGAAACATGGTCACAGCAACCATTCTATGAGAAATCGCTCAGGCTCCATACAGTGCCATGATGTCTTATTGATCCAGGAGCACTATTGAAAAAAGGTTGTAAGGAAGGAGGCAAGGAGGAAAAATTGCCAGTGACATATGTGCGTATGAAAAGAGCAAGAGAGAAGAAAGATGGAAACACAATTTGCACAGTCAGAATCTTACTGTGCTGGCAAGCTGCATTCAAGAGTGTGAACTAAATGCTGTTGGCTACAACATGCCCTGTATGTAGGCATCCTCACACATTGTAGAATTGTCTAGGGGATCTGAGGGAGGCTCTTGGAGTATCGCTTTAAAGACAACTTAAAGAAACATGTGGCCTTGTACAACCAACTCAAAATTAACAGAAAAGGAAGAAACTCTTAGATTATTCTTTTCTTGTTGGGTTAGGTATTTATTTTGGGTTTTTTCTTTTCTTTCAAACTGCAAAGACATTTCTTTAGAAAAAGCTAGAGGAAAGCCCGCTGATAACTAAGAAAGTAAAATAGCATATGAGTTATTAAAAGGTCTTTTCACAGAAGTGGGATTAATTTCCATATCCCTTAGGAACCCCTGCACGTGCTTTTATCACAGAAATGGCATTTTGGTGGGCGGGTTGAAAATTACTTAATAAGATTAAATTTTAAAAAGGTAAGGCTATAGTTCAGCAGAGCTAGCCAACATACTTTAAAAGAATAATGCCCCCACCAAACTGAAAGCAAAATCTGCATTCTGTTTTCATCTGAAGATATTATTGAATACATTTTTGCACTAGACATCACTAGCTGAACATGCATCAAAATAAATTCTGGTTCAGTCTTTGCCTCCAGTAATGGACTGCACTGGAATTGTTCCCATTTAAATAGTTCGGGGAAAAAGCACAGGAGAAAATTACATTTGCTGCAGAAAATATCTTACTGTGGCAAGGTTTTCATTGTTTGTTAATTATAAAATAAGGGTGTGAAAGGCTGCTGTAATTTCAAATTTATTCTGTCAACAATGGTATAGGACTTTGTTTAAATCCTTTTGTGTGTATGTCTTTCATGTAGTTTTGGGACTGTTTATTTGTAACTCTGTACGTATTCTACAGTTTCTGGAGTATTCTGCGCTAATATAAACATCTTCAGACATTATTTATGAAGTGTATTATTAGTTCTCCTAAAAGCAAGAATTACCGTCGCTTATTGGAAAGGAGATAATTTGAACATATTTCTGACGCAGTGGAAACTTTTAATGACTCCATTAGGCCCTATGCTATTTCTTGGGACAACATTCTACTATAATAACAGAACAGTTTACTCAAAATTGTAGGACTGTTGTGCACAAGCTGATATTTTCAAACATTGTGTCAGTGTGGATGTGAGAGAGCATCAAGTCATTTGTTCTCTGTGATTTGTTTTCCCCCCTGGTAGGCCAGGTAAATAAATACTCCTGCAATAGCAAACAGAGAAAGATGTTGAGATTGCTATCTTTCATGAGGATTAAAATGACAGTGGGTTGAAGAGAAGGCAAATAAAGCTTGCGGATTTGGTTTCTATTCTTTTGCAGCTGATGAGGCACACAAACTTCTTTAACGTTTTCTGTCCTTTGACTTTATAAAGCATCGGTGGATTCTCCCATTTTCTCCTGTTGTTACATAGCACTTCTATTTCTTGTCGAGTAAAACTAGACATTTCTGTCCCTTTTAATTGCATTCCAGGTGGTAACAGGGTCTTTTCTGTTTTCCTCTTTGTGCAAGATTCTCTTTCATTTCATGACTTACCAGGCCATTTTTTCTGTGCTCATGATATGCTTCAACCATATCAAATATAAAAAAATATATATAAAATGATATCTCTTTGCAGTTTTGCAAGTCTACAGTTGCAGGACCAGTTTTTCAAACTCCTTCCCTATCAGTGACTTTCTTTGTCTAGCAAACACCAATTATACCTCTTCTTTTAGACATTCTGCTCTAGTTACCCTGTTTTATTATACTGATAGACATTTTCCTCCTGAATATACACTCTCACTAGAAATAGAAAATAATATATAAATCTAACAATACAATGCTACCATATACAATGAAGTTGTGTGCCATTTGTGTACAATGTTCACACCTGCAGACTTTCCTTCTTATATATTCACTGCCTAAGCTGAACATTGTCTTTTCAGATGAATGGCACAGAAGTATTGCTTAAGGTAGTGCTGGTTTCCACAAGAACATCTGTTTTACCACTGTCTCTTTTCAATCTTAGTGCAGACAAGCCAGCAGCAAGCAGAAATCATGATTTCAGGATAATTTCAAATAATGACTTCCAGTCCTGACATTTGGTACTCCTAACATATTCGAGATTCCTAGGTACCACCTAACTGCTATTAAATCTAACAGCTTCCATCTACACTTTGTTTTTGGGTCAAAAATATCTGCTAATTTCCTTAGCTGTCTCCTATCTTTGTCCAGTTCCTTCCATCTGTTTAATCGTATGAACTGCCCTCAGACATCTCGTCTTCCACACAGTTAAGATCATCATCTTTCATATATCAATTTGATACATTTTTCCCCACATAGCAATCACCAGTTAGGCGGAAGTATAAAATCAGTATCCTAATTGAAACCTAACTGTCTCCCAATCCTATCATTGAGTTAGAAAGGTTATGATCGTATACAATTTGTTTATGGTCATATACAAATACATACATTGTATAATACTTAAGTTTAGCATAAAATACCGTATCAGATTTCACTCTAAAAATACAGTCTTCAGGTTCCAATCACAGAGTTTTGAGTACCTCCTGTAGAGTCTTTGCATTTTCTCTCTGTGGAATGGCTCTACCAATGCCTTGCTGTTTGCCATCAGTATAGTTAAGCCAAATGAAGAATGTCAACCTGACAGCTAGAAAGAGCTTATATCGGCCTAAAGACAGCGCACAGACCTCTATCCAATGAGAATGAAACCACAGTGTGTTCTGCTGCAGGCTCAGCATCACACAACAGAATCATCCTTTTTTTTGTCTTTTGGTGTAGTATTGCTCTAAGGGATGCTGTCAATTCACCTGCCCTTTCTCAGATTTTCCTTAAAGCTTCTATCCTGAAAGAGAGGCGAATACGTTAAGAAAATGAGTTGAAAGAAAGAAACAAGAATCTCTAAAAATTCAATAGTTACATTTGAGGGCAATGGCAACTTTAGAAAATCTCTCCAAGTTACATTAGAAGCCACCACTGCTTATTAAATGTTAGAAAAAATTGCTTAGTTATGTTAAACATCTTGTCTGTTTCCTCATATACCTTTTTCCTTTCCTGAAGATGTAACAATGGATGCTTCCTCTTAGGGCAGAAAAATGAGGCTGAACTGATCCTCTATTTCAGCACTTAGTTTATCATGGAAATTTTTATTGAAGTTTCCATTAAGCCTTCTGGCCTATAATACAAACAGTATTGTTATTGGTTCTGCTGTAAAAGAGAGATTTTTATGTTCAGCTTTGCCATCTGTTTTAAACTGCATGGTAACACCAGGCAAGAAAATCCTGCCAAACTATTTCAACATTTACAACAAGCTTGTTTCATTAAATAACCTAGTTGGCCTTTTCTCCTAAATGAAATACGTTCTGTTTTTATGGTCATGAGTTATTGGATGACTCCTTCTATGTCTGATTCTAAGAAAATATAAAAAGGATAGGGCCTGAACTTCTTTGCTTAGTAGCAAAGGTTGAAATAATTCATGAAAGGGAGATGGAGGAAAGAGAGAATGGAACCATGGAAGGCCTGATGACCTGAGGAAAGTTTAGTTTCTGAGTACGAGGAATTGAAGGATTGTCAGTTTCAGAACTTACACACAGGGTTTCTTGTTCTCCTGAAAAGCACACACAATTTTTGAGCAGGCTTACTGTTCCAAGGAGGTCAGGACAAGAACAAGCATACTGAATGGGAATTCTGTTGGCTATCTATTTCTGTTGCTCTCGAAGGAGCTCACTAGACTGTGAAAGAGTGCTTAAACATATGAGTATTTTAGGAGAAAAATGAAGGATACCAGCCTACCCAAATTATAATTTTCACAGCACTGCTAAAGCCCTGAGATAAAATGTATGAAAAATAAATATATGAAATTTAAAAAAAAAAAAAAAAAAAAAAAAAAAATGGCTAGACAAAAGAACTTTCCTTAGAAAAGGATCAGTTAACTTGTCTGATTACTGCTGTGTTCAAAAGTTGAAATTAAATGAACTTCATATTCTAGACATGAATTTTTTCATTAGAAAACAGCAGCATAACTGTTGTTAAGACCATATTATCAGGATTTCAGTTCAGGTGTTTACCTGAACTTGCAAAGATGCATCTCATCTTTTCCATCCACCTACTCCCAGCATGTCTGTTCGTCTTTTTTCTTATTCTAACAGGCCAGAGCTAGAACAGCTTGGACTTGGGACTAACCTCACAATGAATTTTCTTGTGTTTAGTAGGTGAGTAGATACCTCTTCCTTCTAGTAGTCAGAGTTGAGAAGGTAGGGTTTGTGTTTCTGGAGGCTTCACTCCTGATGACTTTTGTTTGCTTGCTTTTATTGTTTTTTTTAATTAAATAAATATATGGGTATCCTTCCGAAACTAAAAGCAGGTGTTGGTTTTTTTGTTCTTAGAATGCTCTGCACTCATTTAAATGCTGTATGCTTTGTATTTTAAGCTGATGATCTCTAAGTGCTGTGTCTTGACCATTTCTTGATGTTGAGAATAGAATCAGAACAAGAAAGTTCTTCATTTCATATGAAGAATTTTGTGATGTTGACATCATGTAAGTGACAAAGAAGTGGAGTAGAACCAAACTGTTTACCCCTTCAGCTTCTCCAAATCATTTTTTAAACTGACCTCAAAGATTTTGTAACAGTTCTGCTTACAAATGATCTAAGGATGTTCAAACATGATGGATAAAGCAGTTGTTTTCACGCCATAGCAAATAAATAAAACTGTTTATTTAGCTATAGAGACAGAGATAAGACTCTTGTTCATTCATGACTGATTGCTATAACTTACTTTGTATTCTGAATCTTTTTATTGTAAATCCCAGTCTTCAGATTCAGTGTGCTGCTTTCTTCTTAATTTAATCATTGGTTGTTTCAGGGTACTGCTTTATTTGAGGAAAGCCCCGAGAACTGAATTATTTGTGTTGTAAATAACCTGATATGCATTCTCTAGTTTGATCACTTTTGCTTCTTTCAACAGGTTTGATTGGATTCAGTCTCTGGCCATTTAAAAACTGCCATATAATCAATACAGAAGCTGAAATACTGAATGAGACTGATGAGAAAAGATTCTTGGTAACAAAATATGGGTAGCATTCTCTTTTAGGCTCTTTACACGTAACTGTGCAATATGACAATTTTCTGTTGGCCATGGGAGCCTGTTTATAGAAGTATTCTTCAGTACCTGTCAAGCTTCTGTAATTTACCTGCCATAAGCAGCAGGAAATGCACATTGTAGAATGAAGTTCTACATGCTAGTCATTCCTTCTACTGTGTAGAGCTTGCCCAAATGTGTGAAAATGCCATCTTTACAATCATGATTTTAGAAAGCAGGTGATACAGGAAATTTACAATTTAGAATGTCAAGAAGTGTTCTTTGTAGTGTTGGATCTACAGAAGAGTTCATACCACATCTCTGTTATCATCATATGTTTTTCAAATACATACTGATAAGATTCGTTATAAATTAATATTATAAGTATTGCAATAGACTTCCGCACAAACTAGAGTAATTCTTTGTTCCACAGGTAGAAAACTGATCTTACTCAGTAACCTAGTGAGAGCTTCAAATACAGGGTTGAATGCACTGTAAATGGGCTACTAATTGTCTGTAGTTCAGCTTGACTTGAGTGGCCTGGCTGAGCTTTCTAGGTGGACATCAGCAAATTCTAAGCATTAGTTTATCGAAATATGAGTTGATGCCTGTGCCCTCAGCCTTGCCTTTTCATTGACAGTTACATAGACTTCTGTGATTCTGTGCTGTGTTTTTCAACTGTGTTTTATTTACAAAAATCTAAATTTGGGATGTAATTAGTACTCTCTGTATAGTATTTTTTAACCTTGTCCAGAGGTACTGAAATCACACAATTCAAAAATAATAATTTTTTTCTAAAAGCTAGCAGTTCTTGCCTTCTTGCAATTGACTGAGCCCTGAAAAGGGTGGAGCAGTGAATGGAAACTGAAAACTAGTTTGTGGAAAGACTTAAAATATGAAAGAGATTTAGATGTAGTCAGTTTAAACTAAATTGCCCTAATGAGTTATTTCTGAAATGACATTGAATTTTCTACAATATCTTCTACCTGCTTTTGACACATGGAAGGAATATTTTGGATCTTCAGATACCCTAATATGGAAAAATTTTCTTCTCAACTGATAGAATAACATGCTTGTGAGAAGAAAAAAATGTGCATGTCTGAATTGATTGAATGCATGCTTCAGGGAACACTGAAGAAATTAAGGATGGTTCATTCCAATAAAATTACAGTGATAAGAGACTGGCTTCAAATCAGAATGGGTCACAAGTGAAATGAGTTTGGTGGTGTTTGCTAATCCTTTTAGATATTTATCCCCACTGCAGTCTCCTTGTAAGATTTGATGGAACTCAGCCTTACTGTTTGTCTCCAGTCAGTAGTGTCCTAAAAATGAAATTATAGGTTGTTTCATCCAAGTGCTGAGATGGTGAGGTAGGCTGATTGCAGAAGTATTCACACAATGCCTTTCTTCCTATGTTGTTTTTGCATGAGGACAGTATTATAAAATAATCATTTTCATGTGTCATAAATTCACCATCCCTATGAGAATAAGCATTTTTTTCCCCAAGATATGAGTTAATTTATGTGGTCTTACTTCTCAGTAGCCACTGTGCTAAACATTTGGATGCTATGTGCACTATGCTTTCCTGAATTCATTTTGTTTGCTTCTTTTAACATAAAGCCATTTTCTCTGGCCAGCTGTACCAGTCTTCTCCCCTGTGCTTTGGCCTTGGTCTGTGTTTCTGTGTTCCTCTAATGACATATTGATCACATTACTGCTGAGAAGCTGAGGACTGAAATATCATGTAAACATGTACACTTCTTTTTCATAATTTGCGACAGAGATTATACATGGAAGTTTAACTGGCTTTGAAATTCAAGTGTTGTCAGAAATTTGAAATCCACAGTTAGACATGGGGGACAAAAGTCACCCTGTTTCCTACCCTTGGACCAAGAGCTGCTGTCCCAGTATGGCTTCAGCGTGGTGTTACACACCTTGTGTGATGCCAGCTGCATTACTCAATCCTGATTGGGGTGAGGATATTTGGGGGGGGGAGGAGACAATGAAAGTCCCGATTTAGTGCCAGTGAGATGTGCTACTGCTCTTCTCCAGCCTCTGGGCTGAGCTGGCAGGCAGCTGGCAGGCAGGTGTCACCTGGCTTTGGAAAGCCTTCTGTGCTTTATTATTAGCATCTAATCTGATAGAACTACCACTGTTCCAACATGGTAGTTGTAGCAGATGCATGTGACAATGTATTTCTGAACTCTCAAGATCCAATGAAATAGATTTTTAGCAGAAAGCACAAGTCTGTTTTAGAGAAAAGACATTAATATCTTACTTTGTCAGTGTTCAATTCTGCATAATCTAAGACAGACACTCAAGTTGAATTTTCTTTATTCAGTGAATTTCTGTTGAAACAGGAAAGCCATGAAGATTTCTGTGATTTGCTGGTGGAAAAATAGGATAGGAAAGGAAAAAAAGGAAAATAGTTTTCATGAAATATTGTGCACATTATGCCGGTTGCTATGGCATTTATGAGGTAGGAAACAAAAGTAACATTTTTAGCCGTTGTATTTATTAACAGTGTTAACTGTATGACTCTGTTCTGAAGACGAAATAAGAATATGCAAACTAAAAATAAGAATAATTTTAAAAAACACACACAAAAAGGAAAAGGAACAAACGTAACTTGAAGTCATATGATGAATTTCTAGTCATTTTTGCATTCCCAACTTTTCACTCCAAAATATTGCAAGCATAACTGTGTAATGTTTGCAGAGTAAGTAAATACCAGGTACCTGCAATGAGTGAAAGAGAAAAGAATGTTTTTGTACCATATCTTTGCTGTGTGGTCTGCTTTTTAATCAATAAGCAAATCCTGAATGCAGGTAGATAATTATTTATCCTTGAAAAATATATGCAATGATAATTGGATGCTAATGTTTAACCCCTGGTGGTGTTTGTGACAGTTTTGGGGGGAAAATTTTTGGAGTTTCATTTTGATCTCATATTGAGATGACTGGTTTTGGTATCTTGGATATAAATATCTAGTTGTTCCCATTTTAGGCCAAGTGTGAATTTTCAGATTTACAGATTACAGATGTTAGGTCTTACTTATTCAGTGCTGGTGTTTATTTATTTTGGTATGTCAGATAATGGTTTTCAAGCTCCTTTTCCACTCTTGAAAGGTCTTTGGGGCACTTAGCCTGCATTATACCTAAGAGGTCTGAGAGTTCTTCAACAAAGAAAGAATTTCTAGATACCTTCCTTCCGGATGTGTCAAGGGCAATACAGACAAAAGACTGATGTCTCCTTTAACAGCTTGATAAGTATCTCAGGATATTCTGCGAGAATCAGTGCTGTTTCTAACGTGTACTGTATTCCCATTCAGCATAATATGGTTCAATATGTATACTATATGTGACAATGGTGAAGACTTATCTTTGCCCTGAGGGCAGAGTGCTGTAACACTTCTCAAGTGATAGGTTTGATAGAAATGATGATTCAGAGGCAATGATCTGCTAAGAAGTCACATTAAATATGTGTGAGAATTAAAAACATGGGTCTGTGTTTATCTTGATTTTTGTTTTGCAAGTTTCAAAGCCGCATTTAATTCTGGTATCAAAATCCCTTGTAAGGTAAACTAAATCATTCTCTTATTGACCATTTTTTCATCTTGTTCTATTGAGGCATCTTCCCAGCTGAGTTCCTTATTGAATTGTATTTCTATGAGGGTATTGTAGGTTAGCAGAGCATTTTTATGATACACAAAAGAGGTGCCTTCTGAATTTCCAATGCCTTGCATATTGTTCCCTATAGAAGAAGCAAGACAGAATAAATCAAAACAGAAACAGTTGGCTTTTCACTTGCTGCTGTTATTTTTTCTTAACTTTACATTTCCTAGGGTGGTTTATCCTGCCTAAATTTTTAGTGGTTTAATAAACATATAATTTCCACAAACCTTAGACATTCTCAGCTGCTTAGCAGTGGACTTTATTTCATTAATGGAAACAAAAACATAATTTAATGCTAAACATGTCAAATGCACAAATGGTGCTGTCTGAACACTCCTAAATATTGTGCTCAAAGTTAGCTTTTGGTGTCACATAGTCTTGTGATAAATCTGGTAGGGGATAGCTCTCAGTAATAAAGGAGATTTTCAACAAAAGTTATTATGGCGTGCTATTAGTTTTTGTGCAGCTATTGTTAAAGTTTAGACTGCAAAAAAAATCTAATTGCTGGCACTCAGAGTGCTTTCCTGTAGTTTTGTTACTTTTTTAAATCAGTGTTCCATGCAAAGACCCGTCTGAAATAACACAGATAAAGCTCATAGCCTGTTTCAGTGCATTTTGACAGGAACAGAAGGACCAAAGTCATGTCTCAGGGCTTAGAACAGAGCACTTGTCTTTAACTGAATTTTGTCATTCTGAAACTGATTGGAATGCATAGGTGTTTGCTGTTCACACAAATATAATCGAGCGCAGATATGCACATCTTCTTTTGTTCTACATCTTCAAAGATTACTTTTTTATTAAAAAGAAATATATATAATATGATGGATATATGATGATGTAAAGCAGTAACACTGTTCATACACCCCATGTTCACTCACTTACAATGTCATAACAGCAGGACAGGCTCAGCAGTCCTGTTGAGCATAAATTTGGTGGGGGCCAGACCATTACATTTATTTTACTTATGAAGCGCAGGAAGGTTTTCAGGTGTGCTTCCTGAGCTGAAAGATCTGTACACTTAGCATACTGTTAGATCTACTATTTAAGAATTATTTTTACTTCTCAGTTTAAAACTTAACGCATTTTAGTATTTGACAGTAAAACAGCTTATGAAACTATGGAAATAAGGAATCCAACACAAGTCAACTCAGGGAACACAGGATGTTTTAAGTCAAAATGAGATTAGATGAGGAAAGAAAAAGAAAGATAAATGCATGAGGAAGGAAAGTGTGAATTCTTACTGTTGTTCACTAAATTGTGTGTTTTTGTACCCATAAATACATATTTTTGTGTAAAGAGACCTCCACAGATCATAGCACTACTGTGCCCTCTCCTTCTTTTCCCTAAGGCTAAATTTCTGAGATCTAGAATTAATTTCTTCACTCATGACCTTTCATAATAATCAGGTATAAATGATTTTCCTTCACATACGTCCATGCCACATTTCAAGGTTCTGTAGGTCTCCAGCAAGAATTATCAGTAGATAAACTTACATATCTCAAAGTCATTTGTAAGCAATGAGAAGAAAAAATGAATATAGAAAAAAATATAGTTTGCTTTTTTTTAAAGTGAAATATTTGTAGTTCTTTTCAAACAACCTTTATTTTGCACAGTTTTTAATGCATTTTTTTTCAACTGAGAAGCATGAGTTCTTTCTAAGGATTTTTATTTCTTTCTAAGTAAAGAGCTGCTAATAGTATATTATTATTACACTAGTCGTTATAACAGTCTTGTCAGTACATATACTCACCTTTCTCAAACTGAATCTGTAAAATAATGAAGGAAACCATTGGTGAATTAAACAGCTTGTTAGTCATGGAGGATGGTTGGATTGAATTCTCCAGAGGATTAACGTAGAGAATAGCAGCAATGAGATCAAGAAAAATCAAGTAGGCAGATACTGAATATATATATATTAAGGCATTCTATGAATGTAGTAGAGGAAACAGTTTCATTTTAGTGCCTTGGTAATTCAGTAACTTTCCTGTCTGGTGTCTGGTCAGAATTTAGTTTAAATGAATTAAGCAAATTGTTCTGGACAGTTAGTTACAATGGATACTATAATATCTCACCGAGAGCAAAAAAGACACTGAGGTAGTCCTGTACTACACAGTACAGTTTCTTGTTACAAGCTATATCCTACATCCTCTATCTATAAAACAAACATAACATGAAATAAGCATTTGTATTTTGGTTCTATATCATATACATATTTTCAGTATTCTTGGAGATAGTGAAACCCAGGCCATTTTCTTTTTTTTTAATTGAGAGAGTACTGCAGTGTCATCTTCATTCAGGGTTTTTATCGGGCTTTTTAAATAACTTTACTTGTCCTCCAGCTTACATGCCCCCTATCTTCCCTGCAGCTCTTCCAGCTGTGACCCTTTCTGCTTTTCCGTGACAGTGATGAGAAGACAAAACTCTCAAATTCTCCTCATTCATTGGGAATTTCTCCTTCCTACCTGCCTCAGCTTCCTCTATCAAAACATAAATTTTGGTATTTCATTATTGCCCAGAGAGCCTGTGGTGTCACAAACCTGTGTGGATGCATTCCTGTGTGACCCAATCTAGGCGTTCCTGCTTCAGCAAGAGGATTGAATAGATGATCTTTCGAGGTCCCTTTGAATCCCTGACATTCTGTGATTCTGTGATTATTCTTCGGCTTTCTCTCATTAACTCTCAGTAAAGTTTTCTTAATACAGATGTAGGTCCCTCTGAAACTAATGCCTCCTACTTATTTCCGTGGAAACTACAACAGATATAAAGAGCACAATAACACTATTTGATACAGCAAATTCTCAGCTACAAAACACTCTTTTTCAACAGTCACTCACCATTAGCTATGCATTTTTGCCAGCAATGAACAGGAGCTTAATGTCACACTCATAAGAATCTGCATGGCCGTCCAGAACGTGGCTTGTCTTTCATGTCACTGTTGCCTCTGCAGAAACACACCACCCACCACTTCACTGTGCTCGCATCCACTGCTTAGTCTCCTTAAATGTTCAAAAAGCATCAGTGAGTGTCACTGGGTGCCATTTTTTCTGCATGGAGGAATTCAGTGACACACCTTCGCTTCATGCACATTTCTGTGTCAGACACCATTTTGTCAGACTGCCCCTCTGTTGCCATCTGTCCCACAGCAACAAAATGTAATGGGACATCAGGAGGAAGGTTCAGCCTCTACTGCCATGCCAATGACATCTGCCTCTGATGTTGTGGGTCACCATGGAAAAAAAGAGGCATTATTTTGAGAACAGCCTTTGCTATTTGTTATTTGTTAAGGAAGCAATACAGTAATAATCTTGTATAATCCAAATTTTCATATGTGATTGTTAGAGAATAACAATATTTTTCTGCTTTATTAATAGTGTTGTTTGCCTGATTATGTTGTAAATGTAGTTTTCGGTATACCATTTAAAGCACTTTCAGCATGTTCTGAATAATTTCAAAGACTTACTTAGTCTTCCTTTTAGGAAAAAAAGAAAAAAAGTAGTAGAATTCCTGTATTAACTACCTCTTAACTTAAAGAATGAAAAATGTGACAAAATGAAGTATCATCTAATATGAGAGAAGACAGGTTTATGTGACTGTAAGTGGGATAATTGTGACAGGTACAATTACCACAGTCAGTCTTCGCTCAGAAGCTTCATGATTGATCAGAGAACCCAGGTATGCTCCTACTCCAACAGAGGGCAGTAGGAAATCTCTAGCTGTTATACATTGTCCTCAGAAGTATCGGAACTGAAAGCCAAATAGTTGAACTGAGGATGCAGTGGCAGATTTTATGTGACTTCTACCTCATGGTCATTTTTGTCTGTTGCTGAGTCCAAACACCTTATAATGGAGTCAGCAGTGACTGCCAGCTCTAAGTGCAAGTGAAGAATCTGAAACATATCTTTCTTTACAGACAGATTTTCAAGACCCTACCAAAATCAGGATCTCTGCACAATAGAGTTATTTCCACTAGTTCCACTGGTGCAGATTCTGTCACAAGACTGCTTATATTTTGCATTATTGAGCTAGTATGTTAAGAATTTATGTACAGTTTTGCATGACCCAACAACTCACATTTACTATAACTGTTCAGTGTGTTTGATTGCATGAGAGGTGTTGATTCCTGTCGCCTTGGAGGAGTCAAAATGCAGCCCAAATTATGAATTTCTGCTGTGAAAGAAAGGAGGACGTGTCCATGGACACATAGATGAGAGCGTATCTTTCTTTTGTGGCAACTGTGTAATTAATCTGGACAAAGTCTTTCCCTCTGACAGTGGGAGAACAGGATGTGGCTGATTGGCACAAATGATTTTTTTTTTTTTTTTTTTTTTTTGCACAGTATATAGTTTTAAAAGCATAACTACTTCTCTCTTCAGATAAACTTGCTCCAGTACAGTGAATTTTCTTACGACCTATTCATGGTTATGATGTTAAAAGAATTCCAGTGTTGATAGTGGTAATAAAAACAGTTCTGTGTATTTAACATTGCTGAAACAGATTTCCCTCTCCTGATTGAAATTTTAGGAAATGATTCTCTTCTCAGATTGTCTTTGTATGTTCTAATTAATGTGTTTAGGTGCTTGTTAAATATTGGTCTAATATGGGAAAAAAAAGGTGGTTCTGATATCGCACACTAGATAGAATCCAGAAAAACCAGCCTACTTCTCCTGAACTAGATAATGTCAGCTGCTTGATGCTACTGTTGAGGTTGATATGCTACATAAAGCAGAGCAATAATTAATTATTCAGATGTGCAAGTTTATTCTATGCAGAAGATAGTAGTAGAACTGGTAGTAGAAATTGAAATTAAAATCATTTGTGCAGGAAAAAAAGATGACTGTAATAATGGAACTAAAACATTAAATCATGGTTCAGCAAGCAATTCCTCAGAATCCAAACTTCAAATTTCAATCATAAGTCAGATTCTGTATAAGCTTTATGCTAGGGGATCAGGCCCAGTCATCATGGGTTTACGTACATTAGATCCTGCCTGACAAACCTGATTTCATTCTATGACAAGGTGACCTGCTTAGTAGATGAGGGTAAGGCTGTCGATGTGGTCTACCTGGATTCAGTAAGGCCTTTGACACTGTTCCCCACAGTATTATTATGGAGAAGCTGGCTGCCCACAGTTTGGATGGGTGTATGCTCTGCTGGGTGAAATACTAGCTGTATGTCCAGTCCCAAAGAGTTGTGGTCAATGGAGTTAAATCCAGTTGGCTGCCAGTCATGAGTGGGGTCCCCCAGGGCTCACTACCGGAGCCACTTCTATTCAACATCTTTATTAATGATCTTGATGAGGGGATTGAGTGCACCCTCAGTAAGTTTGAAGGCAACGCCAAGTTTGGAGGGAGTGTTGATCTGCCAGAGAGGAGAAAGGCACTACAGAGGGACCTGGATAGACTGGATCGATGGTCCAAGGTTAACTGTATGAGTTTCAATAGGGCCAAGTGTCGGGTCCTGCATTTTGGTGCTAATGACCCCAGGCAACCTTACAGGCTTGGAAAGGAGTGGCTGGAAAGCTGCCTGATGGAAAGCGACCTTGGTGTACTGATAGACAGTTGGCTGATATGAGTCAGCAGTGTGCCCAGGTGGCCAAGAAGGCCAATGGCATCCTTGCATCAGAAATGATATGGTGAGCAGGTCTAGGGAAGTTATCCTGCCCCTGTACTCAGTATTGGTGAGGCCTCATCTCCAGTACTGCATTCAGTTTTGGGTACCTCAGTACAGAAAGGACATTGAGGTGCTGGAACAGGTCCAAAGAAGGGCATCAAGGCTTGTGAAGGGCTTGGAGAATATGTCCTATGAGCAGAGAATGAAGGAACTGGAGCTGTTTAATCTGGGGAAGAGGAGGCTGAGGGGAGTCCGTATTGCCCTCTTCCAATATCTGAAAGGTGCTTATAGCGAGAGTGGGACTAGTCTCTTCTCACTGGGACAGGTGGAAGGGTGAGGGGAAACAGCCTCAGGTTGTGCCAGGGTAAGTTTAGGTTGGATATCAGGAAAAACTTCTTTACAGAAAGAGTTGTTAAGCACTGGAATAGGCTCCCCAGGGAGGTGGTTGAGTCACCATCCCTGGATGTGTTGAAAAGCTGTTTGGATGTGGTGCTCAGGGACATGATTTAGTGGAGGGTTGTTAGTTAGGGTAGTATAGTTAGGTCATGGTTGGACTCAATGATCTTGAAGGTCTTTTCCAACCTGAGTGATTCTAAGATTCTTTGCTGAAGGCTGCAGGAGAGTTGGTGACTGTAAGGCCAGAACTGCAATATCTACTGGCAAAATTCGGACACTTCTCTTACTGCATTGCACAGTGTAGCTGGTATAATTAAGATGTACAGGAACAACTCATTAAAATGGTGACAGCTTCATGTATTTATAGTTGAGAAATAAGATGAACTACCTGGAGATACCAAATGAAGAGATCATTTATATCATTTCATTGTTTCAGTACCACTTCTCTCCAATTGGAAGAACATTCATGAAGCATTTTGTTTTTTAAGGGCATGCTGAAAAATATTATGCTTAGATGAATTTAAAAGAAAATATTAGTTTCAGCTATAACATCCCTGTGAAAGGAATCTGCTGTCTTTTCCCCTTTAAATATGGTGGCAGGCTGTGTGCACAGAGGGATATATCAGCTGTTTGTGGATTTCTGTTTGTGATACATGTGCTAAAAAGTTTTCAGTTTTGTATGGAAACATCTGGATACAGACTACTTTTGAACAGAAAACACTGTTAGCTTGTTAAGTTCATTTAAAATTTGTCAGGTTTTTTTTGTTTATATTTGCCAAGTATTCCTAGAATTTTGGATGAAGGTTCTTTTTAAGTTTTAGAAGCTGAAACAATGAAAAATGAATAAATCATTTGTATATGCAATTTTTAGGAGACAAGTTTCTGAAACAAAAATATTTATGATTAAAGTGAAGTTTTAGATGGCTTGCCAATTCCCCGCAACTCAGGGCTTGCTCAGGCCAGTAGCTGTGTGGCTCTGAGTCATCCATTGCCACAAACTTTCCTTCAGGTTCTGATTTCAGTTGTCCTGTGGGAGCAGGAATTAGAGGAGAACTCAAATGACAGTTCAGTATCAAGTGGGGAAAAAAAGTTTTGCTTAAATATGAAAACAGTAATACCCCATCTGTACTTTTAACAATACAGATTCCATTTAGTCAAAGACAGCTTATTCCAGTCCAGATCTGGTTTTGTTTTTGCAAAGGTGTTTCCCTCTTTTGTCACCAGAGAGCTACAAGCAGCATTCAGTGGCATAGGGTTGCTTTCCCTTCTTGCAAAAAAAAAAAAACAAAAAAAACCTCCATCAAAAAAATAATCTCTGTCCCTTCAAGAAAACAAACAAACCAACCTAAAACAACAACAAAAAAACACACCAAGAATAAATAGTCTATCTCTCATCATCATTTTCATTTTAATAGGAAAACTTTTTGTTTGTAGAGAAAGAAAAACACACATGGGGCAGCGTGTTCTGAACTGTCAGGGTGGAAAAATGAAGTTCTGAAGGAAAAGCAGCAATTTAAAAATTGTTTCCACTCCTAAATTGTTTGAATGTGTAAAGTCCTATCAGTTTCTGGGAACTCTTTCTAGTGGACTGGAAAATTCAATATTTAACAGTACGTATTTGTTAATAATAGTTAGAATTGACAAACTGCTGAAAAGTAGCGTTTCTTCTTGGAGTGAAAACAGAAAGGAGTAAGTGGATTCGAATCATGCTCAGAGGTGTTTAAACAGAGAGCTAGGGAAAAAAAAAAAAAAAAAAAAAAAGAACAACCACTAACCAAGGCTGACCAGGAAAAGTTTTTATAAACCTTCCCTCATTATTTCATATTATCTTTGCTGGCAAATGTATTTTGTCATGCAGCACCTTTTTTCTCTTCTTTTTTTTTTTCTCGGATAGAAACAGCTTTTTTTATTTTTGTAAACTGTTAAAATTGCAAATTTTACTGTGGGATAAATTCATTACGATGCTGTTGTGCTACTGAGTTTTACATGATACTACTTCAGAGGTTTAACTCCTTTGGTCATCAGTTTTGTACTTCTCAGTGCACCCGAGGTCCAAGCAGTGTATTGACGCACACCTTATCGCACTCTGCTGCTACAATAGAACCTAGCTGAGAGGCTTGCCAGGCTAGTCTGCATAGGCTGATATTAAGTCTTCCATTAAGTGTGACAGACTGGATTACTGATATTAGAATTGATGATGGATGAAGAAGCTGTTCAGAGATGACGCTGCTCTAAATTTGTAATACTGAGATTAGAGAGTTTTGCTCTTTAATGTTATAATAATGGGCATTTCCTAAAGATAGAGAAGTAAAGATTAAATTTTGTGCCTGTGTGTGTGTGAGGAGTTGGAAAGGAAGAAAGCTTAAGTTCAAATTAAGGTTTCAGAAGGTGCTAAATATGTTGAAACAAAAATAGAAAGCTTTTTCACCTCAAATTCATCACCAAGCACAGAAGGATGGTTTTATAATTGAGAGTGTCAACTTTGCAGTACCTGTCACTTTATCTGTCTGCAATATGCCATACACATTTATGGTGATGTATAAGTAATAATAATAATTTTGTGCTTGAGGCAAAAGATATGAACTTTGACAATCCTTTTCATACTCATCTTTGACACAAATTTCTTGTGTGACCCAGGGACAAGTAAAATTTCTGTACCTCACTGTGCAAAATTGGGGTAATATCATTTCTTTCTGAGGGATATTGAGAGATTTTACAAGTGCTGGAAATTTGCTGTATGAGTCTGAGTTAAGGATTTCCTGACATTTGCTTCCAAGACTTCATGGGACACTTTCACTTCTAGCATTGGTGGCAGGTGCTGACTTCCTTCCATTCTGTGGTTGATCACCAAAGCCCCAGCCTCATTCTGTTAACAGATTTTATTCACATGAAGGTTACAACTGAAAGTTCAGAAAGTAGGTGTTGTATAACAGATTACAGGGATGTAGAGGACATCTGTCCTGCTCAGTGAACAGGCCTTGGAACAGATGTCTCAAATTTCTTCAAATCCAGAACATGCTGTCTATTTTTCAGTAATAAACAAAATTTTTTCTCTTTATCACCGAGCAACATAGTTTTATCTCTAATGCATAAAATATGTAAATTCTTAAAGCATCATTTTGCTCTTTAGTGAGTTTAGATATTACAAAACGGTTTAATTATAAAAACAGACAGACCTAGTCCTGGGACCTGTGCAGCTAGAAATAAATGTGCAATCAAAACTGCAATTACCTGCAGAATTTAGTGTAAACAGATCAGCAATCACATAACAAACACAGGCTAGTTTGCATTCTGATATGAATACAGTTAGATCCAAAGCAATTTTCCTTTATTTATCTTAGCTGCTCAGCATAAATAAAGCAAGGGCATAGAAGCAATTAGCATAATTAGAGTATCGTGGTCAGGCCCTGTGTGATTTCTAGAGACGTTTCACTTTAGAATTCTTTTTCCCGTACAAGAGTTTCCCTGAGCCACTAAAACATCGCTTTGGGCATTTTTGTATTTCAAATTTGCAAGTTGTCAGTTTGAAAAACCCTTGACATGCGGATGTGAGAGCATCTCACAGACAACCACAGAAGGTATACCCTCAGCTTTTCATTACTAGGAAGCTGGGGAATTTCCTTTTTCAGCTCTTTCTTATTCTTGACGTTTTAACCCTAGAAACGTCAGGTTTAATTATTTCAGGTGCCACCTAGCAAATCTAAGGGTTAAAAACAACCTATTCCCCAAAAAGGTGTGACATTCATGCCACTTCAGGGGGTTACATGTGTAAGGAGAATTTCCAGCTTTCCACAGTCTTTTATCTGCTTGCCTCTGTGAGCGACAGGGAAAAGATATTGTGTGGATACTTTTATTCCCAGAACACCGAGAACCAACTTTTCACCACTGCTGCTGACATTGTGATAGCATTCAGGGAGCTGAATTAATATCAAACTATGGATAAAATTCATTGCTTGAAATTTTCCAGGTAAGCAAAGTGTAGGGAAAATGTGAAGAATTTACATTTTATATTAGGAAACACATTCTGTGTCCAGAGCATATGGATGATACGTGTCAATTATTTGTCAACAAAATACCAGTTGTAGGCACTGAGGCCAGCTGCAAGTGCAGGAATGAAGTGAACATGGATGGGAAAAGAAAAGGGTATCTGTTCTTTTTTTTTCCTCCAATTTTTCTTCTTTATTAATGATCATTTCAATACAGAAATAATGAAAGATGTATAATCTAGAGTGGTTTTCTTCCATTATAAATTGAAATTCCATTTGAAATTGAAAGGGTTTCAGTACATTTTCAGTAGGAAATAATGGATTTCAAGGCCAGGTTGTGACATAATGGACTTTAAGATCATGGGCTGGCTACAGGCATCATGTATTCTATGCAATTAATTGTTAACTAGTGAAGAGATTTTTATTATTAAATTATATATTCTATAATTTTTAAATTGTCTCTGTCAGTGCTTTGAAATCTCTGCCTCTCAAGTGAGGGAACTTGTGACCTCATTTATCACATTCCTCTCCCTATTAGCATGTATTATCAGAAATACAAAAATGGGGAACCTAAAAGGCAGAATTGGAGCATGATCCATTGTTTAGAGGAACAAGATATTAAGAGTAATCTGATATGTTTTAAAGGAATGATATTAAATGAAGAATTACAAAAATAACAATGAATGAAAAGTCAGGAACAATGTGATCATTTGAATGAGGGCTTCACCAGTCATGGAACTGCTTTAACTGCAGCCTCTTCAAGCCTTTCAGGATGAAAGCATCCCTCTCTCCCTGCCCTTTCCTTGCTTCAGAGGCCTTCTACATGGACCTGAAGACAGTCAGTTTCACATGTTTGTCATACTTTCTCTGAAAGATGAAAAAAAAGAAAAAAAGACAAACACTAGTTAAGTTTATCCAGGCCAAAACATTATTGCTCAGATGGTAATAATCCTGAGAAATCAATACCAGTGCTGTAGGGCCTACAGAGAATTTGAATAACAAACATTCCTATAGTTATTCAAAAGAAAACACTTTATCTGCAGAAATGTTCCATCCTTTTAACTGCATTCATCTTGCTGATTAGTAGTGATATTGGAAAGCCTAGCAACAGTTTAGTGCAAAATATTGGAAGACCCTTCAGGCAGGCAGCAGCAAAGCAAAACCTCCTCCAAATACCATAGGTAAGTCTATGTATGAGCTGAGGGGTGGCACAGGGACATAGGAAAAAAAAAATTAAAGCTTAATAGTTAAAGGCACCAAAATAAGTCTCTTAATGCTAGTGATAAAGCAGTATGCTGTCTGTAAACTGGGCTTCTAGATGGGTTTGTTTATTCTTTCTTTCCAATAATTTGCACAGTATTAGGAGCACCTTGAATACCTTCAGTAATTTTTTAATCTGACAAAGACAGTCTTTATGAGTACTTTGATTTCTCTTTTTATTTCATATATATGTCCATATTATGTGTGGATATAAAAGTGAGGGAGCAGATAAACAGATTGCAAGTTAGGGACTAGTAAATTTTACATCTACTCTATAGCATCTGTCTTTTCTATTGGAATCTATTGTAGAAAGAAGCCTACAATGCAAGTGTGAAATTCCACTCTCTGCAGCAAACCAACACGAAGTCTGCGCATTCATAAAGTGCAAAGCTTTCTTTGTTGTCACATTTTCAATCAATTCTGATTTTTTAATGCTTTTTCCATTGGTGCTTCTGTGTATCTTGCTTCTTGTCTGTTTTTGCTTAATTTTTTCTATCACGTACAGCATAGGTATTGCTATACTGGGTCAGACTTGTGCTTCGGATAATCTGGTGTCTTGCCTACCAAATAGCCAGCAGTAGGTACTTTGCAGGACTGAAAAAAACATCAGCTCAGGTAGATTTGAGTTAACCTGTTCTGTATCAAATTTTCCCCTAAGTCTTTATATTCAAATGTTAGTTTAAATACTGGAACACAAGGTTAACATTGCAAAAATTGGTTGACCTGCTATACCCAAGTGCATTCAGTCTTTCTTATTCACTGTGTGTGGATCTGTAGCTCCAAATAAAGAAGTTGTGTGAGGGTAGAATCAGGTGAGTTGCTCCTTTGAATATCCCTATTCTGACAGTTTACCGGAAGAAAAGAAAATGATGGAAATGGCAAAAGAATTGTTATTTAAGGCACTTGTTATTTCCCTGTAAAATTATGCCTGTGTCTGCTGAGCAAAATGTTATCTAAACAACCATACAAAAATTATTTTAGATTATATTTGTTATAGTTGACCCTTACTCTGTCCACTATTCTGCCTTTCAGTGTTCCTATGCCAGGCAATGTAAAGATAGGGCTGTAGTGCACCAGAGGGATAGCTCTGACAGGCTTAGCAATCTCCTATTGGCTGCCTACTGCTCCAAAGATTAACTAGGTGAGAAGTTGATTTTTATCATCCCCTTTCCTACAGAAATTTTTGATTTAATAATTCTTGTTCAGTGCATAACTAGTGCAGCTTGTTTTTTCAAATATTGCCCCATGTCTTAAAGAAATAACGCAGATAGTCATAGTTCTTGCTTAGCTGAATCTCCAGCACTGTTCCTTGGTTTCTAGCAGTATTTAGCAGTACAGTTTTCCTTGGGATTAAGTTAACGTGGTCATTATTATGCCCACTTTCCATTATCTACATTTGATCCCTAAAAATAGAAGACTGATTTTAACTTGGCCCCACTGCATTTAAATCCATTAATAGTGTTGACTTGGGCTGTGTATGAGATCTCCTTGATCCTCATCCTTTTCGGTATTCAGGCTATTACACCATTTTCTGTCATCACTTACATACTTCTTTGGCAGGTGAATTGTGCTTTTGCTCTTCATTCTCAAAAGTAGGGAACTTTCTCCCTTTTGACTCTGCAATCATAATACAAAGAAGTGTTTTCTTCTATCAAATGAACCTACACAGGTTTATCTGGAGTATTTTCCACCTTTAAGTCAGGAATATCTGACTTATTTTATGAAGATGGCTAACAGATTTTAACTAGAATTCATGTCAAGGCCTCTCTAAATATTGATTTTATATTCAGTGTGTAGTAGAATTTCCACAGATGAAAAAAAAAGAGTAATCTGGAGTTTTGTTAGTGAATCAGAATGACAAATGCCTGAAGCGTTAGCTACGTATTCACATGCTGCAATGGGTCTGATTTCTGTAGTTGTTGAATATCTACTTTATTTGGATGAAATTAATGCATGCTGAGCATATATTGCATTTCCAGCATAACTCAGGTCCTTAAGAAGACAGATTTAAATCTCACTATAGTGAGCACTATTAGCAGCACTAATCTGATAGAACATTTTTTCTGGTGTTGCTCACACTGCAAATTATGAGAATGGATTATACACCCAATGTCAGGTATCTGAAATAAAAACATGGGTGTATGTTTACCCTTTAGGCCTTTAAGTTCTTTCTACCTTTTTGAACTTTTGGGCATCTAGTAGTTTGGCAGCTACAAATCTCAACCTGCCCTTCAGTCCTATGTACCCTGCTTCGTACTTCCTTACTTTGGATATCCAATTATACCTGCAAAATTAGGATCTTTATCTAGTAAAGTTAATTGTTGTACTCAACATCGATCAGTGAAAATAATGATGTGGACACTGCTATGGAGTACATCTTCTTTCTCATTCTACAACCTCACAAGGTTATTTTGTAAATAAATTAATGTTTATGAAGCACTCAGATGCAGTTGTGAAGAGCATTGTAGAGAAGCTCAGAAGAAAGCTTGTAATTCTGTGTTCAGTGCATGTTTAGCATAGAATGCAGTAGATAAAGCCTAGGGCCACACATTTACCACCAAAGAGGAAAAAAAATATCAAATAGCTGTTCATTAAAGCAACATTATCTATCACGTGCAATGAATGAGGCAGAAATCCAGATACTGGATTTCTTTCTGCTTTGCAGCACTCAACTTTGCAGTCTTAATAGAATCAGAGAATCCTCAAAGTTGGCAGAGACCTTTAAAAGTCATCTAGTCCAATTCCTCTGCAATGAACAGGGACACTGCAGCTAGATCAGGTTGCCCAGGGCCTGGTTCAGCCTTGCCTTGAAAGTCAATAGGGATGGGGCATTCACCACATCTTTGGGCAGCCTGTTCCAGTGCCTCACCACCCTCACTGTAAAAGACTCTCCTAAATCCATCCTATTTAAGCTGGAAACCATTTCCCCTTGTTCTATCACAACGTACCCTGCCAAATAGTCTGTTCCCTTCTTTCCTGATGCTGCAAGCCACTATCTGGTTTCTCTGGAGCCTTCTTTTCTCCAGGCTGAAAAGCCCCCAGCTTTCTCAGCCTGTCCTCCTAGGAGAAGTGTTCCATCCCTTGGATTATTTTTGTGGCCCTCCTCTGGATACATTCCAACAGGCCCTTGTCTCTCCTGTACTGAGTACTCCAAATCTGGACACAGTACTCCAGATGAGGCCTCCCCAGTGCAGAGTAGAGGGGCAGGATCACCTCCCTCAACCTACTGGCCACACTTCTTTTGATGCAGCCCAGGATATGCTTGGCCTACTGGGCTGTGAGGGCACATTGCTGGCTCATGTCCAGCTTGCAATCAGTCAGTACTCCCAGGTCTTTTTCAGCAGAGCTGCACTCAATCCTTTCATCCCCCAGCTTGTATTGGTTATGGGGATTGCCTCGACCCAGGTGCAAGATCTTGCACTTGAATTATTTGAACCTCATGAGGTTCACCTGTGCCTACTGCTTAAGCCTGTCTACGTCCTTCTGGATGGCTTTCATGTCCCTCTGATGTATTGGCTGCACCCCACAGCTTGGGAGTGCACTCAACCCCACTGTTGATGTCACTGATATAGATATTAAAGAGTATCGGTCCCAGCACTGGCCCCTGTGGGACACCACTCATCACTGATCTCCATCCAGACACTCAGCCATTGGCCACTGCTCTCTAGATTCAATCCTGCAGCCCAGCTCTTTGTCCACTGAACAGTTCACATATCAAATCCTCGTCTTTCCTGTTTGGAGAGAAGGGTATTGTGTCAAAGGCCCTACTGAAGTCCAGGTAGATGACATCAGTGGCTCTTCCATTGTTCATCAATGTAGTTACATCATCATAAAAGGTCACTAAGTTAGTCAAGCAGGATTTATGTTTGGTGAAGCCATGCTGGTTCTTCTGTATAACTTTCAAGTGTCTTAGCATAGTTGATTACTCCATGATCTTTCCTGGCACAGAGGTGATACTGAAATGGTTAATCCTTTTCTTCTTCATTTCTCTGATCATAATTTCTTATGTTCTACTAACAAAAACAAGGAAGTCACAGAGATGGTATACTATTGAAACCAGCATAGCTCATTGGTAGATATGTAGTATTAATTCCATGTATATTAACCACTTAAACTAATAGAATAACTACAATAAATGTTTGTTCAATCTGTGCGTTCCAGCGCAAGAGGAAGAGAAAATAATTTGTCAATTTGCTGATAGCAGAAAAATGGTGGGAATCCAAATTCATGAATGCCAATACAAGTTTTGGAGGGAAATTTGATGTAGTGGAAAAATCTCTCTCGGTTCTATTTCAGTCTATTCTGTTCCCTCTCTCTCTCTCTTCTTTTTTCTTTTCTTCCTTCTTTCTTTTTTCTCCCCATTTCTAGAACTTCTGCTTGTTCAGCCTGGCAGTATTTCCAACCAGCCTCATTTCCATTCTCTTTATTAGCCCTAATCCTTTGCATATATCCTATTTACATGACAGATCTAGCTCCATTTTTTTTTAACTCCATCATTGCCATGTTACTTCACAGCAAAACGTACTCAGAGTCCTCTAAATTTTGACCTGATGATTTGAAGGACTTTTGTCAGTTTATGAGAGTAACTCCAATCTTCATGTACTCTAGATTAATTACTTCTGTAGTCATCCCTATGTCCATTCCTAATCCCACTAATCTTAACAGAGACTCAATAGCATATATATTTTGTGTACGATGACTAGATGGCTTTCCAAAATCACATTAAATTTATTTCATTATATTAGAAGATCAATGCCAACTGTTCCCACTTCATTCTTATTATAAACTGGGTCACCAGGCTGAATCCTTTCTAGGGAAGCACGCAGCCCATGTCGTATATGTTAGCCTGGAAAGCGTTGGCTAACAAATAGTGCAACAATGTCAGAAGGGGATGTGGCTCTTCGATACAAATTCCTTTCCAAATTGCACCAGGTTAGCACTGATTAACTCATTTCATTATAATGCTGTCACTCCTGACATCCACAGGAATAAATGAGTAAAACCAGGAGCCTGAATATATTTCTATTGAATGTTTACACACCTACCTTAGCAGTCTGAAATAACGTTCATAGCTAAAACAGATTTTAGTCATGCTACATTGATCAATGTGGAATGTAAAGTTCACTTTAAAACAAGCAATAAATACTAAATACTTGATGAGTGTTAGAAAAAGGGAAGATTGTAAATGCAGTCACTGTTGTGTTTATTTTGTACCAATGGATAGGTGTATGGATCTATAGAGATCTAGATATTGCACTGAGACTGACATATATAGAGATAATTATAGAGACATGCTTTTTGACCTTTATAACTAAGAAGAAATTTATAGGAAAGAAAATATATATATATATATGAGTGTTCAGATACACTTAAGGTTCATTGACATTTCTGCATTCTATGGCTTTTCGGATATTGCATCTTGGAGAATAAGCAAGGGTCTTGAAGAATGTTAGCATGGTACCTGAATGTCTTCAGCTAACCTGGAGATTCATACATAAATTTCTATGTTGGCTTTATATATTCATCATGTACCAAATGGCTTTTGATGATGTTAACATAAATAGGAAAGTGCTTGTCTCACCCAAGACAACATATTTCTCCTAACTTCTTTATTTCTTTTAAGTATTTCTTGAAGGTCTTTTGAAGGTGAAAGAATTTGTTCTGACAGCAGATTTTTATACTGGATTACCTAGTATTTCCTGCTGACAGCTGACTAGCGTTGACCACTGTTAGAATGTAGTACTTTAAGAATGTTTTCTCTTGACTTACATACAAAAGAGTTTTTCAGCACTCTGCATTGGACTGCCAAGTCTGGACAGATTCACACAGCTAAAATATTTTTTTAAAAACATTGCAGAAGGCATGAAGTAATTTTCAACAGGAAGAACAAAATGTTCTGTAGGTATGTCCAGAGGGATTCTCTTGTAAGAAGATACTGTGGGAAAATTTATCATTTGATGCAGTCTAGCATTTTCCAGAGGTAGAATCAGTCTTTGTAAGCAAAGAATAAGTTATCTCTGGCAGGAATATGTTCATAATATAAAAGCTGGAAAAAAGATCCTTCACAGGAGAAGAAATCCTTCTTCATCTCTGACTCAGTTCAGATGTTGATGAAGTGATATTTGTCCTTTCTTGTGCCTTTGCCATGTAGGCTGCTCTTGAGAAGATATGTTATTTTTCTGGCACTGTTGGAGAACCAAATACCTTTTTGATAACTAACTCATATATTCTCACAGTAGTTCGCAATAGGCTGATGTTCTTTATATGAAACATTTTACTGGAAATGCAACTGAATGTTATTTCTCTGGTTTTGCTTGTCTGCTCTATTTCTTCTTGCATATTTTCATTTTTTCATTTTTTCTGCCTATCTCTCATCATATTCGACCTTCAAGAAGGGTTGATCTTATTCTTGTACTCTACTCCTCCACTCCTTTTTTTTTTTTTTTTTTTTTTTTTTTTTTGAGTTAGACCTTTCAATTTCCCTCCTTTCCATTCTTCACCTCCATCTCGTTTTCAACTGTCCAAGAGATTCAAGAAACCTCTCCAAGGTTTTTCTGCTTTGGATTCATGAGAAGTGCACTGTATCTTGAAAGTAGCAGGGAGAATATTTCTGCTAAGTCAAATTTTAACATGTGCTCCTAGTACCTGGTTTAGTATAGTTTCTCTTTGGGGAGAAAAAAATAATTTCAAAACTCTCATAAAAGAAAACATAAAAGCAAAGAAAAATTATATATAATCACATTTTCTCATTATTTTCTGAACACTGTAATTAAACATTGATTTTAGGACCAGAATTTACAAATGCCTCTAAACCATATTTAGCAAAATAATGTAGTTCCATTTCAACATGCTGGAGCTTGAAAAACTTGTTGTCACATCTCTGTGACTGTGCAGAACTTCCATGATAATAGGGAAGTGGGACCTTGGCCACTATACCATGTAAGAGTTAATTTTCCTTCTTTTTTAATAAAAGTTTCTAACTGTTTGTGAATAAAATTGATTGAATGTGAACTGAGGTAATGAGCATTTCATGAATCTACACGCAGGTAATTTTCATGCATCTGTACTTGCTCTTAGGCGTTCCGTGTAGCCATGCAATGAAAGGTACAGGGCTGTTTGTTCTGCTCCTCTTCGAGGAGGGCCTGTAAGAGAACATTGTGAATATTTTTAAACTGATCCAAAGGCAGGTAGATACTGGAGTCACTTTCCAAAAAGGCCAGAGAAAATACAGATAGTTGTGCTAGATGAGGTGTGTATGTTTTCTTCTTTTTCTTTCTGATCATTTAGATCTAACTGAGCAAAGTATATGTCTGACTGAATAGACAAGCAGAAACCAGTCATGTGACTGTGAAATCACCTGGAGATGCAGGGCTGGCAATCAGAAAAAGTAGGCTCATCATCTTTGGAGTTAGTAGAAAGAAATCATAAAAAAATAGGAGCATTGTTGGACTCCTACCATCTTTTCTTCTCCATAGGATAGATACTAGTACATGCACTGACTTTGGCAGTATTTTCAAAGTCAGTCGGCCTCTGGGACTATCCTGCATATTGTTCTCAATTGTTACATTCTTATATACATCTGTACACATGGGTGTAATCAGCCTGTGTCAGGCAACGATGTCATTGGATTAATGAAAAAGCAATCAATTTGGTTTTTGTAGTGTCATCTAAATGTGTGTTGCAGAAGAGGGCTGTTTCTTCATTTTTAAAGAAAAAAAAAAAAGGACAGATTTTCTTACTGTGTAAGAACAGAAGCAGCTTTTCTAATCTTCAGGTTATATTTTGATACAGTCCTTCAGGCATCAGCTTTAAAACTCCCATCAATGTTAACAGGAATTTTTTGTGCCTCAGTCTAAAATAATATTTTGAGTCTTTTTTTTTCCTTCTGGTGAGGTAAAAAATTCCCACAACCCTACTTAGAATATTTGGTTGTGAGTGTGACCCATACTTGCAGACTGTAAAATGCAGTGATCTCTGAATAATTTAGAAGGGTTGGTGTTACCTGTTCCCATGTTATAGATGAAAAAAATGTAAGACACTAAAATGTCTGAAGAGCAACTTACACAATAAACAAACTAATGAAGAAGGGTTCTTATCCTTTGACATTAGCCTCTGAACCTTCCATGAGGCATCAGTGACATACTTCCTAACATTTGTTTTTCAGGTAAGATTATTAGAATTTCTGAGAGGTAATTTGTGCAAATACAAAGGATTTAAAAGA
Source organism: Chrysolophus pictus (assembly GCA_037305975.1). Lineage (NCBI taxonomy): Eukaryota > Metazoa > Chordata > Aves > Galliformes > Phasianidae > Chrysolophus > Chrysolophus pictus. The sequence continues at coordinate 35,741,590 of CM074580.1, forward strand.
AAATAAGCAGTTCAAAATAGTAGGGGCAATCTGTTAGATATGTTTTCACCAGCTCTGCAGTTCAGACAAAAACAAAGATTAAATATCAAACTGACAAAATTTAAACAGTTGTAAAAGAATACTTCTATCTTAAATTTTAAAAGATGTTTTAGGTAGTGACTCGTCCCATTTCTATGGCAAACAAAGTTCATTTCTCTTTTTGCTCCAGACAAGTGCTGGATTAAATTGTAGTATGTTAATCAGCATACACAATCAGAATACAGCTTGGAAACATAAAAAAGATGCTCCACTATTTAACCACATGAAAATGAAATATTAGTTTCATGTGTCCCAATCTCTCAATCCCAGTCTTTTCCCTAAAGAAAATCTCTCTAAAATGAGGAATAAGGTAAAGAAAATCTCTCTAAATAAGGAATGAGATAAAACTTTCCTCATGTTTTGATGGGGATGAATACTGAGATTTCAGTTGTAACTGGGATAACTGATGGAATCATGTTACCAAGGCCAAACAGCAGCTACAGACAGGTGAAAAACCTTCAACCTGGTGAAAAATAAATAATTTTTAAAGGTCACATTGGCCTTGGAGGAAAGTAATTGCAGCGAAACCAATTGTCAGAGTAAGTCTTGTGTTTGGGGTCTTGAAAAGATAGGCCTTGAAAATCAGAGTTTTAGTTAAATATGATTGCTGATCATACGCTAGAAGTCATAATGAAGCAATTTAGAGAAACTTGTTTTCAGATTTTTGTTTAAATTAAAACATATATTTTTCAGAAATATGTATTTCTCTTTAAAGTCAAATATGCTTGCCTGCTCCCTCGCACACACATGAATGTCATATTTTTACCCAGGATGTTGTGTGAGCCAATCTTGACTGGATCTTTCTCTTTGAAAGAATGTCTTCCTCCCACATTGTTAAAATAAATAAACAATTCTCTGTAGGCTTTATCATCTTCATGCAAAGTGTGTGGGGGAGAAGTATTTCACCCAGTTGTAAACTGAAGAAAATAGCTATCAGTTCCCTCCCTGCTGGAGGCACATTCAGGAAAAGTATAAAAATTAAAGGGAAAATTGAGTTTCCAGCTTGAGAGGGGCAAATGATGGAACATAGTGAATTCCCAAGATTATTGGTGTGTTTAGGCCATCTTCCATCCAAATTACGATTCTTGCCCATCTGTCACAGACTTTGATCACGTCACTCACTAACAACTGCCATAGCTAGACTCCAAGTTGTGTTAAGTTTTGGAAGACTGAGTATTGTTATTGGAAATGGACAAATGGCTTTCAGAACCTCTTTGCAGATTAAACTCTCCAAGGACAGCTCATGTATTCCTTTCAAATCCCACACTGCAAATAGTGTAAATTGTTAGCAGCTTTGTGGTAAATGGGAATGCCTCTTCTTTCTCTGCTCTATGTTGCTCTTTCTCACAAGTAATTTTCTTTGCTTACAAGAGTGGCAGAATTTAGCATTGTAGACAATTGAGCTTACTGCTTGTTTCCTGAAGAGCTCCCACAAACATATTTTTAAATCCTTGAAATTGGATTGTTGACCATGAAGTTGCATATATTTGTCTAATATATGTCACTTCTTACCATATATGCTTACAAATTTTTTGTCCCAAATGAAATTCATCCAGTGTTTTGTGTTTGCTATAAATACACAACTCAGCTGTATTTCTATCCTTTGTGTCAACATTAAAATTCCCTTGTTCTATGTTTAGCTTGAATAATTGCCAAACTGTTTGCAATTAGAACTCTAGCATATGACCTCACAGTGATTTATTCCTTCGTTTCTTTCTGTATTTAATACATTTCAGATATTGAAAATACCAAATCTTTGTCCTTTTATTTTGATGTTTATCAGTAATGGAAACATTCCAAAACAATCAGCCAAATACCTATGCTTTGTTCATTTATTGCCTTCTCTGAAGATAAATTGACTGTACTCAACTCTCTTCAGCATTTTTCTTCACCTAGATATTATTGCCTTGTGCAGCCACCCCAAGGTGACTGTTATCACTTAATTAAATCCTTGCACGCTGGGAAGAAAAAACAACATTGTTCGTTCATAACCCCAAGGAGGTTTTTTTTTTCTTTAAGCCACTAAGCTTTTTCCCTGTTTTATTAACTTATTCCTGGCTACAACAAGACATACTTTGTTGATGAGCAAAAGGTTGTATTAGCTTTTTATTTTCTGGGTAAACTTATCTTTTCTCTGAGAAAAAAAAAATGTGGGCATTACAACAAAGAAAAAAATGGGATCTCTCCAAACCCTGCAATTCTAGTAAAGGTTTGTGTAAACATCAAGCTAGTAAAGAGAAACAGGGGAGTAGCAGGAAGGAAACGAGAAAATAAAATGCAAACATAAAATTGGAACAAGACAAAAAAGTAAGGTGACGTGTATATACATGGAGAAATGACTGCAGTGCTAAGGGAAAATCAGCATAAAGAATAGCATTTTTTGAAGAGAAAAATACATCAGAGCTCTTTATGTTACTGTCTAGGGTAGCATCTTTTTATTAGCCTCCTGGTTAATGTCTTCTCTCTGTTTATTGATTGTAGACTGCACAACACTGTGTATATTACCTTTGCACGTTTTTTTCCACAGTGCACAATCCTACTTGAAAACTGTAAGAGGAAATATTGCAGATGAGCCATTCACTGAATATGTGAGACCTGTGATTTGCTTTTATGTTCCTTTAAGCACAATACTCCATATGAGAAAGTTCACTTGAAGCAGTAAGTTGCCAGAATATGCTGCCTTTTAGCTCATTTCTAGTCCATTAAACGAAGGACCAGAAAATAGGTTTATCTGCTCTAAAATTTGGGCTCAAACAACCATATATATTTGTTCATGATGCTAAATCATTTTGATACCTGCTGTGTTCAACAAGCGTTTAGAAAAAGTAAATGCTATTTAAAGCTCTAATATTTGTAAGAGCAGTTTATGCTGTGATATCATTTGTATGAAAAGCGTAACGTTTTAGTGTGTAATAGGACATGGCTTTGAAGTAGTTGGATAATTGTGATTTTTGAAATACTATTACATGTAACATGTAGACTATAACTATTGTAGGTCACAGTAATATACATTTGTGTGTGAACTTCAAAATATTGCTGAATTTATGTGGATCTGCTCCAAATCCATCATGTCTTTATATATGCCAGTAGTTAGTTTCTAGGAATTCTCTGTTTGTGCTAAAATTTCAGCCTGAATTCTGTGATTATTATTTTTCTGTGCATTTACTTTTTTATCGACAGTTTTCTAAATCAAAACATAATTTTACAACATTTTTATAGCTTAAATTTCTCCCTTTCTTAGCAATACCTTCAGAGACTCAAGGAATGCTTTCTAATCTGTGAACAGTGGATTTGACACCCACAGGGATATTAACCCATACTCTCTGGTTTTGTCTAATCTATTTTACCTTTGAGGCCTGTAGACTATCTACAGATCTATCTGCACATCTTAATGAATATATCACAGAGGTATCTGTAGTCTCTCTTTTTCTTTTTCAAACAAAGGTAATAGCAGATTTATCAGTTACCATTTTTAGTTTTTTTTAGGTATGGTTTGAAATTAATGTTAGAGAATAGTTCAGAAAACACTAATTCTGCTCCAGATTAACTTTTGGGGTCAAAAGGTTGAGTTCCTTCAGAAGGAGGTTTGGCATCACTGAGATCTTTCGGAGAGGATTCTGGCCAGAATTTGGTGTTTAGATTTGTTACTCCAGATGCACTAATGTCAAATAGCTGCAGTACGTGCATACTTTTTAGTTTTGTCAAACCTTTTTTTTTTTCTTGAGAGTTGCTAATTGGAAATTCTGGTTCTACGTTTGCGTTAGATGTAAATGGATGCAACAGATGAGTTTTGAATTTGACAGATGCAAACAGTTGCAACAGATGAATTTTCAAAAATAATTTTAAAGTAGGTTGTGGTATCAGTGGGGGGAATAGTGTCTTCATTGTAGAGTTGGAAAATGGCACAGGTATTTTGTGAGGGAGAATTTTATTCCAACAGCTAGAAATATGTGGCAAGATAAAGTGCAGCATAAAACAAGAATGCTTTAAAGTTTCATGCAATGTGAATGTCTATCATTTAGGGTCAAAAAGCTTTTGAATTTCCAAGCACCCTGCTAGGTTTATTTTATCATCTCTTAAAAAACATAATTTAGAAATAAAAACAGTTTGTCTCAAGTGCTTAGGAAATATGCTTTATCAACTTGAATTGGAATCCTGCTATGGATAGAACTAGGCAGAAAAACTGTTTAAACACTAACGCAGAACTCAAACAATCCTCTCAGATGTGTAAAACATTTGGTTGTATTTCAGTTACTCTGTGTTGCGTATGCTTCTGCGTTTTCCCATCTGGTTTCAAGCCAGAATCAGGGAAGGACTGAAAAAAAAAAAAGCATTTCTTTTTCACTATAGTGACTGAAAACAGATTGAAGAAATTCAGATAAATGTCGGAACTCATTAAAGCATGACCACTTAAATTTATTTATTTTAAGTTAGAAGGGTTGCTGCCAATTAAAATGGCAAATTTATATGCAGAGGTCTATCCATGCTGCTTCCTCTGTTATGTGTCAGGCAGCATGTTCATTTGGAAGGTAACAGTACAGAAACTGAACTGGAAAGGCACTGATACAGCAGCATTAAAGGCACTGACCAGAATCTAGTTGCCTCTGTGATTTTGGCTCAAGGTAGGTTTCCAGCGATTTAAGGAAAGGAAATGAAATGGAGAAAATAGTAAGCTACTGAGACAGGTAAAATTAATTTTGAGGAAATTCTGTTCTTTATATATAGAGAGAGATTTTATTTTTTTTTTACGAAAAGGTTGAAGTTAAACCTACAATAGAAGTTCTTACGTTTGATACGCTGTGAGTAGGACTTGAAAGTGAGCTGCACCAGGGAGATGTTGTCAAACTGCAACATTACAGGACCTCCAGGTAGCAAGAGCAGGAATTTAATGCTGTGCAGTAATGATGCCAACATCACTGAATAAACTGCCTGTGATTTAGAGAACCAAGCAAACGTGTAAGGTATTGCTAGGATCTGCAAAAAGATATTGCTCAAGGCAGGAGACAATAGCAGGTATTTGTGACTTCTTAAAGGAGACAAAGGGAGAATAATATCACATTGGATGCAGAAAAAGCTAGGATTTTACACTCTCACTGAGTGCTTCTGAATTAAGAGAAAATGATGCTAATGCTTGATAAGAATAGAAGAGGGTTTTTTTCACCAGTTCTGTAGATGAAGGCAATTTTAGCACAGTCACCTTAGGAAGAGGCTTTAACTTCACATCTCACTAGTTGGAGTGAAACAGATAATAGCAGTATGGAGCATCATGTCAGTTCTGACTCAGGACAAGGGATACTACATCCTGATTGTTGACATGCACAATAAATAGCATTAGGAATGGTGGCATCAAGACATATTTGGAGCTCTTTAGATAAAGTGGTGTGTGCACTATTGGCACAGCAGACAGATATTGTACTCTGCAATCTGAATGAAATCTTGAGCACCATTTGATGAGCAGGTTATTGATATCTCAAGATGGAGCTGCTCCAGAGGGGACCCCCTAAGGGCATTTCGTGACAGTGCGGCTGCATGCTAAAACTGTGGTAAACAAAGAAATGTTTTCATATGGTTACCCTGAAACTGACTTTCTAAAGATGATCTTGGTTGAAACCTTGTATTTCTGGCTTCTGCTGGTGGTATATGGATAAATTATAATCCACTCACCCCTCCCTACATTAGAAAGTAGGATTTTTATTATGGAAAAACAGATCCTTCATTATCCTGGCAGAGGTGCCACTATAATGTATCAACTTGCATTTATAAAAGAATATAAACCTTATTCACTGATAGAACTGCTCAGTTGATGTGCTTGAATTTATGCAATGAGCTGGTAAACAGCAAAATCCATACTTATCTTTACCTACATAGGCTCAGGGGGGAGTGGGGAGGGGGGCGGAAAGGAGGGAAGCAAGGGAGGAATAGAGTGAGGTGGGGAGGGAGAAAAGTAGTATTTTCTCACATTCTAGGGTGAGATTGGAGTCCTACTGATGGCAGAGGTACACGCTTGTCTTCTTACCTGCTCTCACATTCCAGCTGTGAAGCAGAATTGGAAGGTCAGTGTAGTGTTTTGTAATGACAAACTGGTTCATTGCCTGAAATCATTCAGGATAGACCTCCGATTCCATCAGGATAATTGATTTTCACATACATGTGCAGTACTGCACTCCAACCTCAAAGCACTAGAAGAAAGTACAGCAACCCAGCATAGAGACATCAACTTTATTGTGTAGAAAGCAGATTCAATGCCCAGTTTCTTCAGGGGAAGATTCTGACATACTTCTATTATTAATGAAATGTCTAACTTGTTTCAGGAAATTGTTTTTCTATTAGTCTTGTCAGCTCACAGTACTCCTATGTTCCCTGCTCTTAACTCCACAGCAGAGTAAATGACTAGCAGCTTTTCCATGTGTGCTAGAGTAGTACAACATAGTTTTCTGTAGACTTCCATCTCATCTTCTATGGACTTTTGTGTCTAAGACAGTGTGGGCTGGCTGAGGATTTTTCAGTGCCCAGGAAATCTTTAAGCTCTTTCTGCTATGTGAATGATATTGTGCCTGATACTGTAGGAACACAGTACAGCAAAGGCTCATGAAAGGTCTTTTCTCCATTATCAGTTTTCCCTTAATCTGGAGGAATTTCTCTGAGATCTTTGCTTGCTTATCAAATCTACCATTAGAATCTATTGCTAGGATGCTGTTAGCAGGAGTATGAAGGCATGCAGGGCAGAGGAAACTAAGTTGAAAGTGGGAAGAAATACTTCAGCATCCAGACCTCAAAGAGATGTGGGTATGTTTTATCGTGCCCACCTAAACCTTTCTAGTAACTTGCAGGATTTGTTCATGACAGTCCTGATCCTTCTTGTTTCAAGGGTCACAGAGGTACAAAATCAATAGTAACAGTCCTGGAGACATTTCTTTGCTGATCCTGAATAGAAAAGCAAATGGCTGCTTTAACTTTGTCCAGCTGTATGTGTATACTACAAGTCTTCAAAGTGGACACCTATGGAACTGCTACAGAATTCCATACGTGTAGGAAAACTTGGTGTAGGAAATGGATTACCACCTTAGTACACAGAGAAGGGACAACTGGAGAAATTCTCAGCTAATTAGGACCAGGTTCTGCCTTCTTTGAATTATAACTTGGGATAAAAGGCTGAAGATAAGAAGATAGGATTGCTGAGGGGTTTTTTTGTGTTCATTTGTTTTTGCTGTTGTTGTTGTCCCCATACATCTCTCAGAGATTAGTTAGAAATGGCACTGGATTTGATGGACTTTGGCTATGTTTCTTCTATTCTCTGATCTTAATTTCTCTATATTCTGTTGTCTATAAAGTATTCTTAACATGATCTTCTTTCAAGAAGAGTATAAATCCGTATGATAGGCTAGGTAAAGGACTCAACTCCGTTTGTCATTCAAATCTATTTTGGTTATCTGTATTATCATGTAATAAGTTAAAGAGGCATAAGCCTCTCATCCTGTTATTTCCTGAGCAAAGCATCTCTGCTTCTCGTGTTCTCACTTCCATTGCAGTTTCGTACTCAGTTGCGGACTGAAGGGCTAATTCTCGTAAGCCAGTTGTCAGGACCAATCATTGGAGCATCCTGAGCACCTGCTGATGAGTGCAGGTGTTATTTTAAAAGTACAATTAACTAATCTTCCCAATTCTTTTGTTTAGTTTTTAGACAATAAACATGTGGATAACTTTATCTGTTTACTTTCACATAGTATCAGATTGTGTATATTAAAAAAAAATGTTAACCACAAAGGCAGATAATACAATGTTTATGAATGATTTGAATGGACCTTACGTAAACTGAGGTAGTCATACAACATAACATAAAGGGGCTTTAAACTTGCTACTTTGACAAACAATAATATTCACAGTAATACTTTCTACTTCCAGTCAGTTACGCTTTTACAGACACTTCTATCTGCGCTATGGGTTCCATTCAGATCAGCTTCCCACAGTCTCTTTCTGGTGTTCGGTCTGAGATGCAGATCCAGGGACTTAGCCCTTATCTTGTCAGCACTCCATAGCTCCTGCTACTCTGTCAGTTTACCCTTTTGGTTTTGGCACTCGTAGTAGTAAATACTGTAAGCACTTGCAAAATATTAACTCCTTAGGGCAGCACCTCTTGGAACACAAATGCATGTATGACCTGAATATTTGTACCAACAAAGAACAGAAACCACTTGATATTCAAATTCTGTATATCCAAAGCAAATCCAATCAATCCACAGCCAGATATACGCTTAACTTTGGTTGAAACAATCAAATTCTGAAAGTAAATGGTAAATAATGTAATCTCTCTATGATCATTCTTACCCTAAATAGTACATTGGATTGTATTAGATGGGGCAGTTATTGCCATTACAATATGCTGTCCAAACAGTCTGGAAGCATAACTAGACATCCTATATAATTGAAGGGTAGGAGTTCATCAGGAATGGGCATCATGAAAATGATAAAGATCATGAAGGTCAGCTTTAATACACAACCCCCACAAAACAGAATTTTAACTAAGTGCAACAATGTTGAATCCCTCTCTCAAGAGTCTTTTTTTCTCCCTTTTTCTTTTACACTAATTGCGTACCTTTTTTCTCTCAGGAAAGAGAATAGTAAAGAGAAGATAAATATCCTGCCTAGTAAGGTTTTAACTTCAAATATATTCAGCACTGGTTAGTATAGCATGTACTAATGAAATCAGTGTTTTCTTTCACTAATGAATAATTTATGCAGAAGATCGGAAAATTAACAATAGCATTTTTCAATGAGAACAGCAATTTTTCATCTTTTTATTTTGTACTAGCAGATCCCAGAATGGTCCATTAATAGTTTAAATGTTCTGTTGAAAACTTAAGTCTATATACAGTAAGCTCATTTTTCTGTTACTTTTCAAAGATCCATTCAGTTAAAGCTGAAGGTACTCAGACTGAATAGTTCAGATTGTTCAGACTTCTGAGTAGTTCACTTTTCACATGAAAAAGTTCAGTTTGAAATTTATCAGAGTGCAGACTACAGATGTGGAAACCACAGATACAGAAATACAGAGGGAATGCACAGTTTATTTAACATGTTCTTGCTATGAAACCTTTATGAAACTATTTTCATTACATGTAAAAAAAAGCATGTATTTTTGACTTATTATCTTCCACCCATTCCAAAAAAAGTAAAGAGAGTAAACTCATATTTCCTATCTACTCACTTCCTATGCTACTCACCTTGTAAAATATATTACTCAAAGGAGAGATTGCCTCATCCCCTGCACAGGGATGAAAATGGTTCAAAAACTTCAAGTTCTATCATGTCATCAGACTATTAAAATCTTAATGTCATGTAAGTTGATATAACTTACTCCACTTCAGCCATTTCTCTACTGCATAAGACACTGGATAACTTCTAACAAATAGTTTAATTCCCTCAATGCCCATCAGTGCACACATGAAAACCTGCATGAGGAATTTCAACAGTTCAGCCCAGTAATTTGGATCAGTTGATCAAACAGAAGCAGAATAAGCAGAGATATAGGGAATGTAGTAAAATAGTGCAAGTACTTGACAAAAAAATTCACGTAGATCATAGAATCATAGAATCATAGAATCACCAAGGTTGAAAAAGACCTAAAAGATCATCCAGTCCAACCGTTCACCTTTTGCCAATAGCTCCTACTAAACCATGTCCCTCAACACCACATCCAGTCTTTCCTTGAACACCCCCAGGGTCTTATTTTTAAATCAAATAGTTTTTTTCTGCTTTGGTTACCTAAACACAGTTATTCTGTGAGTCTGGTGAAAGATTCGAGAGAATCAGTAAAGTTTACTCTTTTGTTTCTTGGTTTCAAGCTATAAAACAGATCTTACTGACACATTTATTTTCTGGTACTTCCTTGTTGTCATACATTGCATCCTGACCACAAAAGCAAAAAGCGTGAAGATGACCACTTAGGAGCCTTGCATCAAAGTCATTTCTAACCATATCCTTTTAGCATGTCCTCTTGCATCATCTTTTTTACTGCAGTTGTTTTGTTGCCAAATACATGTTGCTTGCCAAATATATGTAATTCATTCACAAGAAATATATGATCATATAACCATGCATGGAATATGATTGAAAAATGGCAATGGTATGAGAGTTGAAAACAGAATTTTCTGTTTGTTGGGATTCTGACAATATGGTTAAAAAAAAAAAAAAAAAATTGTAGCCCAAAGAACACAGCAGACACGCTTATGCCTTTTTATTTATTTATTTATTTATTTTGCTTTTGTTGTTGTATTTTGCAAACCACTAACAAGAATGAAGAGGAGGAGGAATAAAACTTTTAGAGATTTTTGTAAGTTAGCAGATGATCAAACTTTATTTATATTGGTGTATCAAATACAACACATGTAAGATCACATTTCCAGGAATAATATTCTCGTTTTCTCACAATACTTAATTGTAAAGCCCAACGTCAGATTTTCCACCTAAGTCGTTACTATTTTGTGTGCTGACATTGCTGGAGGGTATTAATCTGGTGAGTAATAGAGTGCTGTAAATGGGCGCCCATCTTTGAATCTGAGTTCTGTTAGCCACTGTCTATGCCTTTCATTTTATTTGAGAGCCCTGACCAAGAATGCTTGCCATCTGGAGATGAGACTCATGTTTTTGTTGCCATCCTTAGTAAACTATGTTCTTAAGTTATGCTATAACACAGTAAATGCACTATGCAATTACTGATATTGCAAGAGAAGAACTATTTGCTTTAGTGTCAGTTGCATCCTATATAGCCTCTCACTTGGAATGTTGTATGTTTAATTGGTGACAAGCTTTTTAATGCTCAGCTCTAGTTACAATATTATGATGTTACAACGGTGAAAAATTCTAATTAAGATGATCTGTTTGCCGGGAAAAAGTTTAGTATATCAATTAATCTATTTTATCAGGGGAAGTAGTCCCTTCCCCAGCCCATATCTCCTGATCAGAGCCTGAGATACAAGAAAAACATCACAGATGCATGCTGCATTGGACAAAGAAGACATGCATGCATTTAAATCATGTATATCTTACTTTTTACTGATGTAATTGTGAAATATGTTCTTTTTGCATTCATAATTAGGGGTGAAACAGATGGTGAAGGCTTAGTTTAAAATAATCTATCATTAAAATAACCTAGCCTACTGGTAATTCTTCACTCTAACTGGAGTTTAGGTCAGGGTAACAGGGTTTTTTGCGATGCTGGAATACACTAGAAGGAATTAGAGACTGCATGGATAGTACAAAATACGAGGATATTCTCCAGAAGGACACTGTAGTAACACCCCAGTGAATTAAATTTGTTTGTAGTTGGTATATGCAAAAAAGCTGGGGCAAAATTCCTCTGACAAATATAAATCTATTTAGTGCAATGCATTATACATTAGCACATATTCGGTCAAAGTGGTACAGTAGGTTTCATATCTTGAAAGGAAATAACCTCCTTTTCAACAAACACTGTACAAACCACTTAGTATTTTGGGTTAAAATCCCATGCTTTACATTTTCGTATTATTCTGATGTCAGAGGACATAAATTATAATTATTGGCATTATTATTCAAAGGTGCTGCAGCTAGTGACTTTTACATCTGAGTCTCACTTCCTTCACGTCTACCACATTGACTTGCTGATATGTGACAAAGGAAATCTTCTATCAGTCCTGTCTCTCTAGCTTAGGACGGTTTTCAGGAATAAGAGAACTGGCTCAATAAATCAGATACTTCCATGTCTTTAAAGCATTTATTTTAGTGCTTCCTCTAAGATTTCATTCTCTAACAGCTTTGAAAAAAGCATATAGATTTCAGCATGGTATTATGATAAATCTTCTCAAGGAGGGGCAAGCATTAACATTTGTGTCAGTTCTTTTTCATCTTAATCCAACCTTGGTTAATAATCAGAAAATGCTACATAGCGGGTAAGAAGATGTAATTAACCCTTTGACCCTGGAATCTTAATTGGCGCCTGTTGAAAACAGTGGGGCAGTATTAAAAAAAAAAAAAAAAAAAATTAAAAAGTAGCCTGTGGTGATTGAAACAGCATAATACATAATGGTTTTCTGAAATAAAAGTACTGGGGAAATTCAGCTTTAATCACATTTTGCATATGAGCAGTAAGTATAGGTTTAAACAAGAAGTTGCTGGTCTTTTTAAAATGTAATTGTGCTTAAAATTGGAATGGACATTTACCCCGACCATTTTTAAGGCAGTGCAGTAGATGGGATAACACAAAGTTTATGAAAGTCAATTTTGCTTTTAAAAATAGAAACAAAATGAACTCAAGAATAATTTCATAACAGAAGGTGTTGTACTTTGATATTTTCCTTCAACGAAAACAGGACATTTTGCAGAATACTCATTGCCTTTGAATGCACTATTTCTACATCATAGTTGATGATAACCTTGGAACCATGGAATATCCAAAACACAAATCCTATCTGCCTTTGACCTACAGTGAAATTCCCACTGGAAATGACAATGTGCTGCTCAGTTTAAAAGAGAGACTTGAAAGCTGAGTGAATCCAGTACCCTTCTCACATTTATTGGTTTCTTGGCTATGCAAATGTAATATAAATAATACTTCCAAAGATTACTCATTAATACAAAATTGTTTGTAAATAGATACAATGATACCATATATTCTTCTTCAGTATATAATATAACCCCTGTTATGTTATCTGCCAGCATTCTCTGAAGTCTACAGCTCTCTTGGCATGCACAAAGGACATACGCTTTATGAAAAATTGAAAAATTTCAACACGCATTACTTAAATAATAAATATTCATAAATAATACCTATGAATAACGAATGAGGCAGTCCTTCAGAACTACTGTTTGACCTGTATAAGGAACAACAACACTGTCACAAAAGAGGTCCATCTCAGTCCTTTCGTGTGGGTGGGAGAAACTGCCTTGCACTGGAAGGTGACCATTTCTTCTACTATTTTTTTGATCATTTTTCTCTGATATGAGGATTTGAGCTTATTACTTCTAATGTATTTGCATTTTGAGTTAGCTGCTCTATTAGCAATTAATCAGTGGCCCTTCCAAAGTAAGATTAAGTAATCTTTCAAATTTTGCTCAATTTAAAAAATGGTGAATTATGTCAGTATTTTTATTCAAACATAACTTCAGGAAGCAGGGAAAGGAAGCAGGGAAAAAATACATGACCACCACATAGTTGTCTCAGTTGTTTTTACTTATGGTATGGAAATGACTAGATATGCAAGAAGCCTAAAAGAGTTGTAGGTATGCTACACTGGCCCTGCCATTCCATCAGTGGTGCCATAGTAACCTCCCTTGTAAAACTAGGAGGTAAATGTAAGGAGGAGGAAAGGAAATCCTGTTCTTTTGCTTTCCTTTCTCCCAAAGGAAAGCAAAAGAACAGGATAAGGCATTAAAACTGTTTAACTGAAAGACAGGGGTGAAATGGAGAAGTGAAAAAGCTTAAGATGCTTAACACTTTTCACATTTAAGACTCTTCCCAGTTGCTGGTTACTTTAAAAATTTAAGCCATATAAGTTGTAATTTCTTTTTACTCTCATGCCTGCCTAAGATTTTATTTATTTATATATTTCCGGCAAAACTAGTTTTAGCCAATTCCAAGTCAACAATGAGCAGAATATTTCTACTTAGTGATGAAAGCTTTCTATAAATTTCTCTAAAAGACCTGAGTTCCTAAATAAGATCATGCTTACTTAGAAGAGAAGCAAGAAAGCCATTATTCAGAATTACGTTTTGCTATTCTCCCAAAACTCTATCCAGATACGCCAGATAATTACACAGTAATCTAGCAAACTAAATAGAACAGATTATAAATGTGCTGAGTGCATGGAGCCTTTTTCCAGTAAAAGAGGAAGGGAATCACACAAATTGGATATATTAAAAATGGGATATGTGAAAAATGATACACAAAAAAACTATGAAATTTCCTTCCATGGGATATTTTTCAGCCAACAAAATAATTTGATTCAAAAAGAATCTTAAGCACACTAGTTCTAGGAGTAATTACATAGAATATCACCTGTCGTGACCATGAAAACTAGTAACAACCTGATGTTAGAAAGAAACTTCTAGTAGTCTGGTCACTACCTACCTAACTAGCACTGATATTTCGAACACTGTTCTTAAGTAGGCTGCAGACTGTTGGATCCAGGGAAATCAACCACTGCTGGTAGCCATTAGTCTGATTCAGTATTGCAAGTTGTTGTTGGAGGAAGGCTTTTTAGCAAGGACATACATGAGTGGCCAGGGAATCAGGATGACAGTTTTCTGTTTTATTTCTAACAGGGGATTAAAACAGTTTCCTCAAAGAAGGGAACCTGAGACAGAGAATCAGGACAAATTATACTGAGACCCTTGAAGATCTACTCTTCTGATTTTTTTCTGTGCTAGGGAAAATGGGAAGTAACAGAAGAAATATGTACTTGGGGAGATCAAATGTGTAAAGGTTTTGATTGTCCTTGTATAGATTCAAGTTTGAACTTCACTGCTCCAAATTTTCCACCTGTTGTTGACATTAAAATTCAAGGAATTGATGTTAATCATTTGAAAAGAAATTATGATGATTTATAAGAGGCCATAAATGGCTTGCAGAATGTAAATGTTTTTACGTGAAGGAAATCTATGCAGATTTACATTTTTATTAATTCATAAATATAAATTAGAGTATCTTTTTAATGCAGTAAGGGTTTGTTTTCCAATATGGGGTGTATTTTTTTTAGAAAACACAGATTTTTGAACCACCTACTACATCACAGTGGAGTGAGTGCTTCCTAAGGACAATTTCTGACTAACAGTGTATTGGAAATTAATCAAGAAGAAGAAGAATCAAAGAAATTAAAAACTAGAAATCACTATTCTATATTTAAAAAGGAGTGAAATGATTGCATGACTTTGTTGTCAAATATTTTCTTGAATTTGACTGCTTCTGTTACCTTTTCTTCTAAAATCATCATTCAAAAGGTGTAGTTATGCTTTTGCTCTACACGTACTTTTATCCGGAAAGAATTTTCAGGATGGGATGTTTTGGATTTGTTTGTTGTTCATCTTAACATTTGGGGTGTTTCATTTCCCCTGATATATCTACATCTATCTGTCTATCTGTATACTTTAGAAAAAAAAAATTTTTTTTTTTTTTTTTGGACTTCCAAGTTTTATAACTTGGATTTGCAATATTTCTTTTTTTTTTCTTTGCCAGCAGTCAGCCTTCTAAAAAGCATAAAACTAAAGGCACATGTAGTATTTGAAAGGCAATTTATTCCTAGAAAAGATTTCCTCATGTACCTACATGTATATTTCCATCTTGATGCACAGTGATTTACTCTACATGTCAGTTTAGAATATAGTCCTTTGTTTATTAACTGCAGTCATGTTTCAAAAGATATGCATCAATCTGTGCATTTTTGCAGTTTGCAGTTGCAATGGAAACTGCATCCAAAAACAGAACCTGTCAAACTAAAATCTGGTCTAGAGTTTTATACCAAGGGGATGAAATTCATAACGTTTCTATAGGCCTAAGCTGTAAACATATTTGAGAGTAATCTGCTGACTGGCTTTGTTTGTTGTCTCACAAAAGGAAAATGGTGTGTGTGTAATCCTCAATTAATTAACAAATTATTTAGGTCCACAGTGGTTTGAGTGATGGCAGGATTTTATTTTCTTTTTCTCATTTGTTTGTTTGTTTTCAGATTTTGTTTTTCAGTTTTCTCTACTTTTATTCTGGGGAGTCGGGGATCTTCTTACATATCATTTAATTGGAAGGCTATTTGTTTTTCTTATTTATTTCTTCCTGTAAAAAAAATTGAAGAACATTTCATTTTTTTCGTATTTTTCCTATATGCAAATGAGATAACTTTATATAGTATATGGCAGATATAAGCAGAACATTAAGTCCTTCAACTTTGGAATATACTAATGTTGATTTTTAATATATGAATTTTATAAAAGATTGGTCTTAAGGATTCAAATTAAAAACACACATCTGAATATTTTCCTCAATTTGTTCTGTGACACCTTTTTTTGAATCTATCTAGGATTTAAAATTTTTAGTTAATATATTCACTAGACTTTTCTTTCTCTGCAGTCCCTGGATGGATTTGTATTTGCACTAAATCAAGAAGGAAAATTTTTGTACATTTCCGAAACTGTCTCCATCTACTTAGGCCTGTCCCAAGTAAGTACATGCTTTCAGTTCTATAGCATAATTGTGTGTGATGTGTTCTTCCGTTTCTCGTTTTAAAAAAAAAATTATAATAATCTAGTTTCTGTATTTTGCATGGATTATTTGATTAGTTATTTAAAGTTGCATCTGGTTCATCCTGAGAATTGAAAAACATGTCTATCAGTATTGGATGTTCAAATAAGATACACTTGTGCCTGAAAACTTTTTGCCATGAAGAATCATTATTAATTTATTGAGAACAAATCAAGTTTCTTTTCTTGGTTGTTTTGAACTTTAAACCTCTATACCTGATAGGAAAGGGATACGTTAATAGTACTTCCCTTGTGTCCTATTACTGGATGTTTATGGAGTACCCTGCATTATCTAGGGAGCTGACACGATGACAGGGAGTCATTTGGAGTCAAGAAATGCTGAAAGAGACCATTAAAATGTCTGGCAGGGAGGGTTCCAACAAGGACACGTTTTGCTGCTTCCACAAATGTTCGCTAATATGAAGAAAATATATTAAATACAGTATTTTTAAAATGTAATTGCTAACAACTGTTTTTCAAAGATTAAAAGGGAGAATGGAAGTGAAGGGAAAGTTGATCGCTGGTACTTAGCCCTAATCCTGCTGCATTCAGAAATCTTTTGTTAGAATAGCTTCTTTCTACTTGTGTTTAGAAATGCAGAAGAAAGATTTTACATGATGATTTGCAGGGTAAGATATCTGTTTCTATTGCAGTCACTCTGAGGAGAAAAAGAAAATCTGATACAAATTTTTATTTCCTTTAAGTTTGTATCCGTACTGCTGTGAGGAGGCAAGTATTATTACTGACAACTGTTAGTTTTGCTGTACCCCAACAGTAATGAAATGGGAAATTTTAACTGTTGGTGCAGAAAATGACTAATTTTGAATATTATGTCATGAGAGTTAGGATAGATGTTCATTAAGTCATCAAAGAAATTGCAAGAAATGTATAAGTTCAGTAATTGTTATTTTGGGTTGGCTTTAGCAAAGCAAATGCTAAAGGTGTTTCTTACTCATATATGTATTTTTTTCTGTCGTTAAAGTCCCTTGTTTTGTAATAGACTTTAATACCTGCCTTAATCTGTTTGGGAATTGGTATCAAGAATCTCAGATTTTGAAATTGGTGCGCCACCATGTTGCTAATACAGTAAAGAATCAGAACTTTAATGTTTATTATTGTCTTATGCTCATATTAATCTGTTTTATGCATAGTATCCAACAAAGTTTAACAAGCCAGTAAAGAAGAAGGATGGATAATTAGTTTAAGCAGGTAAATGCTAATTAGGAAACTCCTGAAAGGCATCCATTATACGGTAGCTTAAAACAAATTTTACAGCCCTGGTTAGTGGTGTAATCCAAATTCTGTCAAGGCAACTGCATTTTCTGTAATTGAGATGTGTATGTTTGCTTTGCATAACAGATGGCTCTGTATGCTTAGACTGATAGCTAGGAAAATAATAATTGCATTATTCTGGCCAAAAGAATATTAGCTCTTGGGTTTTGGCCATTTCAGTCAGTCCTCCTGCCAGCACAGCATATGCACATATATGGATTGGATTTTCAAGGAAATTGATGCATCTGGAATAGTGTGGCCATCTGAAATATCATCTGTTCAAGAAAAAATTTGGCTTTAACCCTATGCTAGTCCCTTGTTAAAAACATTTTCTGCCACTATCTTTTTAACTATAGGACTCAGTAAATCTTTCCATACTCTGTACTTATATCCAGTTGGTGAGGCTTTGCACTTCATCTCGATCCCCATATACATTTCAAGAAAGGATTCTGATAAATTAAGCAATTTTCTTTGCACATTAGAGTCTATCAGCGCAAATGTTTCCTTGTGTTCATTGCTGATGATATAAATGAAAAAATAATATGAAATCAGAATCAGGACTGTGGCTTTTAATATGTTAACAGATGATATCAACTGAGATCTGCTCGAATATCTTTGATTTTCACCTGTCATCAGTCTTTACTTTGTATGTCTCTGACTTATTACATTCTTAATGTATTGTTTGGTTTTATACTATTGTACAGCTAGGTTTCCAGCAATTACAAAAGGAGCACTGTAGCTACTTGACACTAAATCACTATTCAAAGCATTATTTGTTGCAAAAAATATTAGTAAGAATATCCTTAAAATCATTCCTGAAACTATACATGGAAATGCTAGTATTTTCACTACGACTTAATTCTGAATTTCCAAAAGAGTGCTATGTGATACATGTGATGTTGCATCACTTGCGCTGCAAGTAAACATTGATGTGTCCCTATCCTGATATGAGCCCCCACTCCCAACTATGTATTTGTACAGAACCTGTAGGCAATTTTGCATTTCAAAAAGTCTGGGTGTACGTTATAAGCATTTTTATTTTAATCATTGTCTTGGAGTGCTGACTTTGGAGTCTTATTTTTTTTTAGTAAAGTGTCATCTTAGAGACTTTTTTTTTTTTTTTGTATGCATGGAAATTATATATATTTTGTATTTGTAAAGAAAAAAATCTCACATCTCTTAGCAATGGGAAAATAATAATTGTACCAAGTCTTAGCAGATGAAAACCCTTTTTAACTGAACCAGTTTTTCTCTTCTCTGAACACTGAGAGCCAGAATACAGAGAGCCAGTGGTAGAAAACAAATGGATACTGATATTTTAAGATAGCTGCAAGGCTAATAGTAAAAAAATCTGATAAAACACTATCTTGGAAGGTAGTCTGGCAATGATGATAATAACGTTACTTCTGGCAAAAATGACAGTGTATTCAAACAGTAAACAAAAATTAAAATAAATATTCTTCCAACATTACATGTGAACGTATCTTTTGTGTGTAGAGACATATATTTGTTTAGAATACTTTATCTCTCAGCTAATGTCAACCAAGAATTTCAAGCTAACTTGGCAGACATGGATTTTGGTATGGCAGGTCACTGTGAAATTGTAATCAGAGCAGTTTCAGAGGATGTGGATATGCTGAAGTATAGAGAAAGACAGCGTTAGATCAAAATAAAGACCGAGAGAAAAAATAGAATAAAAGAAACAGAAAGAGACCAAAATCTCCCTCTTATATCCTTAGTCTATATACATAGTCATAGCCCAGATATAGCTGTGGCAAGCTGGAATACTCCAACATACTTTTAAGCATTCAGTAGTTTCAGGATCTGCAGTGCATGTTGGAAGAGACAGACATCTCTAGAATCGCACGGTGTAGCAATCATTCTTCTGTTGGACTGCATGGTGCAGTTTCCCCTTGTGCCAAGGCAAACAGCTCTTGTTACACTGCACCTCTGTAGTGATGCAAAATTGCTTTGCCTGTGTCTGCTCTCAAACATTTTCAAGTTAGGACCCAGATTTCCTTTAGGAAATGGAATGGGGCACTTGGAAGTCAATATAGATACCTACCTAATTTCAATTCTTTTGCAAAGTCTTTGAATTTGAGACTTAGTACAAAAATATGCTGATGCAAGTAGCACAAAATGGGGAGAAAAGTCCATCTGAAACAAGGGATAAAATTAATAGAGGTGTGAGGTTTCGGGGTCAATATAAAATATTATGGACTGATAAGCTAGGTGGAATACTTTTCAGGAAAGAAATTCTTAATCATCTCTCACCAACAGTTGTACTCAACAAGGATATTATGCATTACTTTCCTTCTGTGAGGCCCACACCTGAAATTAGAATATTTCACACCTTTGCTACAGCTTATCCAGAACACGGACCGGGTTTATAAATTGGCCTATTGCAGAGAAAGCTCATTAAAAAGGAGCAGTGCAGCTGCAGAAATAATAAAAGATAATAGGGGTGAAGAAAAAAAATAAAAGAAGAAAATTGTTGAGATTTTGTAATTTTGTAAAACAGAGCAAGCAAAGCCAACCAGTATATTATATGTGTAGTGTGTTACTAATAGCATAACCTATCTCCTTACTTTGGCTTTCTATGCATTTGTTCTATGAAATGGCAAATAAAA
>CM074580.1:35764332-35814332 GCA_037305975.1 Chrysolophus pictus
CCACTGAACTTAGCTCTCTGTTGAGATAACTAAAGGAATCCAGAATGCCATTTTACATGAGAATCATGTTCTTTTTATTTATTCTTTTGAACATATTTTACCAGCCATTGAGGCTAAAACATTGAGAGACTTTATGCAGAAGGGATTCACTAGTTAAAATGAATCACACACATTCTCTCTGCTATAAAATATAGCTTCATTGGTTTAACATTTGAAGGCTGAAGACTTTTCATGTCACATCATGATTTCTGGCATTTGATGTTAAAAATAAGGATTTGATGAGGTATTTTCATTACAATTGTTAACTTTTTCCAGTACTAAATAAGTTGATTGAGAACATTATCATTAGCAATTGGACCGTTTGCTGTCTGGTAGATGCAATGTTTTAAGTAAAATAGCTGGGAAAAAAGGTTAAGACAGTTTAGCTATTTCACATTTTTCAGTTCTATTAAAAAAAAAAAAATAGACAAAGTGTTTTCCTGGATTAAAATACATATTATCCAACTTATTTTAGTATCTTTTTTGCATTGCATTAGAAGATTTTTGTATGGAAGTTGGTGAAATATTCTATGTATAGTCAGAAAACAAACAGCTGTGGGATAATTGGGGGAGAAAAAGAGATACTGGTGGGAAGCATACCAATTTGGAATAGATATATTTTCCACACTAACTTGCTATGTTATACAGATGGAGGAAAAAAAGCCCACAAAATTAAGTAATTATTTGATCTTTTAAGAGTGAGGTTAAAAAGTCATTGTACTGGCAAGTGATCAAAATTTCATTTCTAAAAGAATAAAAAGAAAAGCCATTAACAAATTTTGATTAATAGGAAGTAAATATACTTTTGAGTACATCCAAGATGAACTGATGCTAAAGACTGATTCACTTCTTCATCTCTACTTAAGGCAAGGCAAATGAAAAGCCTGACAAGTTTTCTGTGATGTATGAAAAGACCCAAGATTTGTAGCAGTAAAACGGTACGGGTTTGTTCAGCAGCATTTCAATTCCAAGCACCTAAAAAAGAGTGGGTCAGGCCACACGAACTCAAGGATTTGCTTAGGGTTATGGGAAAAAAACAGTGCTTAGATAAATATGAAGCTGTGAAAGTAATGCCCCCTATTTATTTCCATGGAAACTACAACAAAGAGCAGAACGACACTGATAGAGCAGATTCTCACCTATTTTTCAACATAGTCACCATCATTAGCAACTATGCATTTTTGCCAGAGACCTGCATGCCACACTTGTAAAAATATGCATGGCCGTCCGGAATGTGACTTGTCAGACTGCCCCTCCGCTGCCATCTGTCGCGCAGCAACAAAATGTAACAGAATATTGACAGAAAGTTTCAACCTCTACTGCCGAAACACCAACATTTGCCTTTGATATCGTGGACCGGCATAATAAAACAGGAGGCATTAATTTCGGAGCAGCTTTCATACACAGTCCCTGAATGGATCTGGGTAAAAATAGCCCTGCAATAAAATAAAATTTATTTAAAATAACATTTTCCACTGTAAATCCTCATTGACAGTTCTACCACTCCAATTAAACATTGGCATATGAAAGTACATCCAGAACAAAGGAACAAACACCTCAACAGCTCAGCATAGGAGATGAGATGTATCTTTTTTTTTCTTTTTTTTTAATTTTTATTTGGTACCATCATCCTCTATTCTTCTATTGCTATAGCCTCGGTCAGGTTTTTACTTGTTGTTTTCAAACAGACTTAACTGAGGACTCCCCTTCTAGCAAGTAAAGGAAATACAGAATGTGAGAATTCAAGAAGAAAAGTTGCGTTATTGGTAATAGAGGAGAATCGTTCCAAATTCTGCAGTGAAAACATTCTCCACAGAGTTAGTGGGGGATCTAGTCAAAGAATTCTCTTCAAACTGTCTTCAGCAGACCAGAAAACACCCAAGTCAAAGTCAGGTGGTGCTTAATCCCTAAGGTTTGTAGTGGAAATTCAAGATAATCACATTCGTGAGAAATCTTGCAGTACTAATCTGTATTCTTTTGTGTCTCCCCATTTATCTTCTGCATTAAATAGACCTGTCCTGCCTTAGCATTTTAACCTCATATTTCCCTGTAATTCTTTCTGGCATCTGCACTAGGGTGCATTCCAAGAAATCCGATGCCCACATTTCCAGTTGCATGGAGGCTGGTACCAGCTTCTGGTAAAGCTATAACATGAGAGTGAATGTAAGCAGATCAGTTTCTGTATTTAACGTTCAGGGAAAAAAAAAGAAAAAAAAAAAAGGAGCATCAGAATACTCATTACACTCACTGTGAACCCATTTTTATCCTAGTTCCTCAGATGAATTCCTCAACAGCATTCACGTTCACAGTTCTTTCTACTATTTGTTTCTGCCTTCAAACTTACCTGCATTAATAATGAGTAACTCAATTCCTTGTGGCAGTTATTTATGTATTGTTCTCATGTCACTGCCCCAGAAGGACCCTTTGTAGTCGAATCCGTAGAAGAGCCAGTTTAATGCCCTATTGCACGCTGTGCCACGAGGACCCATCCTAGTGCTCAAGCTAGTGCCGTTCTACTGTGA
Source organism: Chrysolophus pictus (assembly GCA_037305975.1). Taxonomy (NCBI): domain Eukaryota; kingdom Metazoa; phylum Chordata; class Aves; order Galliformes; family Phasianidae; genus Chrysolophus; species Chrysolophus pictus. Next base: position 35,766,894 of record CM074580.1, read on the forward strand.
GCATCGCTAAGCAGTTTGGGGACACATAGAGTGTGCTCTCACTGTGCTGGGACAGCAAAACCCAGCTCTGCCGCAGAGCCACACTCTACTGGCAGCTAGGGGAAACAAACAAAGGCTACATTTTCCCTTTCATAAAACAGGAGATCAGATGTGGCAAGAGTGTGATAAACCTCTTGTGCTCAGAGTCAGAAAGTTAAGGCAGAAAAGAAAGAGAGGAAAGACCTTCTTTCAGCAGTGAGGGGATGCGTTTGAGAGCAAGAATTATCCTCTCCTCCAGACGCAGGAAGCACGTGCATGTATTAGAGCAGGGGGAATCAAAATGGTGTAAGCAAGACAGACAAAAGAAATGTTTCTCCTGTGTGAGCAGACAGGAAGGGAAAGGCAGAAGAGACATGGCATGCTGCCCCTACTCTGCAACTGAGGATCAGAGCTGTGAGAATGTGTTCTGCTTCTTCCTCACTAACCAAGAAAAATTTTGCTAACCTTTGGTATTCAGAACTCTTGCTCCAGGATCGACTCTAATAATACACTGGTTTCAAGTTATTAACTGCATGAAAATGATATTTTTAAAAGCTTATTTACATTCTGGTTGGTTTTTTTTGTTGTTGTTTTCGTTTTGTTTGGGGGGAAAGCTTTTATTGCTTTACATTTTCTATTCTTTTTTTTTTTTTTTTTTTTTTTCCACTGGCTACCACACTAGAAGTTTAATTTTATATTTAACAGAAGTCTGAGATATTTTGGCAATATTATGTTTCTACAGCAGTTAAGATGTGAGATTTGACAACAGTAAAATAGAAAGGGAAAACACTGGCTCTGTCTTTATTTGAACGAGATCACATTGATCTATAAACTGATATGATATATAATGCTCATACTGTATTCCAGATAACTTTTGAAGACTTCACATTAATAAATCTGGCCTTGTGCTAATAAAGTGTATGACAGTATTATTACCTATATTAATTATTATATGTTTAAGATTCTGTCTTTGGATCTTTTGGGTGACAAGAGTTTTTTCTGAGTACTTCTGAATTAGGATGTAGCCGTTTGGTACAGTGAAGCATAGTCTGCATCTTCTCATGCTGCATTCCAGGAAGATGTCTGTTTTGGGTCAATACATCTTCATATGTGAGTAGTTAATACAAAGCCACATACATTCCTGACGTTCCTAGAATGACAATGTAGATATCCATGTGTTCTTGCTGAACTTCCGTAACATATGCACAGTAAAGATTAATAGTGTAAACATGTCTCTTTCACATATTGAAGGCAGCATGCATGTGTTATGACTTTTCAGGAAGAGATGCTTTATCTTAAAAAATTTATTAATGTAGTTGGAAAAAAGTAGCTTTTTCCCTGCATGTGCTTCTTCTTCTTGACATGAGTCTGATCCACAACCTGTTAAGTCGATGAAAATTGTTCACTGATTTTTGAATGGTAGTCAGTTTACTGCATATCCATTGTCAACATGGTGTTTACTACGAATAAAGAAGTTTTTTAAAGTTATTCAGCAATCCCTCTGTCCCTATAAGCAAATAATTTTTTGAATAAGAGTTTGTTCACTCTCTTTTTGTTCCATAGATCGGTTAAAAATTGATTGTATTTTTGTAAATATTTTGGTTATAAATCTAACTTCCCTATTAGTTTGCAAATTCAGTTTGGGTGTATTGTTGCTTAAGCTTACAGTGTCTTCTGTTTAGAAGACAATTCATGAGGACAATGCAAAATAAAAACTAATTCACTCACTAAAATGCACTTAAGCAAATTTCAGGTTCTAGAGAGCTTCACTGAAATGGGCCTCTCATGTTCACTGAAAGTTTAAAGTGTTGTCTTTCCTGCATTTTGTCCGACATAGATCTGCAGAAAGAATTTTGTACACTTCAAATCCAACAAGTTAATGAAGGATATTCCAGTTGTTTTGTTTGGCTAAATCAAAGCCCGTTTCTTAACGCTAGTTCTTTTCTCCTCGTTTGATATCATTGCACTCCTCTTGATTTACCTACACTTGTAACTGTAAGAGTGATCTTATGCGTATCATGGAAGGCCACAGAGTTACCTGGATGTGAAACAAGTCATTGCTTCACTCTCACTTTGTCACCATCATGAGCCATTTAAATGGTATAAGCGTGTTAATGCTGTACCTAATTTGAACAGTGATGGACATTCTTGATAAATCCTTGCAGATTAACAAAGTCAGCAGTTTCCCCAGTAAGGATGCAAATTCATATGAAACAGTAAAATTAATGGAAAAAAATAAGATCCCTGATATAAAAATGTAACTTTTATAGCTTGTTAATTAAAATTGATATTGCAGGATTTCAAGAGGCTAGGAAGGGACACTGCCATTTTAATATGTTTTGAAACCTTTTCAATCAAGAAGACAGAAAAAATCATGTAATTATTGGAAATCATTCATCTCTTTTGTAAAATCATAGACCTTTAATCGTAAATAGTATTTGTAGAAGTTAAGGAAGCTAAACTGAAATTATTTCTAACATGTCACAACTGCTCTTTTATACTAGATGAGGTGAACTATCTCTTCATTATTCTCTAGAACAACTACGAGGGTGCTGTGAAAATAACAGAGAGACTCCTAAAATAATTGTTAAAAAAAAAAAAAGCAAAGATTTAAAAGCTTATATATAAAAACTTACATTTGCTATTTTGAATCAAGTTGTTTGTGTGTGATGTGCTTTATTATGGCATTAGCACCCATGTCACAGGAGTATCAGCATTTGCATATAAACAAGCAACATAATGGAAATATAAAATTCGGGGATTATTATTATTTTAAATAAAATGCTTACCTATCCTGAAATGCAAATATTTATCCTGTGTGTGTATAATTATAATATTCCCATGATAGCTGGTAATTTTATGACTCTGTTTTATAGTCTCGTTTAACTCAAATTTATTCTCTTGCATCCATGGTCTTCATTCAGCACTGGACATGTTAGTAAGCAGTACTACAGGGGTTTTTTTGGTTTTAACCTTCAAAGGAATTTAGTTGAGCAGATGCTACATTGAACATAGAGTAGAAAGGAAATGATATGGCTTTTAAAGGGCACATCTAGCATATCTACTGGGCTAAAGCAATTCTGGCAGTGCTTCAAAGGATATAACTTTTGATGGTAAAGTAGGTAGGCTACAGAATGAAACACATATGGCAAGCTGTCAAAGTCTTCCTACACATTCAGTACATTTATCTAAGTGCAAATGGATGCTACTTAGATGGAGTCCCTAGCAATTTCCTGTTAAATCTGCTTTAAGATTATCTGATATTATTTGACTAAATTAAAAAGAATATAAAGAAAACTTTTGTGATCAAATATTTAGAAATTAGTTTTTCTTTTTGGCAGATAATCTGAAATATGTACTGCAATTGTATTAACACTTGGAAGCAAAGGGCTTTCGGTATTAGCAATTATATCAAAACAGGGATAATGAATTCCTGTATATCAACTTGAAGAGGACGTATTTATAGGTCAATGATGTCAATAGCTATAGTTCTCATAGACACCTCATTCTTACCCTTTTATTCCTCACTAATGCTAAGAAGACACAGTTTTAACTTTTAATGAGATCAGTGACTATGTGAATCTCATTTTGCAATACATTGTTCATAAGGAATAGATATTTTTCACCTTTCAAAATTTAACAATAAAATCTGTAACCTTTTTAAAAATGTGAACAGAGGATAACAGTGGATGATTAGCCCTAAATACAAACTGTGGTACTTATTGCAAGAACAAGATAGAAGTAATTTTGGGGCAGGGGGTGGAAGGAGGAGAGGGGCAATAATTCTGTTAGTATGACAAAATTCAGGATGCAATACTGTATACACTTAGCTCAATATCTGGGAGACTAAAGCATTTTGTGATAACAGTTGTCTTTGGGTGGGTGGTTGTATGTGTCTGAGTGATTTTGTGTGCATGCATATTTATGTAGGTCACTCCAAAAGTAATGCCTCCTATTTATTTTTTTTTTGGAATCTACAACAGATACACAGAGCACAACAACACTAATTGTCACTATAAAACACAGTTTTTCAACACAGCCACCACTATTAGCTATGCATTTTCGCCAGCAATGTGCCTGCATGCTTTGCTCATCAAAATCTGCACCAAAGGAGGTGATCACTGTTGCCACTGCTAAAATGCATCACCCATCGCTTGGCTGTGCTCACAACCACTGTTTGGCCTCCATAAATGTTCAGCTAGTATTGATGAATGTCAATGCATGCTATTTTTTCTGCATGGAGAAATTAAATGACACACCTTTGCTGCATACTTATATGTCAGATGCCATTTTGTCTGACTGCCCCTCTGCTACCATTTGTCACCCGGCAACAAAATGTAACAGAGTATTAGAGGGAAGGTTGAACCTCTAACTACCATACCACCAACATCTGCCTCTGACATCGTGAACCAACATAATAAAATAAGAGGCATTATTTTCTGAGCAGCCCTTTTATATTCGTATGTATTATCTCTGTATGCATGTTAATCTGTATGCATCTGTATGCTTTAAAGGGCACTCTAAGTGCTGACAAGTTCTTTACCTCTGTCCTACACTGCACTGGAATACTAAGAAATAAGATATGTCCTGCTGCTGCGTTATGGTACTCAGCACATATGTTTGTTAACTGATTTTGGGACATGTGCATCCTGAAAAGCTCTGATAGGTTGAAGCATATTTAATTTTAGTCTGGGGTATGATGCAGTGTGTTCAGTGTGATTGGCTGTTAAAGGCTGAAGTCTGTTTGCCAAGGATGGATTATAATGAGATTTGGCCATTGAAATTAAAATCCCTCTGGACAGATCATTCATTTGGCCCCTCTCTCATACTTAGGTCTGACAGCAGTATGTGTTCCCATCACAGCTCAGTAGTTTCTTCTCCCATACCAGATGTAGGTATCAGCTCATTCAGGTACTCACATCTTGCATTATTCAAGAATAGAAAAGGAGTGTGATACTGCATCATTCTGGTGGGTATCACACCAATGCTTGAATCACTGGGGGTCACCATACAGGTCATGCCCTTGGCCCATTTTCATAACCATGAAGCACTGTAGATTGTGTAAGAAAATTGAGAAAATGCTTGTGTTGGCCTATTTTAAATAGCAGTTACTCGTTCAGGGGCATATGACTTGGATAAATTTGAGTAGACTTTTCCTGGGATGGCAAATAGCATCTTCCTCATATAAAAGCAACCCCATCTGCCAGTTTCAAATCCATTTTCTGATAGAAATGGGATGTGATGACTGCTCAGAGAAAACCTTATTGTTTTAACATGAGTGAAAAAAAAAAGAATACTGTTGTGTCTAGGTTGAGGTTTAGCTGAAATTTTCTAAATTATTTAGTCTGAAACAGATGTATATCCTGTAAAATTTAATTCAGAATAGTGGTAAATCTGACAATGGGACAAGAAACTGAAAGCAGTTTTCTGAATGGCAACTATTAAGCAATAATAACAAAAGGTGATACTGCAAATCGTACTTGTAATGAAATAGAGTATGAATAGAAGAAAGGATGAATATGTTATAACAAAGGTTTGGATCCTGCAAATGTGCACACAACAATTCTCATTGAAAGCTATGAAATTAATGATGTGTATAAAGCTGTTCAATTAAATCTTTGAGGGATTGGAGCATAGACTTTTGAACTGTGTTGCCTCTCATTAAAATCAGTGGCAGTCTCAACAAATGCAAAAGTTCAGGAGAGAAAACTGAAGACCAAAAACATGCACTTAAAATATTTAAATTACTTCATCAGTGCTCCGATACAGTGTTTTACAATTTTGTTTTGTTTCTGTATTTCAAATTTACCTCTATAAAAACCTAGAATTAATGCATAGGTCAATGTGTCTGCTTGACTGTTTGGTCAGTCAAAACTGTGAAATTACATGTGTTTGTGAAAATGGGAAATGGGGCTCAGTATTTATTTGATTTGTTATATTGAAAGGAATTAGTCAAATATGTCTTGGTGTGTTTAAAACGTCTGAATTTTAGAGACCTTAACTAGAGATTTAAAATAGTATTTGGCATTGAAACATAGCCTCTACCTAAGAAACAAACAAAACAGGGAAGAACGTGTTAAAACCCACTACTCTCTTGTTGGCCTCAAGCCAGGAGAGCAGACAGATTTCATATTGACCTGAAAGCTCAGCATATTTGAACATTGTAGCCTCAGCTGTGATATTGGATTATATTTTAAAATTAGGATCTTTGCCTAAACAAGGAAAGTTTTGATGTTTCTATAAATTACTGTCCCAGATATACCACATAAGAGTACACAAATGAGAAAGAGACACATCCCATTGCAAATGTAGTTTTGCAAATCAGCTAATTACCAAAATAGAAACCTGATTATCAGTGCAGTGTACACACAACCTGGAAAGGATCAGCTTTGACACCTCTCCCCTCAGGCGATTAAGATTTATACTTCACAGATGCAGAGAACTGAGTCCAAATCCACTTCGCTTCATCTTCAGAGTAACAAAACTTTTCTCATGAGGTGAAGGCTTGACACAGTCTCTGAGCAGGAATAATCTAGATTAAACAATCACTGATCCAAAATATAAACACTTGTTTTCCATTTACTCTTTTGGCTCCATTGTGAGCAACAAGCATGAATTAAGTAGAGCAGGAGTTCCCTTCAAATAGCAGTGCTCCATGATACATTCTCTCTTCTCCTAGAAAAGCTACCTGAAGTTGACTTTAAGTCCTGAGGGATAGTAGACAAAACTGAGGTCCAGAAATCATATGCTTCTGTTCCTCATGTGAATTAATAAAACAGGGATATGGTCATGAAGGAAATCTGAGATACTGATGTTATCTTTCCTAATACCTACAGCCGTGTTTAAAATAGAAGCACAACTAAAAGTAGCAGAAGTAAGGCAAAGCTACTTGCTTCATAAACATTAATAAGTGGAAGTGGAGAAAAAAGAGTGGCAGTGCTGGTTTCTGTTCTGGAGGCAAGATCTTCTCTTGCAGGTACTTGTCTTCGGAAATCAAGTTGTGTGTAGAGTTTCTCATTCTTCCTGCTGGTACATTTTGGGACAGTAAGATAATAGGATGGTAGGACAAGAGGTAATGGCTTTAAGAGGTTTAGGTTGGTTATTAGGAAAAATGTCTTCTCCTGAAGAGGGAAAGGTATTGGAATAGGTTGCAAGGGGATGTGGTGGAGTCACTATCTGGAGTTTTTTGAGACAAGGAGTGATGTCACGCTGAGTAACATGGTTTAAGTATTATGGTGGTGATGACTTGATGGTTGGACTATATGATCTTAGTGGTCATTCCAATGTTATTGATTCTGTGATTCTGTGATTTTCTAAGTTATTTGAAGTTGTTTTCAAGATTTTATTTCATGGAGATACAGTGTGATTTCTAGCTCATAGCATGCCATAGAGAACTTTTCTAGATGTGCCTCCATTTGAGTTAGAAGATCTGCCTCAACAGTGAATTTCATCCAATATGTTAATTTTCTGAAATGTTTTTAGAAGGATGTGATGTCCTCTGTCTCCTATGACACCATTAGCACTGTTCTTTCTTTGTAAATGAGAATGGATTCACATAACACAGAACTAAAGTATCTCTTGCAAATAACCAAGTTTTACAGTAGAAGTAAAATAAAAGTCTTTGTCTTCAGATTTCTGATTAATTTCTGGTGGTTCAAAAAGAAAAATAGCCCTCCATAATGACTTCCAAATTTCAAGGTTGTATTACATATCAGGATCTGTTTCTTTTACCTTCATTTTTGTTTTACCTTATTTTCACTGCTTTTTACAATATGCTTTTTGGTGTGTTACGTTGTGCACATATTTAAATGTGTTAAATAAGCTCTGATATAAAAAGTATCAAATTTGAAACAATCTTTTTAGATTAAACAGCAAAAATGCCAGTTGTTGATCGGAGGTGTGACTGCACCATGGACTGCTTGTGAGAAACAGTTTTTGCATTAGATACTATAAACTGTATAATTTACAGTTCTGTATGAAATCATGGAGTTGATTGTTTTATTACATTTCAGTGTAAATTTTTCATCCGTTTCAGATCAAGTAACATTCTCACAGAATACAGGTTTTGTACTGATATGATATTTCCTAGCTGTAGGCATGGCCTGTCCCTACTCCTGGCTGTAATTTACTTTTTGGTCTCTGTCGCCTTGAGCTTGCCTTCTGACTAGTTTGTTGAATGATGTGCTAATCCATTATATTTTTCAGACAAGTGTATCGACCAGTATAAACAGACTGGAGGGCACAAACCTAAATGAAAGCTATACTTCCTTGAATCATTTAAAAAGCTCCTGCAGTGGTGGCAGTGCAAAATAACTTTCCTCTGTACATTACATATAAGGGGGAAATTTCAATAAATAAAATAAAGATTGTAGGGCGTTGGATGAAAATGGAAGTGAGCACATTATGCTGTTTTCCCCATGGTTGTATTTAGTTAAAGGAAGAAGAGACAGATAATGTTAGTCAGCCACTTTGGAATGTGCTTCTAGATGATAAATTTGAAACTGAGCCCCAAGCCCTGCATTACTTGCCATTTTCCATTGTCCAGGCACTCTCACAACACGATACATGTTTGGAGTCGTGTACTGTATTGAGAAATTTTTATACCAATAGAGACTGAAGTGTAACATCACTATGGAACTGGCAAAACTATGGGTAGAAGATGTAGCTTTTTGAGTTTTTCTCTACTGAAGACAGGTAGTTAGGCATTGAGAATCCAATTCCTGGTCATGAAAAATATCCTCAGGTAATTTATCTTAAAAAGAAATATCCTGAGAGTGACTTCTTTAATTTGTATAGCTGGTGCCACATACTCAGGTTCCTACCTGTCAAACAGTGAATTAAAATTACAATAACAACAGGAAATTTTGGATGGTAATTCAAATCTAATCTCTGCACACAAGTGATATTACGGAAAATGATGTTTTTCAATTAAAACTGCAACTCTGCAAAACTGTAGTAATCCCATGATAACAAGAAAGCAGATCGTTTTTCCTTCAAGGCACATTTGATTCATGTCTCATTTGGAAATAGTTAAGCTATAGAGTTTCCACAGAGTTAAGTGAGGCATAATTTAAAAAAAAAAACTTTCCCTATATCTCTCTTGAAATTGAAAATTTCAAGGAGGAGAATTAGATGTTTCTTTCCTAAAGGAAATCTTTTTTAATGTATTTTTTTCTTTTGTTTTTGTTAAATTCCAGCAGATTGAGAGCAAAACTGCCAGATTTCTATTTAATAATTCACTTTCAAGGTCTTCATGCTTTTTCTGAATCACAGATTTTAATTTTTTAACCAAAATGAAGTCTGTTTATTATCTACTACCTACTAGGAGAACCGTAAAGCTTAACATTCATTCAGATATCTTACAGGCTTTGAAGAGCTTCAAAGATCTGCTCTTACACTTTATTAAAGGAATTAAAAGCCCACAGTTTCCTACCCTCACAATCACGTAGATGATATTTATCATTTTTATCATTTTACTCTGTTCCGAATCTATGTTTTGGTTGTTACTTTTGAACTAATGATGCTGGCATACTCACTTCTCCCAAGATTAGCTTTGTGAAATGATGATAGAAATGATAGTTTGGCCATTGAATTCAGAAAATTTTTATGAAGTTTTGGTGCATATATACTTTTTAAGTGTGGATTACCTGTTCATTAAAAGAATTATTAGATTTTCAAGGTATTTGGCAGGCAGGGGACAGGATTGCATTTATTTTATTTTATTGAGCTGTCATCACAGGTTATGAACATGAATTAGATAGTGGCAGGTATACTCTTTCCAAATATGGCTGCTGCTGTTTAATTACTGTCAGCTGGTATGTAGAAAACTTAATTTGAAATGGGCCTTACCTTTCTGACTGCTTCTTCCCAGCCTATGGAGTATTTTAATCCATTTGTGCTTTCAAACTGAGGTAGCCATCCTTCACATCAAAATGTCTGCACCTTACCAGATCAAAGCTGTCCAAACTTGACTTTGCATCTACACAGATGGCTGTAAACATGACAGTGGAATATTGCTTTGGCTTCACTTGACAGAACTGAAAATTGTCCATGCAGAACTATCCAGAATTTGTAGAAGACGTTATTTTTAAGTTATTGTTTATGAATATAGCAAAGAGCTGAAATTTAATAGCTATCTATGTCAGTTTAAAGAAAAATGTGTTATTTGCTTCATTTCAGCAATTTCATTTCAGAAATTACTGAGCAGGAATTGATTGCTGTACCGGAGGAGAAAGGGAATGCTTGTAGATTTTTCAGCCAATTTTAAGCATTTTTGAAATAATATATTCATAGCTAGTACATGCAATAAATAATATGCACCATCACTAAAGCAGGACTTTTTGAGTTGAGGCCTTGTGAATGACAGCTTTCTAAATAAAATAAAAATTTGAAAATGTTAGTATACTCCTGAAATCTTTATTTTGGAGCATGTGACTTAAAGCAAGATGTGCAGAAAGCAATGTTTCCTTTATGCAGCTGAACTATTTGCATAGGACTTTGCCGTTTTATAAATGCCAAGAAGCATAAATATTGATACACCATGCTTACCTTCCCATATGCCTTCAGTTTTGTTTTGTCTAAATTATGGAAAGGAAGGTACAACTGTATGCACTATTTAAAGACATGTTTCTTTCCAACCTCTGCTTCCTGAAAGCATTGTTATTCAGCTTCTTCCCCTTAATTTCCCACTCCTTTCTGCATGCAAGCATACATACATACACATATGCATGCTGTAGTCTGTGGAACAGTTTTTGAAGGGCAAGGATATGTTTTTTGTTGAGTATTTTACATACTGAGGAAGCTGTTTACCTGCCAATAATACAAAAATAACCCCTAAATACATCATTTTAGGCTGATAGAAATAAAAAGCCCCCCTAAATAAAAACTAGAAAAAAAAAAAACTAAAAACAAACAAAAAAAAACACCCTACAATCTGTAACTTAAAAGGTTTTACAAGATAAAGAAGTTATATAAACAGTTTAATTGTATCTGGGAAACAAATACACTCAAAATGCTGGGATATCTCCTTGGTGCTTTATGTTCAGGAAAGAAATACAAGGTTTGTATACTGATTCTAATGAAAGGATTATATCTACATATTTTTTTTCCTGAGTCCTGGCAGAAGACATTGAAAGATGAAGTGTCAAATTATTTGTTTTCCCCTCATAACACTGCATACCCATGAGAAGTGAATTTTTTGTTGTTTCTGTTGTTTTAGGGTAAATAAAATGAATTATATCACAGCCATGCTTTTTGGCAGATGGATAATAAAGTCTTCAGCAAAACAGACCTACCCTGTTCAGTGTGCCGAGTGCTACTAAACAAATAATGTCAGATGCATATGGGGTTGGCCAACAGGAATTGAGAATTATAGTCTGCCACACAAAAACATCTATTTCAAATCAAGTGAGAAAGTACATTGTGGGATTGTAAAGCTGCAGTTTGACATATATGGGTGACTTACTTAACTGTCTTGCAAGGCAGAACACACCCCATCTTTTAATAGAAATCTTCAGTCTGTACTATTAAAAGAATTAATATGTACTAAAAATGCTGCTTTATCATTTATAAAAAAAATACAAACAACTATTTATTATCAAATTGGCCAAATTAATGGAAAGATCAACTATTACAACTATTACTATTGCTGTTTAAGTTTCTATTTTTTTCTAAACATTCAAGAGTTTGTTTCCCCGTGAGGTGCAGCAGGATCTTTTTGATTGCACAAATCAGAAAAGGTTGCTTTGTGCTCAATTTGATGTTTATTTCCCTCTTGTCAAATAAGTAACCAGTTTCTGCTCAGTTTGGCTTCTGTGTTGACAGTAAGCAGCCTCTCGCAGGGCAAAAAAAAAAAAATAGTTTGCATTAAATCTCCACCCAGGACATTGTGAAAACAAAGTCATTATGCTGTGTGTGAGATCAAAAGCAGATGATCAATATCAAAAGGATGAAGTGAGAAGAAAATAGTGACAAACACTAATGTAAAATTTCATACATGTAAAACATGCATCTGAAGTAACAGAAAACTTTTTTCTCATTTCATTAGATAGTCTTTAGATTGTTGTCTACATTAGTGGAAGCTATACAAAGACATTTATACATATGACTTCCAACTGATGATTTTCAGAAACTTATGGCTCTGGGACAGTATTAAACTTTAGAAAAAGAAAATATTTCTCCTTCCAAGCAAATATTTCTGGACATGTTGGGAAAAGAGGCATTTGGAATGCAAATAAGGCTAACAAGAGGTAGAGGCGTATGAAGTAAAATTAAATAGAGTATAACCCTAAAGAAAACTAAACAGAATTTCTGTAAGGATATATAGCCAAAATGAAGAATACCCAGTGAAACAGAAATTGCCGTACAAATAATATTCCCCCAAAATATACATAGTAGGGAGAGAAAGCTGATCATAAAGGTACAGTCACTGGATATGAGTGGACATTCAAGTACTAAACCACATGTAATAAAGTTTTCATAAGAATTTGAATTGCAAATAAGTTTAGCCTTCCTTTGTCATTTTTCTATGGTGGTCAGACCTGATATTCTCTCCCAGTATGTATGTTTTTGGTAGAAGAGTTTTTTTTTCCTTTTCTGTGGAAGAAGCAGAACCAAGCTGCTGCTTGAAAAGGAATTTGAAGTTTTCATAAGTGATGTTAAAACAATTTTACAGCTTAGAGCTAAAAATGAATACTTCCAGCTGTACCTGAAACCCATTATCAGATCTTAAAGAGAAATTTTGAATATTTTCCTCTATCCCATTTAAAAATGCAAATTGTGGCTTACGTTCCTAATCACTGTATATAATACTCAAAGGAATGAGTTTGTTTGCTAAGAATCTGGAGGGAATTTCAGAATTGAATAATCAGAAAACTACTGCTCATTTTAGGGAAAATTTATGATATTGTAATCAATATTGTAAAAGAAACACTATATGTTTCTTCAGTGTTTTAGTTTTGCACATTTTTTAACCTAGAAAAGTTGTTTATTAAAGGATGAAATAATAAGGTGCGAATGCATGCTATTTCTTTGCATCTGATCTTTTTCTCTCTTCCCCCTTTTTTTTTTTGATAGTAGAGGAGGGCTGTCTGGCTCAAGACCTGGCATTGTAGCTCTCAAGCTAAACAACCTCTAATAGCTCTGCCTCTCAAAGTCAAAATATTGATTGGGGAAACTCTGAATAAAGCACTTCAGAATAGGACTGAGCAGAGAGCATCTGTGATTGAAAACAAGTGCCCTTATTAGTTCTTTCATGGGAACTAACCTACAGGAGATTTCATTGCTCAGCTATCAAATCAGTATTACTATCCACATTCCAACCCCCCCTGACAGTTTAGAATTTGGATTACAACCTGCAGACCAGCCACTGAAAGAAAAATTAGCATTTCAGCATCAAATGAGCACCTTACTTTCCTGTAGGAATTGGTTTGCTGCATCTTAAGACACAGTGTGTGCTTTGTGTTTTTACAGAAGAAACACAATATGTGGCTTGCCTTTCTACAAGACACTTCATTCAGTCTCTCACCCTTTACATGGAGTAGTAAAAAAAAACTAGAATGATCATAATCATATAATCATAGCAGGGCTTGACTTAGAATAGGTACAATCCGGTGCCCTCTGAAAATCTGATAAACTAGAAAAGGCTTTAAACAGTAATCTAGAAAAGGATTTTTCTTTTAAAAATTATGGTTCCACAGACTGAGAAGTTTTAGCCAGAAATCATTGAAAAGTTTTATTCTTTGCAAACATTCCAACATGAGAGCATGAAGTATAAGCATGGCAGCAATTGAGATACTAATCTGCTGATTTCATATATCAGATACTGACACTGAAATAACAGTCACAACTCAGAAATAAATGAATTTTTGCCTCTGAAGTGCATCACTGAGAAATCTTCCCACTGTACAACTTCCCATCTACAGCGGGGGTTATGTCCTTACATGGTAGATAAGCTATATCACTCCTTACCTTCATTTCCGAGTTCTAAAAATGTCTGCTGAAGTAGAGATAAGAATGACAGCAAAACCAACCATTCTGGTTTTTGGGATGTAGGTGTAAGATGGGTGGAAATCTTGGCCAGTAGCCAGAGTGCTAAGGTACTGCTCAGTACTTAGTGGCTTTAATTTTTCAGACCATGAGAGCTGTTTAGCTATCAATACAGAACAAAATAGCACTCATTCTAATTCTGATGACCTGCTTAGCAAGAAGCTTTGGATAGCTATACTGGGCTTCATAAAGAGAGAAGAAAACACTGATCCTTCTCACATTACATTTTTCCTAGTGTCATAAGGAAATATATGCAGTCCAAAAGGTGCTAATCTTAGCGGCCTAGCTAGCTCCATCTCAAATTCCTGATGGTGTCTGAAATACTTAAGAACACTGAATCCGTTGAATTGAGATGTTTTGCTACAAGTTCATGTCTGTGTACGTGGATGGCTAAATGTGCTATTTTAATATGAACAGGAAATTTAAATGTGATTTCATTAATTAATAACAGGATTTCTAAAGTGCAACATGCAAGATTATTGCTGCTAAATGGAAACCCACTTGTTTTCTTGTAAGAAATACTGATCTAGTGGTGATACCCAGCAACCAGGTGTATTGCTAACAAGTGTTAGGGCATACTTACTGAGTTGGTATAAAGTACAGCCTAAATCCTGCGATTATCTCAGTATCAAGGTAATTATCAAACGTAAACACCTGGAGATTTGGGATCTGGTTTAGAGAAGAAGAGGAGCACTAACAGATGTTTCAGTTTCCTGTACTATCTCTTCATTCTTCTATTTCAGGTCTCTTCTTATCTAATGTGGCTCATAAGGTGAAAGAAACAAAGAAATAATGTTTGGTTATGTTAAGTTAGTTCTATACATTTGGGGGCTTAAAGCTGTTTCACCTTTTTTTTTTTTTTTAACTCCTGTTTTGTATTTTTTTTAAGTGGTTTCCTTTTCTGCCACTGTATTTACTGAAGTCCAGATTGCTTGGGCTCTTAAACAATCCTCACGTGTATTCATACGAGAAATAGTAAATATATGTGTAACTGCTTACGCCTAAGATTTATTATAGAACAGCAGAGATACCATAAGTGAAGCAAATCTGAAAGGAAATTATTTCATTTATCAGGAGCATTCAGTCTTTTTATAGATAGGACAATAAGGAACTGAAAGCGTGCCCAACCATCCTGCCACATCAAGCAGCAAAGCTGACATTTCTGTCTTAACAGAGCACACAGCAGTCATTTACAAACTTGAACAAGTCCTCTGTAGGTATTCTGTCATGAGAGTGACTGAGTACATTTTATAATATACAGCATGCACAAAATTGAAAAGTCCTTTTGTTTTGACTAGGAGTTTCTCAGTTGAAGCAGGTTAATATGTCTTGTTGCTTTATCACTTGACAAAGCTGCATCTTTTGCTTCAAGCAGTACTAGTTCAACAATCAGAAACAAATTCAAAGCGCAGGAGAACTCAGTGTTCTGAACACCAAATGTGTCTGTTTAATAAAGTCTTTGTGCAGTCCTATATAATTTCTCTGCCACTAGAGAAATTTTGTTACTCTTACAAATAATTCGTCTTAGTTGAGTATGTTCTCAGAAATTAGAGGCTTTTTCACATCATGTAATTAGTGTTTTAATTTTTTTTTTTTTTTGGTGTGGTTTAGGAAGTGAGAGAAATACAAGCCATGTTTTTCTAATTATGAGGCTGTTGTAAAATAGCTCTATAAAGCAGATGTACTTTGCAAATTAGAAGTTGGATTCAATTCTCATGCTGCTTTAAGGTGGTTTCCATTCCATGCTCTATCACAAATTGTGGCAGCTGAAATCAGACATGATTTCATTGTGTCCCTAAGACAATCCTACCTGTATGTAAATCTTCCAGATTTTTTTATTTTTTTTAACTCATACATCACGGTGCTGTTACTTTCTGGTCTCTCTTGGCTTAGGGAATTCATCTTTGTGATAATAGCTTGCAGGTTTTAGAAAAGCTAACTACTGTTTTACTTCATTTATTTTATCATGGTTTTTATTAATTAAATTGCAATTTCCATTTATTTGATGCTGCTTTGCAATATTCACGCATATCGATACTAGCTATTCTTTTAGTTAGGTGATAAAACCATGTAACCCAAAGGGTTTCCAGTGGCTTTCCACATTACAGAATACTTTTTTTATAAACTTATAAAACCCTCAGTTCTGTGACTGCATACACGGAAACACAGTGACAGAAAATGATAAAAAATTGAAACGCTGAAGAGTCTGGGTGACTAAATGAATAAGAGGCAGTCTTTTTACATCCAAATTCCCTTATGAGATTCAACCTCAGGTCTTAAAAGGAATTACTTTCCTGGATTTCTTCCAATTATGCTCAGCACTCAGTGGCTCACGTTACAAGACCAAGACACCCACTTTGAGGCTCTCAGGGTCTAACAGGCATGTTCTCCTTGGTAAAGTCAGACAGAAGATTAGATAGTATCCTCATAATGACATGTCCTACCAATGTGAATCAGGTAGGTGCTGAAAATCTTTCCTACTCCTTTTCACATGGACTACTCTGAAACGTTTTCCAAATCACATTTCAAGCTAGTTTTTAATGCTTGTGACATTGTATTGAGGTTGTAAAATGTTTGGATCATAGTAGAAGAACATAAGCCATGGCAGTGAAATTTTCACATATGCTCTGGGGACATTATAGGATGTGAAGGATATACAAGAATATACAAGAAGCTTGAGTTTTGTATCATTCAAACTCTCGCAACATTCAGAACAAGTTTGTGGAATTCTCATAGTGGTTCTGGGAGAGAGCTTTTTGCAAAGACCTGACTGAGGCAAACAATTGCCTTTGTGCAGCTTGAGTTATAGAAGTATCAATGATTTTTGTTCATAGCATTCCCTCTGTGAGATCCCATATATGTTAAAGGGTACTGAATTTCATTTTTGTTTTCCCTTGAAGATGTCAAAACTTTGTAAATCAGTTCATTAAACCTCCTTCATGAGAACCTCCTCAATATTATAACTTAAACTTTCACAGTATTTTTCTTTCTAAGATTTTCAGATACGTTCAGTTATATTCTGTTGATGAATTATTTTAGTTTATTAGTGCAAGGGACAGTGACTCAACCACTTTCCAGGGCAGCCCATTCCAGTGCTCAGTATTCAGCATTTCTAATGCAGGATAAAAACTGAAAAAAAAGTCCAGGTAATTCTGCTAATTTCAGTGATACTGAGTAAAAATAATAATTTCACCAATTACTATTTGCAGAAATTTCACAGGATGTGAATTTTACATGGTCCATGTATTCATTTGACTTATAGGTGTTTGTGGGAGTTCTCAGGGAACATAGTAGAAAGTTTTTTGAGAACTACAGTTGGAGCCAGTGTGACAAACATATAGCAAATCAAAAGTAAGAGCTATCATAATTATTTTATGCAAGAAGCTTGTTGAAAACTTTCAATAGAAAGTTTAATAAAAGACCATCTGTATTTTATTGAAGGAATAAATGAAGACTGCTCATCTATTTGAATTCTCTACTTGTTATAACAAAAGAAATATAGGAAGACTGATCTCTAAGTGAAGACAGAATGAACCACCTTTCCCCTTCTTTGCTTTCCCAATCATCTTTAGGTATTTGTATTCATTTTTCTTTAATATCAGAGCAATATTATTATGTATTCACACTAATATCAGAAGAACATTTTGTAAAAAATAGTCAGGTGTCCTGTAATGAGAAAAAGTGACACAATGAAACTGTGTGGAGAATAGAAGTAAATTATTTTTGTTTTCACTTCCTCCTTTTTTTTTTTTTTTTCTGTTTGTATTTTGCTCTTCTTAGGAACTGTTCTTTTCATCATCTTCTTTATATCCTTTACATCATCTTCTTTATATCCTTTATTAACTGTAATATAATGTAATTGTAAATGTACATGTAGCTTTTGGGTGCAATGCTGCTGCCATTATTTTTACAGTAAAAGAACATTACTAATTCCACTGAATATGAGTCATTTGAGATCAGAAATTTACTGATAAACTCTGTTATTATTTCTACAAACAGTGGGATAGGTTTTCCTCATTTTTTCTTCTGCTGGTGAATGGCAAGATTTTTTTTGGATGAGAAGAGGAAGTTCCCCTTTTCTCCCTTCATATTTAATCAATTTAAAAACGCAATTCCCAAATGATTTGTAGTAAATGCAGGGAGGCCAGATTAGATGATCTCCTGCAATCTCTTCCAACATGAAATATCCTAAATATTCTTCTACATAGAGCCTCAGTTCTAGTTCTCATTTCAGAATGCAATATGAGATTCTAACCAGTGCCACTACATTTTCTAGTCACTCCAGGTGTACATTGTTTGTCCACTGCATTGCTTAAGTGTCATTGTAGTAAGCTTGGCCCTTGAGTGCACATAATGTTCAGTGTTCAAATCATTCAGTTGGTAGTGTATGTCATATTTGACTTATGTAATCTTTTGTATTCCAGTTTACTTACTTGGAAAACAATCTGATAAATATTCTGCAGTGCTGAGGACTGCAACAAATTCTTTCTCGAAGATAGTTCTAGCAACTGCCTGTACATGTTGATTCTTAACATTGACTGTTGTCAGAACAAATCTTAGTTTCTGACTTTATAATAAATCAATACAGTTGATTGCTAATTTTGTTCTTTAACATTTTTGTCTTCATTTTTATTGGCTGACTTTTTATCTGATCTTACAGCAGAATACAGTAATTTGAAAATATGTTATTCTCTAAATTGTTATAGGAATTAATATATATGTGTATTTATTGATTTGCTTCACATTAATGTGTTTCTCTATCACTAGCTTCTGATGCATGTGTCCTGGATTAAAATTACACTACACAGGCAGCAATAGAACATTATTGCTTCCATTCTATTTTGAATCCCGTATGGTAAAATACATGCTTTATGCCTCATTTACTGCAAAATTTATTTTGTTGTAGTTTAATTAATGAGTAATTGTGCCATTTGTGGCAAATGGACAAAATATTATTTTCTAGTTTAAGTTGACACTGTTTAGATGAAGTAGATTAGGAAAAACATATCAATCTAGCATATCCATTTATAGTTTAAGGAAAATTGTGGGGATTTTTTCTCGAATTATTTGTCTATGTAATTTGTTAAAGATGTTAAGTATTTTGAGTAGAAAATAACAATGTGGCTAAAACTTAAAAAGGAAGAGAAATTCTATGCTTTTTAATGTGGGAGTAAACCTTCACAGTGTTTTATTGAACAAAAAATAGTAAAATAGGTATTGTCCCTAGAGATGCTCTTAAATCAGTCACACTGCTAAATACCTTTTAAGAGATTCCAACACTAAATCCTATACAGATAGCAGGAAATGTTTACTTGAGGCAGAAAAGCTTCAATAATGCTGCATTTTGGTACCAAAATAAAGAGATTTTTCTTCTTTCTTTCCCAGGCAGCTTGCCTTTGGTGTACAAGGAAGCTTAGTAGAGATCCAGTGTTGTAGGCTTCTCAGAACTTTCTGATTCCTGTGCCAGGGTGTGAATAGCAGTACAGTGCTGCACATGACGTAGCAGGTTTTGCTAAGATACATAAGTATGGAAAAAAGCACTTTATTGCTAGATTGCTGGTGTTTGTTTTTTCCTTCTCTAAATATTGCTAGTACTGAGAGGTTTCAGGGAAAAGAGTACACATTTCTGCATTTCTAAAATGTCCCTTCCATATTTATGCTATGGCTACCACATTTGTATAAACAGAAAATTACTCCATTCATGCTTTATTAGCTCTTCTTTTGTACCACAGCCTTGACCCTAGTCATCATAAATTGAGAAATAGTGGGGAACTAATGGAGACAGATGGGAATATGGCTTGCCATTTACTCAAATTGGTAAAGTAATTAACCTCAAGGTGCTGGTTTGCAAGAAAAATTGTTGGAATATCTCAGGGCGCCGGTAAACAGACTCCTGCTTTAACCACTTCTGACAACTGCATCATAAACTAGACTTACTCTGTTCAATTGACCTGTCAACGTCTTGAGTCCAAATAAAGATTTGTATTACAATGCACTTGCTGAGAAGTGGGAGAACACTACTGCTGTTTCTTTTCAAATGGGTTGCTGTTCTCTCTCTGCTAGATAGGAGCTGGAATGTCATATATTCATTCTTCAGCCATTATATTCCTTAGAAATCCTCCATTACTGATTGTGTGACAGCTTTGTGACAGCAGATGGTAGTCATTTGGCTTGAGAAAATGAAATGAAAAAACATGGACCAGACTGACTGGGCTCATTTAGAACAGCAGTGGACAGAGGCCAGATCGAGTTTTTATTTATCGAGGGACATCGTGTAATGAAGCCAGTTTCTTTTGTTTTTTCCCCTTTCTCTATTTTCCCCCTGCAGATTGGGTGAATGAGGTAGATTCTCAACATATTATTACATAAATCAAAAGCAATCTTGTAAACAGGAGTATTTAATTAAAAAAAAAAAAAAAACACCTCTTCTATGTGACAGCATTCAAATTCTTTGAAGTTCTTTCCTCATTCAATTTTTTGTTCCCCCTCTCAATTTAATGGTAACATTTACAGATTTATTTTGTACACATTATCAGCTGGAATATTACTTTTTCTAAACAGCAAGTTAAATCTTCAAGGGACATTTAGTACGTTGGCTTGCATGGATTCAGCTCAGTAACTGAAAGAGTTTTGATCATTCAACTCATGCAGTTCTTTATTTCATATGTTTTGATTTGCAATTGAACGAGCCATGATTTAAAAAAAAAACATTTTTGATATTGTCATAAAATGTGTCTGGAAGGCATATGTCAAGGGAACATACAGAGCAATCTTCATCTAGAGTAAATACAGCTGTTCAGGACATGAAAACTGGAAACATAGTGTGGTATCTCAATTTGATGAAAACTCGGTTCTGAAGCATTCAAGGAGCACTCAGTCGTAACTTCTGTCTCCCTGATTTGTCTACAGACACCTACAGTGTCATTAAATAATGCTTTGCTGAATAATGCCGGTTCGGTGGCATTATAACTACAGAAGTTTAAGCAATTTCTTTAGGTATTTGTTTTTATGGATTTCAGAGTTTTAGGAAATAAACATGGTTCCAAGTGAGTGAAATAATATATTATAAAATACATCTATTTTTCTCAAATATGTCTTTTTCAGTAAATAATAATTTTCCTAAAAAAGCTCCCTAAAATTAAGTTTCTCAGTAGCCATTCTGATTTCATAGTTCATGCACTTTATATTCAAGGTAGTCTTCTTTGAAATTTGTTATGAGTTCAGAGACTGTGCCAAGGATAATTTGTCAGTGTCACCTGCACTGGTGCATTTCCATCATTGGATTAAAGATTTGTTAATGTGTAATTGATAAAGAAAACACCCAAGCATCATTTTGTAGTGATGAGTAGTGGTTTAGAATAGCATTTTATATTTTCCTCCTGACAGGCATTACACTTTATGGTTTTTTTAAACCAATGTGTTCATAAAAAACAGAAATCTCATTGAGTTCTTTGATAAGCATTTTCAGTAACTGTGTTGGTGAATTCACAGCACCTAATCCACGTTATCAGTCAGAGTCAGTGATTTTTAAATGTATGGTCAAGTTATATTCCATTTTACAACTCTCAAGAAAGAAACAACCTATGGAAAAGGGGGTAAGTCAATAGCACTTGGAACTGAGGGGATACAGTTCAGTAATTTTTTTAATCCTGAGAAGATATGCAAGTTAAACATATTTGTTACCTGTGTTGTTTTCTTCTGTTTTTGAACATTTTAATTTATAATCAGACAAGAAGAACAGATGTAAGAGTTGTAATTTAATCATTTTATTGCTATCTTTGTATATTTTGAAGAATTAGGTATTGTACTCTTGGGAAGCCATATTTTATGCCTTGTTGGAAAAATGAATAATGTAATAATATGCAAAATGTGAAGTTTTAGAACTTCACTACTGAGTAAGGCATATAAACTAATGATCTAGTTAAAGTCCCTTGTGCACCATAATAAATATGGACTAAATTTGTCATTATAGCTTTAGACAGAGGTTTCAGGCTACAGATTTAATTATATCCTTTTTTAATATTCATAATTCTAAACTGCATAATT
The DNA here is from genome assembly GCA_037305975.1 of Chrysolophus pictus. Lineage (NCBI taxonomy): Eukaryota > Metazoa > Chordata > Aves > Galliformes > Phasianidae > Chrysolophus > Chrysolophus pictus. The sequence goes on from CM074580.1 coordinate 35,789,004, forward strand.
CCTTTCTACTGTAAAACTGAGTGCTATATTAAAACAAACAAAAATGACAGATTACTAAATGTATATTAATGTGAAGTCAATACACATTTAATTTCTGAAGAGAGTACTGCAAAAAAGAAGAGTATAAGATTCATGTTGCTCAGGAGATCTTTTCTTAGAAGCTCATAATTTGTACATAGACTGCCTTCTGTTTTTAATGCTGACTTCTGTTACAGAGGTTAATTAGTTATTTATGGATTTTATAAAGACACAGGGGCAATACAGGAATATCTTTTTTTAGCCATTAAGAAACAGTTACTATTGAAAAGTTTAATTTAGTCTCCATATGAAACAAGAGTTAGCTGAGACTAGTTGATCTCACATTTAGTCAACATTGCTTAATGGTGTCTGAATATTGATGGCATTAATAATAGCTGAATAAAATGACATCACACTAGAATACATATTCCGTTCCTCCTTTTGCTGTAATAAATGCTCTAATGAGTTGGATGTGAAGACTTTGTTTACTTTACAGTATAGACTTGACCAGGTTCTACAGTTAGTTATATCAATTAAAGCTCAACTTAAAAAACTTTTCTATCTACTTACATATTTTAGTAGGCTCATGTTAAGTAAATGAAGAGGAAAAAGAAATGTATATAAATGAATAAGTTTTGACTAAGGCTTTCTCTTGGGAAGCCCCTTAAATGCAAACAGAGCAATGAAGAAGTACAAAGGTATCAAAAGCAAATGTGAAGCAGATAGAAAGAGTAAGAGCAGTAACATACATTTTAATGAGGGATAAGCAAAGAAGAAATATTTTATGGAGAAGTGGAAGGAAATTTCAAGCCAAACAATAAATTAGTCAGTATAGTTCCTAATAATTTACAACTTGGGTTGTCTCAGTTGGGAAGAATGTGTTCCAAAGAGACTAAGGAAGAGCCATGTACCTTCCTGGGTAAAGTCACTGTGGATAAATCAGTCCCTTGTATGCTGAATAAAGTATTGAAGTTGGCTGGTTTGATCATATCAGATCCAAGGCTTAAAAATAAGGGTCTATCAGAGAGAGCTGGTATTGGGTATGAAAAAGTTATGACTTAAGTCAACAATAAAGGGTTTTGATGTCTAACTTTCTGCTTAAATGATCCTATTTCTTCTTTTTCCTTTACTTGCAAATGCACTAGGTAAGAGAAAAGTTAATATTTTCTCAATAATAAAATTCTTGTGTTTTTTTTTTAATAAAAAATTGTGTGGGATTTCAGCATGTTTTTCATGTGGTTTTCAGATATGGATAGTGAATGATCTTGGGTTAGTTTTGCATTATATTTTCTATTATCTAGTATTGTAATTATTATTTCTTGTCTTCTTTATCCATATCAAAATGCTTTTATTTTATCAGAGGGCATGTTATAAACATTTTTACATATTTATACATTTTCTTATTATGTAAATTGCCAAGAGCTATCACAGAGGTGAAGGAGAGTTAAGAATAAAGGTAGGAAGACTTTTCTAGCAGGCAGTCATTCAGTAGTTGTACAAAGGACATATTTCTTCAGTCTCAGAAGTAAAATAGTTAAAGTCTTCAAGAATGTTTTTGCTGGGATGTTATTAGCTGCTCCTGGATGGGATGGTTGAGGAGAGAAAAGGAAGCTGTTTTCAAGTTGGCATCTTGATTTATTTATCTGCTAAAGCTGACTAAAACAGCAATATTTACAGTATTATTCTATGAATATAGTTTTTCCTCACTACTGAATTATCAGTATTTTCATTGAGATTTTTTTGTTTTTTGTTTAGCATTTACATAAATTTAGCATTTAGCATAAACATTTTTCTCTTACAGGGATGAATGTTACAATAATGCAGCCATATAAAAATTCAATAGAAAGTTCAGAAATAATCTCAAAGTGCTTACATAAATATTTCAGAATAATGACATGGAAAGCTGCAAGTTCATATTAGTCAAAACCAACGTAATAGTCGTAATCATGTTTGCTGTATCACTGCCTAATTATTAACCAAGGAGGATGTCAATTATACCAGACATTGGATGAATACAGAACAATCGGAGAGTTTACAGTTTTAGTTACAGAAAATGAAAAATTAAAAATTCTGGGGAAAGAGTATCAAACTTAGCTGTCAAGATTCCCTTTGTTGTAAAAATTTGAACTAGAAAAGTTCTAAGAAGAAAGTGAATCTATCAGGGATGCAAAGTGGCATTGTTCAATTATGGATGACAGACAATCAGTCAGTTGGGGATAGCCTACAACTTAAAACATCTTAAAGTTTTGAACAAGCTTTTTCAGGAAGCATCATATGTCATCATTTAAGAACTTTATTGATAATGCTCAAATACAAAAGCTTCCGTATGCATTATTTTGTCCATGTCTAGAATTCACAGAATTTTGGCAAAGAAGGTACATTAAATATAATTCATCATAATAGTGGGCTTAAGATGTCTGCACATAACACAACCCTCCCATTTACTAAATATGCAGATACTGCCTAAGCAAAGAACTGGCCTCACATACCCTAAAAAAGATCATAGAATCATAGAATCATAGAATCATAGAATGGCCTGGGTTGAAAAAAACCATGATGATCATCTAGTTTCAACCCCAAGTGAGTTAAAAGAAAAGCTATTTATTGCCCTGAGATTCTACATAGAATAGGGTTTGTTTTTATTATATTTCAAGTCTTTTCCAGTTCTTTTAATTAAATATTCATCCCATAGGATACTTACCAACATTCAGGAGTATCAAGATACTTTAAATCCTTTCATATACAGTAATGGAAAACATATAAAAATTTAACATAATTGTTTTGTTGTTGTTGGTTTTTTTTACCTTCCAGACTACCCAGTTTTTCTTTCTTTTCCTGATTTTTATTACTGTTTTCTTCAATTATGTTATTCTTTTCTTCATAGTTAGTCATAGTTAGTGTATCTTGTGATTCTATTAGAATGTGCAAGTACAGGGCACAGAAAAAATATATATTCAATTATTATGCATTTTTCTGTTTCAATAGGAAAATCTGACATCTGGCACACTTGAAAAGCCATAGGAAAATGTTTAAGTGAATTTCTTCCCTGTGAAGATATTAAAGAGTTTATGTGTTCAGGCAATCCTACTTCTGGTCTGAAACTAGTGTGATATTTACTATGATATTTTCATCTAGCTTGTTCTATGGGTTGATATTTTTAATTAAAAAAACAATGTCCTATAGTTTGTTTGTTTGTTTGTTGCTTGTTTGTTTGTTTTTAATATTTTTTTAAGAGAGTAATTTTAATAGAGTAATTTTGGAAACCTAATTTTTAGCCACCATGCTGCCCAGCGTGGCCGAGCTGCTCCTGCAGCGTTTGTTTAAGTTAAAGGAGGGGAGACTTAGGTTGGACGTCAGAGGGAAATTCTTCACAGAGAGAGTGGTGAGGTGCTGGAACAGGCTGCCCAGAGAGGTTGTGGATGCCCCGTCCCTGGAAGTTCAAGGCCAGATTGGATGGGGCCCTGGGCAGCCTGGTCTAGCATTAAATGAGGAGGTTGGTGGCCCTGCATGTGGCAGAGGGGTTGGAGATTCATGATCCTTGAGGTCCCTTCAAACCCTGGCCATTCTGTGACTCTGTGATTCTATGAAGCCTGCTGAACACACATAAATAGGTGACTGTTTTTCTTAGCAAGTCATATGTCTATCAATCAGGAAATAACTTTAAATGGGATGAATATCGTTAAACACTTTTATTCCTTCCTGAGTGTCAAGTATTTTCCAAGGTTACCTAGCTAGAGTGGTTTATGACAGTCATTTGCCTCCACCTGTCCTCTTATTGATGTTATGTAAAAAGCTCTTCCTCTCATAGAAAAATGTATAAGTCAGCCACAAAAAAGAGCTGAGCAAAAGGGCAGTGTCTTCAATGCATTGATATACAGTGGAGTTACTCCAGAGTAGTGTCATTGGCATATTGCATATTTTCCTAGTGGTTACATTTTCACATGGCCATAAATGCTGTATTCTAGAGCTGTGGTGATTTTCTGGTAACTTCTGTTGCTGCTTTTTGTCATGGGGTGGGATGGGAAGGGATGGAATGGGATGGCATGAAATGGAACAGAACAGATATCTTACTAAGGAAATCAAAAATACTTTGATGTTTCCTTAATAATGATAGCTGTGATATTCTGTTGCCAAGGTGTAATATCCGCAGTCTATGGTACTTCTTGGACATGCAGGCATATTTGGAGGAACTGTTCAATTAATAACAAACTCTTTGAGTGGATATTCTTGTAAATGCTTTCTTAGGGTTAGCATGTTCTCATTTCTGCATGTAACTTCAAGTGTATGAAAAAGAATGACGTGATGATCCCAGTATAGTGAAAAAGAGAGGAAAGTGTGTTACAGAATTAAAACCAGAAGCCTGCATCTTTTTTTTTCTGTCCACTGACAGTGGCTAGGGAGTTGAGATGCCTGAATTTAATACTTAAAATCTGATATCTAGGTTAGTCAGTACAAGTGCCACTCTTTTGGTGTCCTTAGAACTTCCTGCAAAATAGCTTGTGTACTGATTGTCCATACTTTTGCTCAGTATAAACAAACCTTCCTATATACACAAGTACTTGTCCAAAACGGTCTGCTAATTCCCCCATCCCTTAGGTGATAATGACAAGCCTGAGGATTTCTGTTGACGTATGAAGACTTGGAGAAAGTTAAATGGAATCTATAAAGTCGCTCATAAGCTTTGTTCTGATTTATCTTTTTCCAACAGAAGCCATAGGTGTCAATTCTGTGGGCAGTGGAGGGATGTGCCCACTTCCACTTAGAGAGTATTGTCCTACATTTTGTTTGACAAGTGAGAGTTTCTTTCTCAGCTAATAGCAGCACTTGCAGCTGAAATCAAGTGCACATCTTTTATCTTGCCATTTCAACATTTAGGCACACCCTGTTTCCTAGGGTAGCAATAAGTGTTGCACTACTAAATAAAAAAAAAAAAAAAAAAAAGGCAATTCTTTGTCAGAGTACATAAGGAGCAAGATTAAAGTTTGAGTACTGCCTTTCCCAAAGGAGGCATGGATGAAAGAGAGACTAGTTTAAATAGGGAGAAATGTTCCCTCTCAGCCACTGTAAGCTGTCAGCTGCTCAATCTGTGTTATTTTCAATTAGGCTCACCTGATGCCTGTGTATACAGGAGACATATGTCACTTTGCAAGAGACACATTGAGCAGCCTAGGTTAACAAAGCCTCCAGTGCCATATACTTAAGAAACAGTTAAATTGCTCAGCATTATTATAGCTCTCACTTTAAAAACTATTTTAGTTATTGTTTTTAAAACACCATTCATGGCTCAAAATGAGCCAATGAGATGGAGTTTTGCTAGACTTCCCACATGTGCATATATCTTCATATAAGAAAATATACTGTTACAAACAATTACATAAGCAATTCTTCTTGTTCCAGCAAAAATAATGACCATGTTAAATGCTTTAAAAAGTATTATATTATTACATTAATTGAAAACGCATTAAATTTTGTCTCCTTAAAATAATTTTGAATCATTAAGTGCATATAATTTCATCACTACCGTATGAAGCAGGGCTCATTCTTTTGTTTATTCTTGTGACATTCACTGTATCATGCTGCACAAATCTTTCTATACAGGACATGCCATTTGGCTAAATACTAACTGCTTGATTTTTGGTGCATTGGCTATACTAAATAACAATTCTGTACGGGGCTTATAAAGCTCATTTGAATCACCCAAGACAGTGCTCCTGGATCTTGATAAATTTCTCAAGACATAGGGAATGAACTGGATAGTGGTTCATCTGTACTGGAGCCACATGTCATCTGCTACAGATGAAGAAAGATCTTTTTGTATCTAAGGAATAGAAATGTCCTCCTGCTTCACTGGGCTGAACTTTGTGTTTATGTTCACATTTTAATGTGGCTTTAGACATGAAGTCTGGCAGCTTCTTTATCATTTCCCCACATTTTGCCTTTTCCGCATTCCCAAAACTGTCGCCTTTCTTCTCTCCACTAGAACAGACGTTGTTTTCACCTTTCTAGTTTGATCAGCTTGCAAGCAGATGTTCTTATGTAATTTTTAATTAATTGATTTCTTCCTTGGAGGGTTTTGGTTCATCTGTTTTAAAAAGATACCTTAACTTATAAAAAAGTGGAAAAAAATGCGCACTTGCTTGTTGTCTTGTGTGCTTCAAAATGAAAATGCAGTAAAGTATGTCAGTGAGATTAAAGCAAGTCTTAAATTGGTGGAAAATCTTCACTTCTACCTACAAAAATCATTTAAAATATTTCTATTGCATATGTCATTTGTGTGAGTGACATTGCAACTTAGTACCAGTTTGCTCTGTTCATCAGGAATTTCAGAGTTCTACAGTTCTACTCACCTCTTCTTTCTTCATCCAAAACAAAGAAGAATGGAGAGTGAGAAATAAGAGAAAAGTGCTATCTGTCTCCTTTTCCCTTTTTCTTTTTAAGGCTTTTAGTGTTCTTTCCCTTTGCTAAGCATCAAAGGAGTGAGGTAGTAAGGTAACATTAAGACTGGGAATTAGAAGAAAGAGAGGGCACAGTTTCCAGTAACAATTTGAATCCCAAAATATTCTCCAGGCGTGAAAATACTTTTCCCTGCGAAGTACTGTCCAGGGCACTGTATTTAGAGAAGCTAATCTCATAACACAACAGCTAAACCACTGATGAGCAATCCCAATTGTATTTCATTTAAGATGAGCTTCGTTATTTAAGCAGGGGAATTCAGTTTTTTGCTATTACTCCTTAGGTTACCTGAAATGCCTTTTAGGGAAAGTTAATGTTTGCTAGCAAAATAGGAGAATAATAATTTTGTCTAGAATGGGCTAGGGAGAGAGATAAGCAGCTAGAAACTGCAAGCTTTCAGTTGGCATAGGTGGAATTTGAAAAGATGTATTCATCATCTCATACAATGGATTATATGTGATTATATTATCCTAAGTATACAGAGATCTATAGAAAGCTTGTTTAGATGTTTCTGAGCCTCAGCTCTGATCACAGTTCTCTAGCATTTTAAAAGTTAAAGAGTTTTAAGAAAATAAATTTGTAATAACAAGCATGCCGTATGTCTAAAAATCTGGGGGGAAAAAAAAAAAAAGAAGGAGAAAAAAGAAACTGATATGCAGCTGTATCAATCTAGATCAGTTTACACATATGGCTAAAAACAACCAACAGCAAACAACTGTTTCAATGAATGGCAACCAGAGAGGATGCTCCTTTTCCATTGAAGACTTCCTTCACATTAGCATTTCAGCTAAGATCAGACAGATGGTAAGAAGGAGCACCTTTATGCTGGAGCACCTTCATATTCTGTCAAATGTATAATTTGATCTAAGGTATCACAAGGAAAGAAAATTCCATTCTGTGAGGAGAGACTTACATATTTTACAGGACTGAAGCTACACATTTCTGGATAGAAATGAGGTAGCCCTAACTAAAACTCACAGAAACCTTGTCTTTCTAACTAAAATCCTTTTGGAAATCCCATCAGTTCCCATAAAACGTCTTGAATCTGCAACCTGTCTGTGATTTTAAAATAAATAATCTTTTGTCTTATCGGAACTCCCAAACAGGGTGTACAGAATCTCCCTGTTGCTGCTGATGAAATGTATGTATCGTTGAAGCGTGTGTTGCATACCTGCATTCCATTCCAGAAGGGAGTAATAAATTAAAGATAACTAATTGTTTAGTGGCTGGTCTGACAGAGAGGAGATACTGGGTCAGGGAGGATCAATCCTACATAAATTGCCCTGGTAGGGCGAAGGGGCATTTGACATTTGGTTACTGGAGTTTCGGAGGATCAGTAGGAGAGATGTGTTGCTTATGTTGTACAATGACAATAGTGAGATTTGGCAGCTAAGCACTCCTGAGGAATTGATTTTCACCATGTGCCACATGTTTACAGAGTAGGCAGTAAAGGCACCATCATAGTTTATGTCTAAACAAAGAATGTAACAAAGAAAGGTGAATTGCTAGGATCACAGGGTAGTTCAGGTTAGGAGGAACATCAGAGTGGTCTCTAATTAAACCAACTGCTAAAAGTAGGAACAGCTATGAGATCACACTAGGTTGTTTGAGGTTTTATCCAATCTGGTCTTGAAAACTTTGTGTAACACATCTCAAGACACCATTTACCTCATATAATTAGCAATAATGAAAAAGTTTCTCTTTGTAAAAATCTTCCATGGTTCACAAGAACACCCTTCATTCTTTCTCAGAGTTCAGACAAGAAATTTTTTTGAGATTGATCCTACTGTTTCCATGAAAACATTAGCAGAATTTCTAAAAACTCTTTGAAGAAAATGCAGTTTGTAAAATGGTTTATGCTGCCAGTATTTATTTAGGAATAAGTAAATTTGCAATTAATTCTGAACTTCAGTGGTTCAAATTGTTTCCAAAACTCCCCAGGATCTAGGTGGTTTGGATCTGCTTACACAGGTGTGGGCCAGTTTATAACACTAATATAACTATGCTTCAGGCACTGTTATCCTTAAAATTTGTTGGATGCATCTGAATTACTGATTTTACAAATTGCTTGGAGGGAATTAATTGAAATAGAGCTCTAGATATGGATTTCAATTCTGCTATTACATTTATGCAGCAATTTTTTTTGTTCTGATCAAACAGTTCCAGCCAGCTGATGCTGGATACATAAAGTTTTGTCCTGCTGGATTTTATTTATAATACTGTTGAATCTTTAGTGATAGAAATTGATTTACAGTTTAGAGTATCAATTGATGTTTTAAATGAAAAAGAAAAGAGACAAAAAACTTGGGGCAGGAGAGAAAAGCAACTTGGAAGAAATACTTCCATTTTTGTCAGGTACTAGAACCTACAGTCAAATATTTCCAAGTCCTTCTGGTTACATCCCTCGAGTGGTTGGGTCAGAAGGTGGTTACTTGGGGAGCAATGCTCCTCCTGCTACAAGTGAAGATCAGGTTTGTGACCTCCTGAGGAAACTGAACTTCAGTAAGTCTATGGGTCTTGATGAGATGCATCCCAGAGTCCTGAGGGAATTGGTTGATGTCATCACCAAGCCACTCTCAGTGATATCTGAAAAGTCACAGAGGTCAGGTGAAGTTGCTGGTAACTGGAAAAAAGGCAATGTCTCACCCATTTTTAAGAAAAATAGAAAGAGCATTCCAAGGAACTGCTGACCTGTCAGCCTCACTTCTGTGTCGGAGAAGATCGTGGAACAGATCCTTCTGAAAGCTATACTAAGGCACATGGAAAACAGGGAGGGGTGATTCAGGACAATCAGTATGCCTTCACCAAGGGCAAATCCTGCCTGACCAAACTAATGGCCTGCTATGATGGTGTAACTGCTTCAGCGGATAAGGGAAGAGCCACTGATATCATGTGTCTGGACTTCAGTAAGGCCTATAGCAAATTGGAAATATTGATTTGAAATTGCACTAATAATAACCCTTGAGGGACTGGTGCTTTTTAATACCTTCAGCAATGACATGTATATTGGGATGGAGTGAACCTTCAGCAAGTTTGTGGATGACACCATGCTGTGTTGCGGCACAAACCCAAGGGACGGGATGCCATTCAGAGAGACCTAGACAAGCAGTGGGCCCAGGAGAACCTCATGAGGTTCAACAAATACAAGTGCAAGGTCTTGCACTTGGGTTGTAGCAACCCTCAGTTTTAATACAAGCTAAGGAATGGAAGGATTGAGCACATTCAAGGTCAGGCTGGATGGGGCTCTGAGCACCTGACCTAGATGTAGATGTCCCTGTTCATTGCAGGGAAGTTGGACGAACTGACCTTTAAAGGTCTCTTCCAGCTCAAGCAATTCTACGATGCTATTAAATACCAGACAAATGGTAAATACTACTGAAGCGGTGTTTAGTTATTTTGTAAAGCTTTACTTGACTCTGTGAAAGTAGGCTTTACATTATCCTGTGCTTATTGCTGGAATTCCTCTGTCAACAGACAGGCTGAGGTTTTAACAACTGTTTAAGACTGGAAGTATTTTTGTTCAGAAATCTGACATGATTTGCTAGTTCTGACAACTGATTTGACAATGACCAGTGATTTAGGTTTACCTGTAATAAGTGAATTAATCTGAGTTAAAACATAGTGATCTGTCATGTTTAGAGATACCTCAACAGCTGGCTGACTTGTACTCTGTCAAGCTAGTTTGTCCTGTGCAAATCTTCTGTCAAGCAAGGAAAGGATCTGCTGAGAGAAAATTACATGGCAGTTTTAGAGTTAGTGATGAATTTTTCTTCCAACATACCAGCTGTGCCAGCAACACTATTTTTTGTGGCATTAATCAAATATCTTGCCTGTAGCGCCTTCATTTTCCCAAAGGTTAGAAGACGAATCTGTCAAAAAATTTCACTGGGATTTACCGAGAGCTTTTTCTAAGCTCAGATACTATTCTGTATACCTCCAAAGTTTGCGTAAGGCTTTCAGGGTTTCTGATCTCAGAATTGAAAGTTCTGTAGTGAAATTTTACCCTATACATGAATTCAAAGCCATCGTAACAGTGAACACGATGAAATTAAGGAGACTGACATAAGGCCAAATACTCAGGTTTTATTAATGTATTCTACTCGCTGACTTACAGATCTGTGTTTATTTTTAGTTGTAGTTCTGCAGTTAGCAAAGTAGAAGAATGACTGAAGGCCATAGAGTTATCCAGCCACTTTTCTACAGGTGGAGGAAAAAGACAAAAATTTACATTGATCAACACAAATGTATATTCTATCTTTATTAAAAGTATAAACTGTAGGAAATTCCAAATTAAAGTTTTTCATAAATAAAATTATATTTTACTTTAATCAATGTTGGATAGAATTTTATTTGTATCTTGTTACATTTTTTTATTACTGAAATTTTTGCAAGAAACATTAGACTATTTCTTATGTATATAATGTATATAATATATGTATATATTCTTCTGTATGCTTTCATAGCTTAAAGACTGCTAACAAAGCTGGTTTTAGTCATCACTTAAAAGTTGCAAAACACAGGCGTGCAGCACTGTATAGTTAGTGAGATATTCAAATCCCTGCAGGCCCTCAGTATTAGAGAAGAAAGGCTGAAGAAAATAATTTCTCTATTTGCTTTCTGAGCAATGCTGACCCATGAGAAGTTAAGGAGATGCATGCAACTTATTAATGGAGGTGACACATGTTTCACCAGAGTGATATCATGCACTGAGCTAACATCTAGTTCCTGAAATTGCTGTTCTTTTCCTACTTCTATTGTTGATCCCATTCATAGATTGTCTTTCACAATACTGCTCCTATAGATGGTTCTTACAGATACTAGAATGTTTGATTCACATGGGATTGAGAGGAATGAGTAGAATCAATTCAGTACAACTCCATCTGTCCCTGCTGGAAAACAGGTACAGACTAATAGCCTCTCTGGCTATTTCTAAGGTTTCTAATAAATGCAGTCGTTAAAGTATGACACTGAACTTTGGTACACAGCCCTTGTGAGGGAAGCCATTCATCAGCAAGCCAACATTATTCTTTTCTCATACTAAAAATCTGAAATCAGATTTGAAAGGACCTATGCTAGGCTGTTGACTTTGTCTGATTATCACTCCATTGGACAGGCACTGGCTTTGGATAAAAAGACTTTCCAAACTGTTTTTTCTGCTCCTCATTCTAATAGTACCTGCTAGAGCCCATAGAAGTTCTCCTCAGATTGTTTTTTTTTCATGGCACCTTGAAGACTGCAAAGCCCTGTAGCTACTGGTCCTTACCAGTACTGTAGTTTCAATAAATTCTTTAAAGAGAATTTGATTCTCCTTACAGTGGGCACAGGACATCGGAAACATTACATGAGGGCTGCTCTGAAAGTGATGCCTCCTACTTTATTATGTTGGTCCACAGTGTCAGAAGTAGATGGTGGTGGTATGGTAGTAGAGGTTGAAAACTTCCATCAATATTCCATTCATCACTATAGACTGTGCTGGAACACACCACCCAATGCCTCACTGTGTTCACATCCACTCTTTGGTCTCCATAAATGTTCAGCAAGTATCAGTGAGTGGGTGCCATTTTTTTCACATGGAGAAATTCAGTGACATTCAAAGAGGTTCCAGAGGGACCTCAACAAACTTGAAAAGTGGGCCCATGTGAACCTAATGAGGTTCAACATATCAAAGTGCAAGGTTTTGCACTTGGGTCAGAGTAGTCCCAGGTAAGTATACAGACTGGAAGAAGAACTCCTTGAGAGTAGCCTTGTGGAGTGGGACCTGGGGGTCCTGGTAGATGAAAAACTGAACGTGAACCAGCAGCGTGCTCTTGCAGCTCAGAAGGCTAGCAATATCCTGTGGCAGGGGGATTGGAACCTCATGATCTTTGGGGTCCCTTCCAACCCAAACCATTCTGTGATTCAGTGACACACCTTTACTTCATACACGCAGACACCATTTTATCTAACTGGTCCTCTGCAGCCATCTGTTGCACAGCTGCAAAGTGAAACAGAGTATTGGTGAGAAGGATCAATCTCTAGTGCTATACCACCAACATCTGCTTCTAACATCATAGGCCAATATAATAAAATCGGAGGCACTAGTTTTGGAGCAGCCTTTGTGCAAAATATAGAAAATCGTACTCTAGGGAGTTACATGTGTTTTTTTCTAATATTTTTTTTTTCCTGGAAAATGGTGAGATAGTCTTATAAAGGTTTTTATGTCCATAACCTCTTGTAATTGATACAGTTTGTTCCTTTATTAAATAATAAATTAAAATCAGGCACAAATTATTATCATAGTTATTAGTAATAGAGTTTTACCAGCAACATGAATAGATGCATAAATTCAAATTCAACTCATATTTTGGACACCTGAATACTTTTCTCAATTTGCATAACCTCACTAGCAATGATATTCACACAAGCCTAACTAATACTGTAGAAAAGTTTATGGATTTTTGCATTGTTCTGAGTATCTTCACAATTTACATGAAAAAGGACAATCCAAGCAACGATCAGAAATATCAAGGATCTTGTGATTAAAGTTAGTTTAAAATAATTAAAATCATTTTTATAAGAGGTTAAAGAGGAGTTTAATTTCGACTATAGTACTAGAACTACTGTGCTAGGTAGTATGTGACATATCTGTCTTCAGCTTTCCTGTCTACTTTTCTGTCCTTTCTCAAGCATTTCTGCCTGCAGAAGTACTTTAAAAATTGCAGTAAAGAAATAGAGTGAGAGCTTTCTTTAAATCATGCTATTGTATATCCAAAAAGGTATATTATTTTGTATGTGGTGTATTTTACCATTTGACAAGTTGGAACTTTGTAAACTGGCAATTGGTCACAGAAGAAGGTAGCCATTTATCTCATATATGTCTTGTTGAGGCAAAGCTGTCAGAAGAAATCTTATCACATGGTGCCCATTTGTTTTCTGTAGTGATTTATGATGGTTCTGAAAAGGTCTTGTGATCCCATAGGCTGCCGCGATTCTCTGACTTTCCTCTGTCAATGGATCAGATTTTTGACATTTTCTGAGAGCATTCAGAAAAGATTTGATAAATCAGCTTGTGGTGTTTATTTTAATTGATCTGAAGCCCGTTCCTTCAAGAATTCATCAAACATTGTGACAAGGCCTGGGTGTGCTGCAATGAAAGAACTGGATTGGCCATAGTTCTGGGATGTTGATATAGATATTTTGTTGAAATTTTACACTCGTAGACGAGAAGATGTCATAACTAATTTAGAATGTTGTAAATCTTTTGATGCAGATTCTAATTCATAAATCTCATCTATCACATGTGATTCATGAAATGATAGGCAACCTTTGATGAGAAGGTACTTTTGTGTGTGCTCCAAGTTCTTTGTATTTTTTTCCTCTTCAGAAATAAATCACTTCAGAACAACAGAATTGTATTATGAAAGTGCTGCTGTTCTCATTCTTTTGCATCTGTTCTTCTTCTCAGAAGGGGTAAAATTTCTTCTTTTTGACATGCAAATGAATAAAACTGTGTGTGTGTGTGTACGTGTGCTTCAGTTTACAACAGGAATGTAACTGATTGCAGTAGTTCTGGTTGAGGAGTCATCGCGTTTGGCTGGTATAACCTCAGTCTCTTTTCTTCTCTCACAGGAACCTCCATCTGTTGAAAACATCACCACAAACACCTGTCCTGATCAACCACAGTCAGTGTCTTTGATCTCTTCACTCATTCCTGATGCGCTTGGTTGGTAAACCTGTAAGGAGACCATTGAAGGATTTGAGCCTCTCTCTCATCAGCCAATCCACTCTTTTTAATGCTAAGCTGAGGCATTTCTGCTGAGTGGTGGCTGTGGATGGTCAAGGAGAGAATTTGTGGTGGTGTATTTGATCTCTGTAATTAAGGGAAATGAGCATGGGATGACTGATAAGCAGACTAGCCTATCAGGCAATGACTGATAATAAATAAATAAATGTCACTCAACATTTTTGCCAAGAAAACTGCTGAGGATTGGAATCAATCAATGTCTGTTTATCTGTCTAGGACTCTAGCTTCAAATATAAAGTTTAGGTAGTTCCATACTTTATCAGAATGATGAAGTAACAAAGCTGAGCATTTGAAAGTTAGGTGGTATAGAAAAATAGTGCAGAAAATTAGAATAAGCTTACCAGTCTACTATTCATTTACCATCTTTCTCAAAACACATTTTTATATTCTTTCTTCTCCGTCGTGCTTGTGGTACAGCCAAATAGAGAACTGAGTCTACTTTTATTCGTCGTTCTTAGTTCATGCGCAGAACACAGGGAACCATATACTCTTTTCCCACGATAATCTGTTTTATTTGCATTTTGCCATCTGCATGTAGAGAGAGAGTTCTCTATGCAAAATGTGAAGTTGCTGCTTTTCTGCATTGTTCTTCTAAAAAGTGCTAGTGGTGTAGTCTACAGAAGAAAAGCATGGCTGAGTTTGTGCTCTGCTCTTATGGCATTTCAAAAGATGCAGGATTATTATATCGAGTTTTTAGTGAGTCCTTGAGAGTATGTACAAAAGGAAGTTTCCACAGTCTTAAAAATCAATCCTATTTTAATTTGAATAGATATAAGATGGTTTTTCTGAAACCTAGCCATACTCTTTCAAAATCTTGCTCTGGAGGAATAAAACTGGATTTCTTCAGTAAAACAATCTTTCTAATTTTAAAGAAATAATATATCAATAAGTCTACTTTTCTGCTATCTTAATTTTTTTAAAAATAGCTACAGCTGGAGGAAAGAAAACCAAAGAAAATATAACCTGAAAAACTGACTAAATGGCTTTTTGTGAGATACCTGAAAATGACTGGAATAGCAGTATGTAACCATGACAAAAATCATCCACTCAGTGCAGAGCTTTATAGATTACTAATTCCTTTTTGCCATTTATTGCTGACTTCCCTGTTGGTAAGTGGAAAGGTCAGCATTTTCTCCTGCCATGCATGGGTCAAGACATCCGACTTACCTTTATCACCTGGCTTATTTCTAAACTTACTTCTCTTACCTTTTGCTTCTTCTACACACACATTAATGGAGGTTTGTTTATTGATAGTAATGTGAGAAGACCTGCAAAGCTATACTGAAGGCTCCTTTTTTTGTAAGCTAAGAGAGGAGCTGTCAGTATGGCATGCTTTGCAATGCAGTGTTCTACTCTTTAACACAAAGAATAAAATATTAAATTTTCTTCAGCACTGTACTGTTCCATGCCATCAGACATGGAAAATAGCAGACCAAGTAGGTGTAATTAAAGGTGAGGGGTTGAACATCTGGATTCTGCTTTTCTTCTCCTCAGACTTTTCCTCTTTCTTTTATCCTACCCATCTTTCCATTTCAACATTGTTTTGGGGAGATTTTTGTTTTATTTTTCTTCCAGGGTAACAGTAGCATGACAGCAGTTATATGTGTGCCTGATTCTCAGCTCTGCCATTTCATAAGAAACATTTTTTAAAGGCATTAAGATCCTGACTTGATCTGTTATTGGCATTAGGCCAAGACTCAACAGACAGATTTGACTACATTTAATCTTCCACTCATTTTGGTCTGATCTATCTGTGTTCAGTCTTGATGTACAGCACCTTTGCTACTCCAGTGTGGGCTGTCACCTTAACAGAAGCAGCTGACATTGCCAAATTGTGTATAATGGCTGACCATTTTTCTTAGAAGGATAAATATACATCAGAATTTAGCGTGGACATTACAAAAGGACAGAGCCACTTGTAAGCAGCCACAGAGCTGCTTAAAAGATACCCCGGACTCTCTCAGAGGGCAGTTTTAAAAAGTGCTGGCAGCTCTTAGCACAGACTTTAAAAGCCTGTGCCTTGCCAACAGAAACGTTTTCCAGTATGTCTGTAATTCAGGGTTTTTCTAAAATTGTTTTTTATTTGACCAACTGCCAATCTAATCAGTTGGTAATGAACTCAATGTTTTAGCTGTGAGCTAAAGTAAGAAAGCAAGAGAGCACTCAAAGTCTGCAACAGCAGGATCAACAGATTTTTCAGTGTTACTTCTCCATCAAAGAAGAAAATAATTTGGAATTTAAATGAACAGTAAAATTAACCGCTTTTTCAAATTCTTCCAAGGGTTCTCAAGCTTCTGTCTGAGATTTTTCACTGAAGATAGCTGAAAAAGAATTGTGTTTTAAACATTGTTATTGTTAGTCTCCAACAGTGTTTTTTGTTTACCACCACCGAAATATTGAGAGGCTCTCACTTTTCCCAAAGCATAGTCTTCTTTTTATGCTCATTATAAATAAATAAGATTTGATAAGCATTTTGGAAGAAACATATCTGCCAATCATTAAAAAAAAAAAAAGGTTAGTGCTGTCATTGGCAATTTGCTTTGTGCCATCCCCAGTTAATCTGTGGTTTTGGATCTTGTTTAGGAATGATGGAAGGTTATGTTAAGAACCTTATTATGTTATTCACTGAACGTTAATACAATAAATATCATAGTTGATTCTTTATTTTCTTCTGTTATTACGTACCATGTTATTCAGGAGAGCATAGAACTTTATTCAGTATGATGCATTTTCACAACTGTGTGAAAACCAGTGGAGCTAGATAAATTTGACAACACTCTCAGAAACTTTGAATTTTTGGTGGTTCAGGAGTTGGACTCAGTGATCCATGTGGGTCTGTTCTAACCTCAGATATTCTATGATTGTATTATTCCAATTCACTCCAATTAAGTTCTGCTGTTTACTTAATATATACATTCTGACTGCATATTATAATGGAGATTCTGGAGTCATTATGCAACAATGGACAGTTCTCAGTGATTCCTGTTTCACCCTTCAGATAAATTTCATCAAGCAATAATTCTTGATACAGCAGCATTTTGTGTCAGTATAAGAACTTACGTTAGGTGTTGAGTGAATTAAGAAAGTATATTCTTGCTAATTAATTTATTTTCCATATTGGTCTTCTTTGGGTACAGATGCTTGCATCCAACCTGAAAGGTACCATAGGAAGCAGGTGGTACAACAATCTTTGCCCAGAGGTTTCAAAGTCTTTTTACCTGGCAGCATTCCAACTACAGTCTGGAACTAGCTCTTGGAGAAGTTGTCAGTGAGATTGATTAGGTGAGCCATTTTGGAACTTCCATTGAATAATTATGTCTCTGGTTCTTCCCCATAGGCAACACCCTGAGTTTTCAGAGTATGCTTGAAAACTGTTGTGTTTTGTATTCTTCAGTTTGAAACACTGTGGGATTTTGAAAGGTCATCTCTTCCAAGAAGGAAGCAGAAGGGGCTAGGTGTAGCTACTATGCTTCTTCCCTGGCCCTAAAACAAACAAACAAACAAACAAACAAACAAAAAATGGAGAAAGGCATGTCAGTATGTCAGTGTGATTTTCTCACTAAATTAGCCTTCATAATTGTCAGTAGGCACGTACGTGGTCTTATTCAATGGCAATGATAATTCACAGAGTAGGGTTGTTCTGCTGGGAACTGGTTAACAAAGGTTAACACAACCCAGTGTAAAGGAATAGCACAGTACTTCTTATTAAAACTGAACTATTTCTTACCAACATATATGTAAATATCCAGATGGAAAAATCACTCTTATGTGTTGGTCGATATAACCCAACTGAGAAGTACTTATTTTAGCAGTCACCTGTAAAATGCTCTTTCTGACATAAATCTTGGGTCTTAAACATGTAGAGGAGCAGACTAAACAGCTAAATAAAAAGAGAGAGATGATACACTACTAGTGGATTGGGTACTGAACCTAGGTGTTTTCAAATCATTTGTTGCACTAAGTGCTCTCTCAAATTCTGTTGCAAAAACAATTAAAGTACTGGTGGCAGGCTTAAGTTACTTCAGATCATCTGGCAGAATTGATCCACAATTATCTTTGTAATCCCTGAAGCCCCAATCACTAAGTCCTCTATCCACTTTATATTTCCTACACAGTTGTCATACCTGTCAGCTGCCATCCTCAAAATCCACTGAAACAGTAACTTCGTTGGATCCAGGAATTCCATACTGTGAAGCTGCTTGCACTCTCAATACTCTAGTTCATAGTGTACTAAACACCTGCATGACATCAGCTTTCAAAGAGCATAGAGTTTGTAGTCATGTGTGCTCTATGAATGTGTGTGACTACGGAGTAAATGAGACACTGAATTAGCTACTCTCTGTGTGAACTTAATTAGCATTTCAAAGTTCATTGTCTTTATTTAGTATCACAGGGCAGGTAGTCATTCTGCTTCTTAAAAAATATTTTGCTTATCTCTAATAAGAATCTCGAAAAAAAAATGCCTTTTTACCAAATGGAGTTTGGTATGAGCCCTCCAAGAGATAATAAAAACATTATTGTATCAAATGAGTAATTCATATGGTTTTCCACTTTTCCTCTGGTTGTTAGAAGTGCATCTCCTCTTGGCAGGGAAAATGTCAGTCCAAATATTGAAGTTTAGCAAGACAACATGTTCCAGAGCACAACACTGGAGAAGAGCGCTATCCTGAATTACAGGCTGTAATTTTTGTGCTACCCATGAGGATTTAGAGAGTTGTTCCTCTCACATCATCATTTTAAAATTTAGAATTCAGAGTTCCTTCTATGGCTAATGAGATGAGGAAAAATTCATGTGATGCAGGAGGGCATGTTTTACCTTCCTCTTACCTGGTGGATGTCAGTGTGTGCCCACAGCAGAGAATAAATGGAAGAAGTGGTGGATAGTTTTGTGATGGGGGATGCATCGGTACATGACTTTGCTGTGCCACTTTTAAGCTACAAAATCAAACCAAAAATAGTTCCACCAGAGACTTCACAGTGAGAGCATCTGGTTGAAAAATTTCTTCTTCTGCGGCCCTTGTACAGTGTAAAGAGAACAAAGCAAGGCCAATAATGCACCCCTATTTTCTGCATAATTTGTGGAGGCATCTGCTCCTGTCATCAACCCTAACCCTCAGACAGAAAGGGTTTTTGATTGCCTTCCTACTGTTATAACTTTTTCCCCTTTATATAGTCTCCCCAGTTCAGCCACTGGATGTTAAGGTACTTTCATTTGTTTTATTGCCAACATATTGAACCATTAGAACAGAAGGCACCACTTAGTCCATTACCCAGTCAATTTTCAGTTTAAATACCATTCTTGTATGCTTGTAAGGGATTAGAATTGGTTTGAGTGGCACAGTGAATTTTTCAGTCTCTATTGCACAAAACAGGGAGTTGTTCTCTCTCCTTAATGATAAGTTGCTCACAGAAAGGGAAGAAAACAGAATTTCAGTTATTGAATATTTAATTCTGGACAGCAGTTTAATCAGAAGTGGGATTTGGGCAATTGCTCTAGCCCCCACCTAACATACTACAGTTTCAGTTCTTAGTATTCCTTAATTATTCCACTGAGATGTTTGAGGAGCAACTAGTAGTAAATGAACTTGGCAAATCAGCTATTACCCAAGTAATGAAATACAAATACATATGTTTGACAATTCTGCAGGGAAATTGTTGAAGCTAGGATTCTCCATGGATTGTATTGGCCAAGAGAGAAAAAAACAGGTGTTGTTATCAAAATTTGTCTACAAACAGTTTGACTGGAGTTTTAAAATAATGGAAAGTCTTTTTTTTTCCCTTTTAACTAATTCCAAGCATGTCAGTTAATGTATAGAGAGTAGTGATTGTCAAATAATGAATCCATAGCAGCTGCGGATTCACACAGTGACGTAGTTCTAAATATTCAAGGATTGTACATTAACATTATATCTAAGGATGTGTATCAACTTTGCATCTAACCTTAAACAAAAGAGAGTTCAGCTCTACTGAGAAAATTGATTTTATTCAACAGTAAGGCAAGGGAAATTAGTACATTCAATATTTGTAGAAAGAAAATAAGCAAAGCCCACAAGTTGGGTGGTTTGAGATTGTTCTTTGTTTTAGTAATTATACCTTTAAATGTTAGATCTCATATTTGCACTTTGAGAACTATTCTGAATGGTTTATGCATCAATCATGTCCTGCACCTTCTGGATTTCTACACATTTTTACAATGTACTTCCAGCTAAACTAATTCAAAGTGAAACTGAGTTTTAGCTTTACAGCTCTAGCTACCTCATTACGTCTGTCTGGGACATTAGAACAATTTAATTAGTAATCAAATGTTAGTTACCTCTAGTTTGTTTGCATGATATCTCAATGTACTAATTTCTCAAATTACCATAATTTATTATTTAAGCTGTCTTTGATTTCACGGACAGAGTTGTTTGAATTATTTCATCTCAGGCCTTTTATTCATGGGCAAGGGGACACAAATAGCAGTACTTCAGCAGGATGCATCTACTAATGTTTACTGTGGGATGATAAACCAATGTAAAGCTAGGACAGACTCCCAAGCCTCATAGATCTCCATTTTGCCATTAGCCGTACCAGTTTAAACATTATGCCGCAAGAAATATCGACAGGTCAAGTACAGCAGAGAAGAGTGTGTGTCCCAGTGGCCTTTACACTGACAGTTTCTCCAACATTAAAGAGTTAACTAGCAGCCTACCAGCTCAGAGTGGGAGCTAATGAATGAAATGGAGATTGATATAGACTCTCTTTGGAGGTGCATCGATCTGTATCTTCTGAACTCAGCTTAGGAATTCTGCAGGCAGCATTGCATGAGTAACCCTGGCATGGTGCCCATTAGCAAATAACTCTTTTAATGTTTGTCTTCAATTGATTCACTTATTGTTGTACTGACTACTATCCAGTTCTGCAAACTTTCTTGTATTTTGCCACTATAGTAACAAGCTCTGTAAAGGTTTACAACAGGAATTCGGTTTTGGAAGTACAGAATGAAGCAAATTCTCAAGCAACTTTATTTCCTTTTGCCCCTCCCTCATTGCTCTGACTCAGGGCTGCAGACAGCATGAGGTACAAAGCTGTCACATTCACCCCAAATTTGGAAATTTCAGTAGAGCACTATAACTCATTTTTATTTTACTGTCTAAACTGATATCTTAGAGCAAACAAAAATAATGGGCTCTTAACTGTGAAATATTTCTGTTTATTACTTTAAACTGATACTGAATTCTAAAATGAATATAAGAATCTTCTTATTATGATTATTATAATGTACCTGCAAGAACTATAGATATTTCTACATATTTCAGCAGGAAGAGTTTCCATATCTTCTGCATAGTAGAACAGGGGATGTTGGTCCATTGTTGAATAGCAGGGAAAGAATTAATCTCCCGTATTCAACTGTCTCAAAAGAATTAGCCTAGTTCAAGTCTTAAGTCTAAATTGCAATTCACTCCTCCTACTGTGTGTCCCGTTGAGCATTTCACTGGATATACTCTCTAATTTTTCTCTGTCAGCTGTAAGGGAAGCATGTACACCCAGCCTTCACTATTTGTCTCCAGTATCATGATATGAAACCCAAACAATATACATATGTGTTGCATGCATAACTCAATAATCAAATGTATGTGTGCAAACAAACTAGTGAAGCTTCCTTCCCAGCCAGAAAAAAAATGACCGAATATTGCTGAGGCAATGAAAAACTCAGAACCTTACAATACCTGCAGGATCTCAGTATGAGAATCTTTACTGCAGATACAGCAGATTCAAATGACTCTCCATGTTTTACATACACTTATATCAATTTCCAAAGCATATCAGATTATAAAGCTATTAATTTTTTAAGGTTAGAAAGTATAAAAGGTGACTTTTCTGTCTGCTACTGAATTGTCATTAGGAGAGACAGACAGAAACCTCTTAGTGGCATTTTACAGAAATTTGAAAACAAATATGTCTAAGTATAAGCTACATTGTTCCATCTACTCTGTTTTACAGTCAAAAGTTGTATAGCTATCTTTTCTTTGCACACTTTTGTTGTTGATAATAGTGTAGGCAGATCTTTTTGTGGTAAAATAATTGTTCTGGTTATAGACATTGTAAATGAAGGTGGAAAATGATGTAAAACTATTGTTTTCCTTTGAAATACGTTTGTAATTGAAAATCTAAAGAAAAAATATTTAATATAAGAATTTAAGATGACAAATTTAGAATATTTAATAGAAATAATTGAGAATTTGTGATTATTGTTTTGTCAACTTTTTGTCATTGACAGTTGTAATCAGGCATTTTTTGCTTGATTGTCAGTTTTTCTTCTGAAACTTTTGTCTAGGTTTCTACTTAAAGTTAAGTATTATATTTCATTAATTTAGAATGTGTAAGTAAAATCATAATTCTGCTAATGATCTAAACATATAATTTATTACAATGGTTATTCTTTAATTTTATCTAGTTAAATTAATCTAATAATTAAATTCATCTAATTGATCTAGCTGCCCATTCTGGTTAAGAAGATGTCATAAAAACAAAAATCTGGAAACTGTAATTTGTTTAAAAGTGCAGGTCTTCTTGTTCACCTTAATTTAACTCACATTTTACAGTAAAATGTATATTAATTTTAATCTTGTATTTTTATAACTCTGTTGACTTTGGTAAATTGTTTCTGACTTGCACCAGCGCAGATGAGAATCAGTATTGGGCTTGATCCCAGCAAACTTCTTAGGATGGAAACAAAAGAATAATTATAAGTAGTTTTTGCCTGCTGAACCTAATGGATTGTCAGACATGCTTGACAGTATTCTATAGGCAAGGCCACAGAAAATCAATACATCTTAGGCAAGGTTTAATTTATTTGTAGGTTCTTACAACTAATGACTTGCCTTTTCTGTTTGTAGATTCTCTTTTTAGCTTTTGCTCTCATGAATAACTACAATTTTATACTCCCATTGTAATACAAACTACAAGAACTGCGATGTCATTTTAAAATTTAAAATTACCCAGCTTTTAAAAGAGCCTGGGTACATGAATGAACAACACATAAATAGAAACGGAATTTGACATGGTAGAATCAAGTTTATCTGACTTCACCCTTGGATGACACAATGATTTTTCTGTTATAATATTTATATTGCAGCAGCACCTACAGGCTCCAAACAGTATTGGATATATTCCTGCCAGACGCTATACAGTTGTATTCTAACTGAAAATCTCTCCTGTGATGAGCTTGTAATCTGAATAGATCAAACAAAAATAGTATAAAGGAAAGTAATGTTGTCACTATAAATAAAGAAATAAGATACTGAAAGATAAAATAAGATACCCAAAGATATTTAAAAACATTGCAAATTAGAAATGAATTCTAACTTCTCAGTATAAATACAATGCCCTAAATACCAGGACTTAAATATTGAGTCTTTTGCTGGGTGGTGTTCACATTCAAAATATTTTCAATGTTACTACAGTTCACTTGTGGCCATTCATTAAATGCCATTGTAGTAAAGCTAGCTTTCAGGTGCTGGTCACAGTTGTTCAGAGGCATAAATACAGAAAGAAGGATACTTTTATTGCAAGAAGTTTAAACTGAAAACATAGGTGGAGGGTATTTATTGGTAGTTCTCAGAAAGGTTGCATCTAGATTAACAATAACTCCTCTGTGGTCCTACCATAATTTAGTATATTACTTGATCCCATTTCTTCCTTTTAGTCATTTCTTTTAGTCATTGTCTTTTCATGCATGCTTTGCCTGCTGCAATTCAGGGCATTGACTCCTGCACCATTTCAGTTAGTCAGCACTGACAAAGATAAGCTACTCTGAGACTTAAATGGGATTTTAATGTGTTCTACAGACTCCTAAATATTTATGAGTACACAACCAAATTCTAACCAAACTGTGTAAGTCAGAATCATTATAACAGTGTTTTCCTTGCCAAAACAAACATTTCAGCACAAAACTGGAACTGTGAAAGACTCAAATGAGGAAGCAAAGGGTGTGTAACAGTAAGATCAGACATTTCAAAGCAATTCTTTACACTGGTAATAGATACGGCAAATGTGTGGATTTTGTTAGGATTCTTCTGACAGCCATGAACACAGATATATTTTACAGTAATGTAACTGTCCTAAATCCCTAGCAGGGAATACAATGACTTCTGGTATTATTTTTTACCATACCAGCTGCAATAGAGAAGCCATATTTGATTAATTTCTTGAAGCTATTTGACTTTTTTAAAAAGCCTATGATAACCATCTAACCTTGGTTTAGTTCTAGTTATTGAACCAATTCAATATCTGATGCAAAAAATAAAAATAAAAAAATCAGATACCTAGACAAAATTAAATTACTGAAACAAAAGGGGTTTCACACCTTTACCTAAATAAAAGATATTTTAGGTATTCTATATGTGTCTCACAGTATTTACTAGTAAGATAGGCCTGTAAGAATGTAACTCCAGGATTTTGGACTATGTCTTTTTCTGGATTCAGGATTTTACATTGTTGAGGAAATAGCTATATATTCTCTCCCCCTCACCTCTAAATAATGAGGCACTATTGTCCACTGCCATCAATTACTTCATCTAATCTATAAACAATAGCCAGCATTGCCCATTGTGTTCTAACACTTTTAGTTTGACTCTTGTCATCCTGCTGCTTCGAGACAGCACAGAACTTGGTGAGTGCATACAATCTAGTTAGTATTACATTTCATAAGCCATCTCAGATCTTTCACTTATGTTTTACTCTGGCAAGTCACTGTTTTGAGTCTCATGTTTGCACTTACTAGTTTTGGAAACTCTGGCTTAAATTTAATTTTTATCTACCTGTCTTTAGCATAAAAAAGTATTCCTTAGCTCTCTGTTTCTTTTCTTCTAAGATGACGCCTTTCAGAAATTGATAGGTTTAGCAAGTTTGTGATGATATGTTAAAATATACCCAAGGTATGACAACTTATAATGTGTAAGAATAGGGAAGGCAATTTGGTGCCATTGGAACTCTTTGGCTAAGCTCAAATGACACTGTGGCTTTGGTGGAGGCTTTCCATTTGAGATATTGCTGGATTGGCAAGCAAGAAAAAGCTCAAAATATCAGCGAAG
>CM074580.1:35819332-35836832 GCA_037305975.1 Chrysolophus pictus
CAAAATAGATGCATAACTTACTAGATAAGGTAAAGGCATAAGCAGTGATTACTGAAACTGTGGGAAGTGGAGTTTCGTCTTTGTGAAGAAGGAACATACCAGGTAGCACGCTCTTTTATTAACTAGAATAAATGGCTGCGTTTAGTAGGATGTGCAAAAACCTGTTTAAATATTCAAGGTTTGAGACTGCTTGTAACTGCAGCTGCCGTAGATTTTACCCACCCATCCAGAAGCCAAACTGCATAATAAACAACAGAGAAGGGAAGAGGTTGGTGTATAGAATTGCAAGTGAAATCTACAGCCACAATGCAATAGTGTACAGCTCATCTTCGAATCTTTAAAAAGGCTTTTTATGCTTCCTAGACACTGCAGCATTACACTCTGGTGTATCAAGAAGTCTGCCAGTAATGTTTCAAAATCTCATTTCATAAACAAACTGAAAGCAGAGAGCACCAGACACTTCATAGAAGTATTCTGCCTTGCATGCAAAAAATCTAACAAATGTTGATTAGTTGCAAGAATTTCACAGCATAAGCTGTCTTTAAAGTTTTGTTATGGAACAAAATTCCATTTAAAATTATCACCCTCATTGTGCTGTGGTCTGTGGATGTGATTCAAGATGTCAAAAAATGACATCTCAACATCAATGAATAGTGGATCAGGCCCTTCAAAATCTAAACAAAACTGAACTGATACCAAAGGGATGTCAGTAATGTGAAGTATGTGTTAGACAAAGGAAAAAAAAAAAAAGGTGAGGAGTGCTTGCCTTAATCACCAGGAATGTAAACTTTATTTTAGTTCCTAGATTTTTCAACTTTTAGCTTTCCATTGCAACGTCGGCTAGAAACTTTCTCTGTCTTGAGAGGAAAACTGAGATTCTGTACTAGTCATGTGATTTCAGAGTCTAGGACCATATGGAAAAGATGAAGTTACTGCAAGTTAAGTTATGCAAGTTGGCAACCCTACAAAAAGTTAGTAGTTCACATAGCTATGAATAGTTCCATAAAAAATAACTGGCATCCAGAAATTAAAGACACAGAAGATCAGTTTAGATAAATCATTCTCAGAATTTCCAGGTTTTAAGAGAATCAAGGAAGAGAACTTAGCACAGTTGTTCAATTTTATGCTGTCTGTACCCAACATTTTGCTGGTTTCTATTTGTTTCCTTATGCTTTATACTTAATTTTATTTGTTATTTGGCCAAACTATTTGTACTAGAGTTAATATTTCCAAATAACCTTGGCCTGATTTATCTTACCTCTTTAAAACTATACATATATATTTTTCCATCCACAAAATGAACTGCACAATTGAAATTATCTTCTGTGTATCTTTAGTTTAGTTAGACTCAGTTATTCAGGCTCTGATTCTCAAAGGTACATAGACACCTATCCTAGATTAGTCTTTGGAATATTTTTATTGTTTTTATCAAATTCCCTTCTATATAATGATATATTTGGGGATTTGTGATGCACAGTGCAGTAAATATTGGAATGTTTTTATCATAGTATCTGTCAGCGACAGCTGTGTAATATGAAAATGGTAGATAGACACTACAGAGCTGCTTCTTTACCCTCTCTGCATTACTTCATCAATTCTCATTTCTTGTGTTGCTGCAATCTGAACATTTTTATAAGATTCCATTAAAGACATTAAAAAAAAAAAAAAAGATTAGATGTCCTTTTTCTGTCCCTTCTGCATGTGGTTGCTTATCCAGAAAAGGAAGGTCAGTGATGAGGACGTGGAAAGCTTGAATTTCTTGTTCTGCTCCAACTTTCTTTTGTTATCTGAGAAAAGACAGAGAAAAAGCCTCTGATTATTTCATGTGTACAATAAAGCCTCTTGATGACTGTCTGAATTGTTTGCCAAATAAAACAGGAGATAAGAGCAAGAAACACGTTCAATTGGACTTCTTTACCACATAGGGCCTCAGCCTCTCAATGCTGGATGACAGTTTCTCTTTAAACTACTTAAGCAGGTCAGCCAAAACTACAGGTCAAGACAGCTGCTAGCTGGATGTGTGTGTTCATGAAGGGCTGCTGACTATAGATGGAGAGTCCATCTAGAAAGGAGCAAAGATCTTGGAGAATGGGACTGAACCTAGTGAGTAACCACAGCGAATGGCTGGCACGAAACTGTAAGTTTTGCTACAATCTTATGACAATATTCCCTCTAAAAATTATATCATGCTCTCTACGATTCTTTTCCTGTTTTAGTGGCTAACAACTTAAAACCACTTCTTAGCAAAAAATAGTGGTTTTCCTTTAAGGATGTTCTGTGCTGTACAAACCTCAAAGAGCCAATTTTCAGGCTTCAATTAAGTGGAATATATTTAAAATGATGTGTTTTGAAAATTTTTATAATCCTGACGTGTAGTTTCTCTATTTGTGTATGGTATGGAATTCCATGGCCCTCTGGAAGACGGTATGTGCTGTGGCTGAAAATTTGAAAGACTGAGTAATTTTCTTTCAATGATCTTGTGGGGGTTTTACCATTGTCCTCTTCCTTTTTGTAGTTTTCAGTTCTGTGCAGCAGCAATTCATAATCTGCAACACATTCACAGGCATACTGAAGCCTCAATGACTTTCTCAGTTTTCAAATAACAATATCCTAAGATATTTTTCAGATTAACTGATTCGCTGAGTTGTTATTATTTCAAAACCTTTACTAACTTTAAAAAAAAAAAGAGGTAATACGATGAAGGTCAAATTAAAAAAAAACTAACAGTCCTGTTACAGTGCTTTGAAACTTATTCTTGAACATGCTTTTCTCAACATATAGAGCTATATCTTAAGTTACACTGTTCCATAGTTGTAAATTTTCCTCTGTTGAGGTTAATTGAGAGAAAATCTATTTATTTATTTATTTATTTATTTATTTATTCTGTTGCAAAGTTGAAAGTATTTCTTTCCTACAAGAATCGTGCATTAGAAGCAAAATATTTATTTCTAAACAGCAATCTTTGCTGCCATCTCTAATGAAACAAGGAAATAGCACCTCTTCACCTTTCAGATTAGCTTCTTCATATTATTCATGCTGGTCTTTTCTCACTAATTTTATGATTATAATGAGGCAATGGCATGCTAGTTAGCACAGAATGACCTTCTAATTGAAAAACTGTAAATTCTGTCTCAGTGGCCAATGCTGGCAAAAATTTAAACAAAAAGGGCTGTAAAGTCCATACAATGGGCTGGCCTCTTGACCAGGATGCAACTGAAGTCCTACTCACCTGTCATCTGGTGATGCTTTGCAACTCCTTGGTGTTAACCATCTGTCTTGTTATAAGTAAGGAGTCTTTTACTGGTTAACTAGAGGATTCTGCATTTGAATATCTTCAGTATCCAGTCTAATAATATACTTTAAAGCAGCCTCTCATATACAGCAGCCTCTCAGTCACATAATGCTTACTGCTTAATTTCCAAATCATGATAAAAAGCTGGCCTGACTGATGCATCAATAATTCCTGCCTCTTTATACAGTTTTTCTTGATCATAGTTTTAATGTTTGTGCATTTATTATTCAAAAGAACTAATAACACTGGTTTAATGAGATTTTCTTTTTGACAAGCACTTGAGATTGGTGCCCAGATACTACAATGATAAGGTCTTTTTAAGTGTTTGGGAAGATGGATGGGTAGTTGCGAGCAACTCTGAGAAACTGTGCAGTGTTCAGTGTGTCTTGCAGATGAGCATGTTATGAAAGGATCACAGCACATTTTTCCTACCCACATATAGGTAAATACCTCTCACAGTCTTGATGTTGGTGCTTGGCACCAATTCACTGAAGTTCATAACACTGGCTAACAGTATATTAATGATAGCTAATAATAGCTGGTAGTTTTGTATAATATAGAACAGCTTTATGCAATCAGTGTCATGCATCTTTATCAAGAACAGATCATACAGACAGTGGAAATTTTCCATATCCTTTAAAGTTTTGCATTCTGTATATTTGGTTGTTAGACAAATACTGCAAGCTTTGCTGACTTCATTTTCATTCTTGGCAGCATGTTTTTATCATAAGGCAGATAGTCATTAATTTACAGAATCAACGCTGGGAACAGCTTTTGTGATCTCATATTAAATTTTCCCCTGAATCCGCCCCTTGGCAAAAATTACTCACATCGTTAAAAAATATTTAATTAGGCTGTAGTTTATACCCAGCTCACTGGGGAAATGTTGGAATTAATATGATTTGCATGAATTCTGTTTCTCTTTTTCTATTAGAGATTAGTTTTGAATTCAGTTCAGAGGGTCGCTGACACTGCCAAGGACTCACAATCGTGAAGGTCATACAGGTAGCAAATACCTCCCCTGGGTAACTTCCCTGAAAAGACAGCTCAAAATTGCTTTTAATTATGGGTTATCTGAAAGGCCACTTGCTGTTTTTATTTTTCCACAGAACTCTGAAACATTATGTGGCTGGAAGTTCTATGTAGACCACACCAGATCAAATCTAAAACAACTTAAGTCACGTTTTTACTTTTTTTCTTTTCTTAAAAATGAGTAGCATACAAACCCATGCAGATACTCATGCATGCAAACAGACACTCACATATGCATGTATGTATACATATACACTAGCTATAGTTGGTGGTTGTTTCTCTGTTGCAGTGAGGAGAGCCCAAAAATCTCACACTGTTTCCTGAGGTTTGAAGATTAAAAGAGAAAAAGAAAGAAAGAAGGAAAAAAGGAGTGTTTTGAAAGGAAAAAAAAAGTTTTCCTTCATAGTAATGCATCTACTGGCTTAATTATACTTCACAAGATAAGATACAATGTTTAGTTATGCATTCTCTTGTTTGTGATTTCAAGGGTTAGTTAAAACCCTGGGGATCCACAATCCTGTGCTTTTTAAAAAGAGAATTTAATGGAAACTTTAATTAATGATCTAATCAATCAATTAATCTCTGTTACATAAGTGTTGAAATCTAATTCTCCTTCACAGCTCTATCAATACAGAGAGAAATGAAATGGCTGCCCACTTATCAGGATAATGGGGAACCATTACAGGCTCAAAGAAATAGTGAAATCGTGGTAGTTTTGTGAAGCTGGTATTGATAACATCACGCTTAAAAAGTTATCTTGAATTTTGGATAGACTACAATATGACAGTGTGGCAACTGTTATGCAGTTCCTTTTTCTTCAGTTGAATATAAAAAACATTAGAATAGCCCCCTAACTAATTGGAAGTTGACCCATTTATTTTGTGGAATCTCTGATAATTATGGCATATCAGGAGTAAAAAAATCTTACACAGTTAGCATCATGTAGTGTTGACTTTTGCCTTGAGTTCAGGAAATGTAAACCATCTGCTTTATGAAATATGTGCAGACCACACCATGCTGTTGACTAGCCAACTGTTGATAAATAAATATTTATATTTTGAGTGATTTATATAGGGCCTCTATCAGTACTGCAAAGGTGAGAGTCAGTGTGACCTTTATTTCTAGGACTACAAGTCAATCCAACCTCTTTGGAGCTTGGAACCCTGCCAGAGGTGTCTGCAGTGCTGAGGGCAATTTAACTGATAACAATGCAGATGAAGATTATTTTGTGCACAAGCTCATCTTCAAAGCAGCCTGTGTGTGTGTGTGTCTGTATGCTTCCAAACACTCAAAAAAATCCATTAAGAGAGCCTTATGTGTAGGAGAAAGAATTAAATCATAGCTTGGACTACAGTTGTACTGTGCAGTGTTTGTTAGCAATCTTTTACCTTCTTTTGAGATAAGTTCAATGCATAAAAACACTTACATGTGAGTTTTTCAATTTTGTGAAGAGCCTTTCAGAGAGAATTTTAAAAATATAAAACAACTTTGAAAAGAGAATTTGAAAATTTGTGGATTCTTAGCAATATATTTAATATTTTTGGCTGCATACCATGTACCACAGCCAATATGATGTTTTCACATCTAAATTCCTATAAGGTCTGAAATCTAAGAATTGTATGACACATTGAATAGAGACTGTACACATTAAAAAAAAAAAAAAAATTAGTTTATGGGCAAGTTTTGAGTTGTGAAAGGCTAATTAAATATTTGCATCAAGATCTCATTTAGCTTCCTTGTGGTTCATTCTTATAGTAATCAAGAAAGCACAGAACAAAATGTCATACTGAACTCGTTGAATCTAACTTCCTACCTCTTAAATTCAGTTATTTACCAGTTCTTCAAAGCAGTATACTTGTTCATTTCTCTCTGGCTTATTCATTTTGCAACCTTTCCCAAGACACAAATCCTGAAAACTTAATGCTCCTTTTGGCAAGGAAAGATCACAGCTTTATTTGCAGCACAAATTTAATACACTAGTAGTAATTGTGCATACTACATATAAAAGTGATACTGTTTACCTTGCCAGCAGGCTGACTTTCTCTTCCAAATGAAGAGTTTTGAATTCTCCTGCTTGTCAGTAAAAAGCTAACCATTCCAGTCCACAAAAGTATATTGCTCCAAAGAAAACAAGCTAGAATTTCTAACCCTGATTTGTAGCTGTTTAAAAATTTGATTATATTCATTTTCCTGCAGCTTGCCTTATCCTTCTGCTCTTTTTTCTTTTCCTCCCTTTTGGATATCATTGTCCCTTGCAGGATCATTAATCCATAAATACACCATCCTGACTGCATCTAACATACAATAAGATATATTAATATTATACACACAATATGATTTTCAACAAATTACAGTAAAATGTTAACATTATGCTAAATAGAGTCTTAGAAAGTCCTAGTCAAATATAGAAGTTACCATGTTATCAAGTCTGGATTCCAAAAGCTAGGCATCACTGAAGAGTTTTCAGAGAAGAAATGGAGATGAACATATGAGATTTAAGACACTGTCATAATGTCAGGGCCAAATGGTGACAGAGACCATTAGTAGTTTCAGCTATTTGGATCAGAGGCACTGTTGACCCTAACCGTTCAGAAAGCACTGTTAACATGCTCAATTGGAGCAGTAGTTACAACTCGAGAAAGACATCTTGGAATCACTGTGGCTAATGCTCTGCAATCATCATGTGAATGTGCAGTATCAGCCAAAATGTTGAGCATCATGGAAAGGGATGCTGAGGCCGAGTCAGAAGGATCATTTCACCAGTTCATAAAACCTTGGTGTCTAGAGTACTGTGAGCAGTTCTACTCACTAGAGTAGAAACAAGAGTAACTATAATGACCAAGGAGATGGAACAGCTGCATCACAGGAAGACAGAAAAAGGTTCAGATTTTTCAGTATGAAAAGGAGAAGACAAAGAGGGCGTTACAATTAAAATTTACAAGATCAAAAGGATAGAGAATTGAGGCAGGCCTGTTATTCACAAAATCCTGCAGCAGTAAGTAGGAAGCACTCATTGAATATATGAGAGGATCAGTTTAAAACAGATTAAAGAAAACATGTAGAATTGGCATTTTCGAATTTATTGTAATGTGAAGTTGTATGCAGGTAATGTTCACTTGTGCAAAAATGGATTAGACATTCATAAACAACAAACTCATTAAGAAGTGCTAAAGGGAATAGGAAGAAATGTATTCTGCAGTGCAACAACTGTGAATATTGTGGAGAACATGGCCATTCATTTTGCATGATAGCAACTCCTGCAACCACTGCTGGAGAGAGTACCCTAGTCTAGGTAAGCCACTGGTCTAATTCAAGTATTACATCTCTTGTGTTCTTACACACTTACCATTACTCAGTTTTCAGAATGCACAAGAGAGTTCAGGAAATAGCAGTAGAGACACTTCACATGAAGGGAATATGAGACTGTACAGCTATCTGGGCGGTGACAAGTGAACACAGTGATTCATAGTTAAAAAGTTACAAGCCTGGACTTCCAGTCCCTTTACCTAATTTCTACCATATGAAAAATAAATGCTTACTACCAAATACTACCAATGCTTTGGTTAGGGATTGTGTTTTATGCATTTTACCCTACAGTGAAACATCCATAATGACTGGGTCATGGATGTTTTAGTTGTACAGTAACTTTTAGTTGGAGATTGTTAGAGGAGAAAGAGTTTTAAATCCTTGTCATGGACCTTATAAGATAAAGACTGTTCAGAGCCTGCAGCTAATTTAGGTTTCTTTTACTCTTTTTTTTCTTCCCATTTTTTAGTTATTAAATATTGCAAGGATGATGGAGAGAAGATTGAACTTCATATGTTTGCCTTATTATCTTGTTGCCATTTACTGTTGCTCCACTCCTTGGATGCTTAGATGGGAAAGGCAAAGAACTTCACAGTTCTAAACACTGGGTTTCATTTCTAAATCAATTAATTAAATGGAGACAAAAATCATACAAGTAAATTTTGAAAGTCATTTAAAGCCATGAAAAGGTTTGGAGTAGTAGCTGTAAATTCAGCTAGGAAATATATTTAGGAAGCAGCCAATCAAGGTTAAACTGATAAAATAATTTAATTTTATAATGTTTTGTTAATTAATTCAGATGTGTACAAAAAGACAGTATTTCACGGGTCCTGAATTGACACACATGGGTTTATTATTAGCAGTACAATTCAGCAATTATTAGTAGTGGGAAGAAAAAAGGAATTATTTTCCTGAGGTTGGAAGTATATTTTCACTGAATACTGCCTGAGTTATATATCCAACGTATACTTTGTGAAACAATTAGTGAAGACACCTATACATTTTGCTGTTCTTTTTTAATTGAATTTTATTGTCTATGTTTGTCATTCTCTTCCAGAATCTCCATATCTTTTTTTTTTTTTTTTTTTTTTTTCCCCAGTTCTCAGCGGTCACATTCCTGATTACTCTCTGTGTATCTTCTTTAGTAGCTCTTAATTTTCTGCTGTTCTGCTGATGTTTTTCTGAGTTCAGCTCCAGTTCCATTATTTCTCTCTCATCTCTTCTGAAGATTTCCATAGACATCTGTAATTTTGAATCTGAGATTATTTCCTCCTAAATATTTCTCTTCCTACCAAGAACTACAGTTGTATTTCAGTCCCAGTTTTGCCTATGTATCAGTCTAAACAGAAGTGAACTTCCATATGTCTCACTTACTGTCTCTGACTTACTCTTTATAAGACCACTTCCCTCCTAATTCAAAATAGCAGTGTTACCCATATTCTTTGATGACAGAAATTACTTATTTTTCTGGAATATTCCAGAATATTGGAATTCTTCTTATCTGGGTCCAGCCATGTCTTCAATACCAAATGTCCTTCATTTTATGATAACTTTTTACAACATAGGTGTTACACAGTGTTACATCAGTTTTTAAGAAAAAAATCTTAAAAACTTAAATGAAAAGTTTGAAGAAAAAGTAGGCTTGAAAAGACCATGGGAGCATACTTGTTCTTTCTGCATTTTCATCCTACAAATTCTACTTACTTATATTTTTTTCCTGTGAAAGAAGAATAAACTTACATAGATGAGCTAAATGTGTCCTGATTTGGGAAATATAGCTTTACCAAATCACCAAACAGTGTTTGTGATGGTTGAGACAGGGAGGTTTAGAAGTCTGTGGACAAGGTAGTAACCTTCTTTCACTTATTTTTAAGAGAAAGAAATAGATTGGGTTTTCCATGAAATGTAATTTTTAGGTTGATATTGTTAGAATATAAGTCCTTTAAATATTGATTTGTTTATTCCAGTAAAATGTGACATAATCTGTCTCAAAGGTCAGTGCAAGCAGTATCGATTGACCAAATTTCACATAGCATGCAGTTATATTGTGGATTAATCCTAAAGAATACAGTTCTTCAAAGGTCTTCATAATCTTTCAAGTATTTGTTCTTTTTTTTCTCTTACCATGTCTGAAATGGAAATTCATCTGTGAACGGTGGTTTTTATTCATGTTTTCACAGACGTACATCTGCATGCCCTAGAAAAGAATCAATATTATGAATGAGAACTCTCCCCAAAAGTCTTTAATTATATGTCTATGTATCAATATGTAATATTTTATGTTTTCTTGGATTTTTTTTTTCTTTTAGCTGACACATGCAGTCTTTGAAAGGAGTAAAATGAGCAATGTAACAATGAAATGCAGGCAAACTTGTTAAATGTGATGGCAAAATAAAAAGCTTCAGTCAGTATGATTAGTTTAAAAAAAAAAAGAAAAGAAAAGATAGCTAGCAAACTGCCTATCATGTGATGAAATTTGACAGTAGGGATTATGGCTTTGATGGACCAGAACAGCTAATAGAAGAAGCTGACATTTTTGAAACCCTGCTAATTAAGGGTTCCTTCCTTAATATTAAAATAAAGTCTTTGTCTGGGTTTTATGGTTGGAGAATCAGGTGTTTTCATTAATATATGCCAGTCAGTCTTAATAAGCTTGGAGGGCAGAGGAAGTTATTATTGAGTGACCTTCTACAAAATAAGCATGTTGCTAAGGGCTGTAACCCTGCCCTGTTCAGACTGATGAATCTCATTTCCAATGCAAAAGCTTCACAAGAAATCCAAGTATTCTCTGTGCAATCACAGAAAATAATCCTTATGTCTCTTGTAATGTCCAGAATTGCCACTTACTATACTACTACTGTACAATGAATATTACAATACATATTATTTTTCTAGCACAATTGTCTACATTTCTGAATTGCCAAGAATAGAAAAACTTATTGTCAAGACACTTGTATTGAAAAGTCAGCTCATTTTAATACTTCTCAAATAGTCATGTACCCTGTTCATGAATTATAATGCACAGAATACATCTGACAATACCAGCTTTGAAAAAGAGATATCTCTGTATTATTACATATTCATTTTCAGATAGATTTCGAACAGATTTTAAACCATTCATTGAAATTCATTGAAATGATAAATTCACAGTTGGATTTTGATTGACTCAATCTAATTTTACATTTGATAAGTTTTCATCTTTTTTTAAGTAATTTTGATTTTCTGTAGTTTTCTTTGAGCTAAGTAGAAGGGTGTGGTAAGCTACACAGACATGTGTTTGCTGATAGAAGTTAGAAAATGGCCTAGTGAATCAGATTAAATAAGTGCATCACATTCTAACCACTTATGATATGTCTCACATCAACTCTCTGTGCACTGGGCAATTTCCAACATTCCAAGACTTTCTGCAAATATTTACTAAAACGGCTTGTTGCTTCCTTTTTTCTCATGAGGTCAAGTCAGTTCTCTAAATGGTTCTTTAAGGTACTTGCGCCCGTAATAAATACAGTGGATAATGGGTGAAAATCAAAGCAACATATCCAGTTTGCTGACACTGTGCTAATAAAATAACATGGCTGCCAAGTAGAAATGTCAGAGCTGGGAGAACATACATGCTCTCAGGTCATCGAGCGAATCTTTAAAAGTTGACTATTTAATAGGAAGCAAGCAACTGCATCACATTTGCTGGTCTCCTTCCTTTAACTGAAGGTACATCAGATGGATGTACTTCTTTCTTATCCAGCCCAAATCAATCTATCAAAATTTGTAAATTATTTGATAGATCTTATTCCAAATGTATTTGTTTGCTTCTTTCTTTATTTACATTGGTGATCAAGCTAAGTTGGATTCAGAATTCAAACACTGCATTAGAATTAGATATGCATACTATTAGATAGTGCTGGGTCATTATATATACAAATACACCGTAGCCCAATGAGACAGTCCAGCCTAGTGCCACCCTTTGAAAAGACAGAACTGAGGCCCATATTTTTCATTTTTGTCTCGGTATTTTTTTCCAAGAGCATTCTGACAGAGCATTACATGGCTAAAATAAAATAAAATAAAATAATATAAAATAATAATGCCCTGGGAAACATTTCCTATCTGAAAAAGACCAACTATCTTAGGCAATGTTTGAGCTATTTCTGAATGCCTAGTAGATGCCACATTTGAATACAGTTGCTCTACAAAGTACTTTGAAAATGAAAGGCTCTCTGTATTGTGTTCCCTTAAAGCCAAAGCCATCCACGCACCTCGGACTCTGCATTCCTACTTGATTTTTTTTTTTTTTTTTTAATTTTGGTATTTTTGAATACTTGTCCGTTGTGTATTTTTTCCCTAAATAGAAGTAATTTGATGTAGTGCCACAATTAACCTGAACCCTATTCAGTGCTCCATAGGAAAGGCAAAACTAATACGTGCAAATTTTTTCTTAGAATGTGTAAACCTGAACAAATTAAAATTCCTGTTTTTAAGGGAAATTTGTGGGTGTGTCTGTGGATGGTGATGGCTGGGCGAATTAGTTTATTTACTGTTAGTGATTTCCATTCCATTTCTAGTGGGCAGATGTACATAGTGGAGGAAAAGCAGCACTCATAGCACTCATTAGCATCTCACCAGCAGCTGCATACTACAGGAGCAATACATATCTACACTAGGAATGCTTCTTTCAGGTACAGTGTAGGGGCAGCTAATATACTTCTGCTCTCTAGCCTTTCCTGTTCTTTAGTGAAACACCAAGGACTTAACAACTAAAAATGGAAAAAACAACAAGCATAACACGAGTACCTTTAGCATTTAAAGAAATGCAAAGCAAAACACTTGATGCACTTGAAACTAGTCAAAAGAAAGGAGTAGGAGTCACAGATTTTGCATGGCAGTAAGTTTGGGGAGGATTCTTTTTTTCTTGCTGATTACAGTTATTTTTGAACTCCAAAGCTACAGCTAAAATACCTGATCAAAAAACTGCTGATTTGTGATGATAAAACTCCTGGAGGCATCGATATGAGTGAGAACTGACCCTCAGAGAGAACCGTATCATTTTCATCCTTGTTTACTAAATGGTACAATGGGGTCTCTGTTAGACCCTCAGCAGTATCTTATGCAGTGCCAGCTGGGGCTCAACTAAGAGCTAATATTAGTGCTCATTCACCAAAAAAGTACAGCACAAATACTGTCTTCATGCAGAAATCAATATTCATAAATAAAACAACCAAAGGCACTTTCCTCATATACTATAAATGGTATTTTTACTGTAAATGTAATTGAAGCAAGGTCATTCATTTTGCTGCTGTAAAACAAATGGAGAATTAAACTAGATTTATTCCCTCTGTGAGAAAAAAGGATTTTCTGAAGAAGGAAGGAAATTTATTCTGCAGCAGAAGAGAACACTGCTGTTCCACTTCCAAACATTGTGTCTTGTAAGTCAGGACAAGCGTTCTAATGAAAAAAGGAGTTCTAGGAATATTTCCAACAGTGGTTAAGGAAAAGTGATTGAGAAATCTTTCCTCTTTCACAAAGAAACAGCAAAATCTTTTCTTCTGTTATGCAGTTTTGGAAAATGAAGTTTTGTTTTAAAAAACGTGTTGAGAAAGATGTGAAATTTGAACTTTTATCACAGTGGTAGTACCTCAATTTCGTTCTGTGTAGTGATCAAATACACCCTGTTATATGTGTAAAAACAGATGCTATCAAAGAATCGACCTTAATTTAGAGGCCTCCTCCCACAAAACCAGGGTCTCACTCAGGGTTTAGACCTCAAGGCCATTAAGACTCTGAAAGGGCTCCTTTCCACTCTGACACTGAGTCCCAGAGGCTCATAGGAAGAACTTTAATTCCTTCATTGTCAGGTTATATATGGTTGCAAAGAACTGCCGTGGGCCATCCCTGTACAAGATGAAGAGAAAATAAAAACAAAGGTATGAGACAAAATGGGAGCTTAGCTGAGCAAAAGCAGGTGTCCAAAGATGCCTTTTCAATAGCCAATGCATGTGTTAGCTGCCTTGCTCCTGATGGACTAGGTGCCTCTTTATGTGAGCTGCAGAAGGCAACAAGTCCTCACCCTATCTCTGTAGGTAAACTCTGTAGTTGATAGCTGCATAACATAAAGGGATTACAGATTTTACATCCATGGCAAAATTTTCAAAAGACCTGTCTCAGGCTGAGCATCCAGAATCAAAGACTGCTTTTGAAAAGCTGACCCTGGCCTTTGGGGAGACATTGCAAAGACTTTTCTTATAATGTTTCCTGAAAGGTAAATTTGAAACTCATTCAGTATTCCCACATTGTATTAAAGTGAAAGTGCCTCCACTGGTGTCAACAGTTTAATGAAAATTGCTGTAATTTCATGGATTTTTTTGGTAGCCCATGCTAAATTAGCTACATGGTGCTGAGTATATATATGTGTGTACAGTAATTAAATAATTTCCTGTTCACTACTGAAGAAAAGTTTTCTTTCTCCTTCTTCTGTTAGTATATACAAACCTTTATTCAGAAGAGCTTTCACTTTCTGTATCTTTCCTAGTGATACCTGAGCTAAAATTGAAAGTAAGATAGGTAGAAAAGATGACAATATTTCTGCTAAAACAGTTCCATATTTAGTATGATCATATATGTAAATCATGACGTATAAAAGTTATGAAGAGGGAGCTGTAATAACCTGAAAATGCACAGTGTAAATGCGTATTCAACTACCCATAATTTGGCAGATTGATTTTGACGCAGGAAAATTCAATATGACATAGGTATATTACTTCTTCTTCTCTTGCTATTTGTCACAATATTTCACTTTAAAATTATTTAATTAATCACTTCTTAATTAATCCTTAATCATTGAAGACTGTACAGAGCACTGTCGACTTCCACAAACTTAAAGTACTATTTTTCTGTTTAATTAAATGAGATTTACTGTAGCACTACCTTTTGTAGTTGCCACAGATAGCCCTGTTGAGCTGTTGAGTACAGTACAGGGAGAATAGCAAAGGCCATTAACTTTTGTGTTAGAAAAGTAAATTAATCTTGCTTCCTTTTCTTCAGCGGGATGTGATGATTCTCATTTAGAAGAATTACCTGTACTTCAAAATAGTTGCATTATTCAACAAAATTCAGAGTTATGCAATATGAAATGCTAATATCTCTGATATTTTTTAACGTAAAGGATTTTATGACTTCTTTGAAATATTAAATCCTTTTAGGATCTTGGAAACAACATGAAGAAAAAAAAAAACAAAAAAAAACACAAAACAAACCAAAACCAACAACCATTGTTGAACATGCTGTAAAAGAAAAGAAAAAAATTTACAAGCCAGTTTTTCCATTGCAGGATAGGCACTGTTTCCTATTGCTCTAAACAGATGCAGCCACTGCCGCTTCAATAGTAACAATCTACAGCAACTCTTTTGAAGTCAATATTGTTAAACAGCTGTAAAACCAGTTTCACTGAAATAAAATCCAGATTCATCCCATCTGCGCCTTCCACCATGTACTACACTTACTTCTCATGCTCACTTCATTTCCTCACTATTATTAACAGAATACTAAGTGTACTCAAGTACTACAGACTGGTAACCACTGGTAGATGTAAGATCTTCTTAGTGCCAACCACTGACTGAACTGTAGCAAATGTAGTCAGCACGCATGGCATGCTCAGAGCCATGCAAGTCAGTAGAGTAGCTAGAGATCTGACAGCTAGCACAATACTCATTCCTCTAGAGCATATTGCAAACATCCTATAAATATTCACTTCACTTTAAAATAAGTCTTTTCTACCAATCAAGGCAGTGTATGAAAATAATTCCATCTCTGTGCTGCATGCATCATGATTACGGATGTGCTGAAGCACCAATAATCAATCTCAGTTACTGGAGAAAGTGTTGTCACTTGCTACTCGTAGTCATGCAAAGTGTTATACAAAGAAGCAGGAGTAATGCAGCCTGATTTTCATAGAGGTGTTATTGGACATGAAGTACTGAGAGGCTATATATTATGATACGAACACAAGCTGCTCCATGCTGTTCATTCAGCTGTGTTTTTGCAAATGATTATGAGAGTAAAATACAAGGTATGTCGCTGTACTACAAGCTAGAGTAGGGCTTTATGCCCATTTTCATGTACTGATCCAAGAAGCTTGCAGAGGTGACATTATCAGGCATATTTCTTCCTCTCAGTGAACTGTTTTCTTTTTGCTGGTACTAGTTTAAAATGATCCAATCCATATTCTATGAAACTGACATCTCTTTCTCAGTTGTAAGAGTCAGCTGGCAGCAAAACAGTTCAGAGGCACAGAGAGTGTCTGTATTAAGCACAACAACCAAATGTTCATTTGCATCCCATTTACCTTGGGGAAAATGCAGCTCAAGTTTAATGTTAAGCACAAGCTTAGTGTTTTGTTGATTTGCAAAACACTGGAAAGCCTGCTTTCTCGGCAGCAGATATAAGGCTAAAACTCAATGAGTGCTGCTGAGTCAGTTTCCAGTGAAAATAAATTATAAAATAAATTTATTTGAAGGGAGAAAAAATCTCCTAGGTCTGCACCTCATGTCCAAGGTTTTCTTACACCTAGA
Organism: Chrysolophus pictus; assembly: GCA_037305975.1. Classification (NCBI taxonomy): domain Eukaryota; kingdom Metazoa; phylum Chordata; class Aves; order Galliformes; family Phasianidae; genus Chrysolophus; species Chrysolophus pictus. The sequence continues at coordinate 35,835,524 of CM074580.1, forward strand.
ACTTTTAATCTGAAAAAGGCTGAACTGGGTTATCATATGACACAACCTATGCAGTTATATGGAGTCTTCTCAAAATCTGATATTTCCTTTTTGAACCTATATTTCTTAGGCTAAAGCTGAAAACAATCATGCTATTAAACTGCCACTTCTGTGCATTAGGTTGTTCTTGATTACTTTAAATGTTTCTCAACAAAGGTTGCAATGTTTTTCTTTGGGATTTTTCTTTTTACTGTCATTAGCGTATACTTGGGTCATCACATCATTTTCAATGATGTTGAGTTTAGCTGAAAACTGGCAGTAAAAAAAAATTGTATCATAACTATTTTGTTAGCTTCATGTGCTAAAAGGAAAATATATGTAGGACAGTTTGAAAGTAATGCCTCTTATTTATTTCCATGGAAACACCAACAGATAAAAAGAGTACAACAATGCTATTCGATAGAGCAAGTTCTCAGTTACAAAACATTATTTTTTGACAGTCACCACCATTAACTATACATGTTTGCCAGCCATGAACAAGAGCCTGCATGCCGCTCTGATAGTAGTCTTCATGGCTGTCCCAAACATGGCTTGTCTTTCACATTGCTATTGCTGCTGCTGAAACGTAGTACCTATTTCCTTGCTTTGCTCACATCCCATTTCATCTCCATAACTGTTCAGCAAGTGTCAATGAATGTCAGTGGGTGCCATTTTTCCATGTGGAAGAATTCAGTGACACATATTTTCTTCATATATACTCCCATGTCAGATGCCATTCTGTCAGACTGTCCCACTGCTGTCCTCTGTTGTACAACAATAACATGTAATGGAATACTGGTGGGAAGGATCATCCTCTACTGCCATACCACCATCTGCCTCTGACAGTATGGGCCAACATAGTAAGAAAGGAGGTGTTAGTTTCAGAGCAGCACTTCGAATTGCTTTTTTTTTTCCCCACTTTTCATGTTTACAGCATTGGTGTCATTAATTTCTCCATAGCCTGGAAGTATGCAGGCTTATTTGCAACATCTTGTAGCAATAATGAACAATAATGGTATTATTCAAAATTAGTGTTGTGTCTGTGTGTAAAATGCCTAAATGGAACACATGCAAAAATGCAAGAAATGTGAATTCTGTTTCCATCAGCTTGGTAACAGTGAGAAGGAACCTTACCATTGCTCCCCATAATGTACTTGCCACAGATACTGTGCTGCAATTTCCCTCACTTTGCTTCACTGCTGCCCAGGCTTCCCTTGAACCGTGATTTTTGTCTAGACAGCAGAGATCAGGTGAGTGTGAAGTGGAGACGAGTAAAGCAAAGCTCCCCTTG